>VWZS01001374.1:999366-1119796 GCA_013397075.1 Rhabdornis inornatus
TTTTTTTAATTTTGGTGGCTATTTTAAAAGCATTCGTAAATTCTATTTCTAAGTTCATCAGGGTAAATGAACAGCAAATTTGTAACAGGAGCTACTCTGCAACAAAAGGATGAATTACCTCATTAATATTATGATGACATTAGTTGCCTTCATATACTTGTTTTCCAAATCAAAATTTCTGAGGAAGTTGGAGACAACATGCATCACAGTAACTGTAACATTAGTACCTATTAATTATTTTCAAGAATACCTGAGTCTAAGTGTCCAATAAATTTGACATGTGAGGGCTTTTTTTGTTATTTGGAATACTAGTTAGAGCTAAACTATGTATTTCATTCTCTTTGCATTTGGATTCCAATCCTACAAAAATTTACACAAAGGAAAAAGCTAAAGTGTATCAGTATACAGCTTCCCTTATACCATCTAGTTTTCAGTGTCAGAACTATAAAATATAATTTCACTATTTAAAAAACAATACAATCCCCCTCCACTCTAATACACCTCCACCATTTCTTTAGCATTTACTACCTTCAGTATTTTTTTAATATTAATTTAATAAAGATAAGTTTATTCTTCATATACTAAATATTAGGCTGCCTTTTTTTTTAAATATTGATTTTGAAATTATTGACCTACTAACAAAGGTCTTTCCTCTTTCAAGATGGTTGGTCTTATCTTCACTCTGCTGAAAACATTGATTTTGTAAATAAAATTCCCTTTGGGATAATGCCAACCAAAGCAGTATCAGTGATGTGACAGAATTTTAATCACAGTACAATTGTTCAGTGTAAATGTATTCTAAGCTATTATTTGAGGACAGCTTAAAGTCTGTGTTGCATTGCCCACAGGACATGGAGAGAGTAAAATCCAATCAAACACCTAGAAAACTGTTCTTCAGAAGATCTGAGTGATAGAGGTTGGATTCATAGTAGACCTATTTTTGACATAAATATCCATGCTGGATTTAAATTACAGTGACTTTGCAATCCCATTTGCAAAATTTTTCCTTTGATTTCCTTCTTTTTGATCCTTTGAAAATGTAATTTTTGATAAAAGAGTTTCAAGCGACTGATGACTATTAAATTGTCTCTGCTAATAATACAGGTCTGAAAAATTTAAAATTTTGGACCCTCATGTCAAGATGCCATAATGAATTGGAACTTACTATGTTCCAATAAATAAATAAAAGGCTAAAATTTTTACTGTCCCATCTGTAAACCACAGTTTCAAAACATTGTTTTTAAAATCTGAGAGGTAAAAACAAAATACTGATACATTTCTTAAAAAGTTCTTTAAATATTAGTATCTCATTTTCCTATAAAATCTACATCACTTACAGGCACTCAGCAAGTTATTGGGGTCAAGAGTTTTATGGGTAGTCATTTGAGCTGACATCAGGAGTTTGACTGAGCAGCATTACTTGTGGATAATATGGTTATTTAACATGCATTTCAATAAAATCCTCCACGCAATATATATGACACCCATAGGAAACCTAAAGAACAGAACATAGATATTAGTCTTGTAATTTCTTTTATATGCTGGTGTAAGTTACTTGGTCACCCAGATAAGTTTTCTGAATTATCTGTCACGTTTCCGTCTTTGTTTCATGTCATTGTTTGTAGATCTGTTAGGCAGTTGCATTCTGAAAGCTTAGGCTGATGGCTTCAAAATGCAGTACCTTGTCAGGTGATAAGATATTCAACAAAGGGCATATTTATAATACTTTGTTAGTGCTTCTTTAATGGACAACAAGCAGAACAAGAAATAATACAAAAGATGATATAAAAGTAACTCTTGCTTTTTTGAATTTTTTAAAATCCAATTATTGAAACAAAAATAAAGTTGCAGGAATGCCCAATGCATTTCTTTTTCCCGTAGAGTTCTCTCAAGCGTTTCTATTTTCTTATAAGATCAAACAGAGGGTAATCAGCCTTCTTCTTAACTACAGATTTCATGTACTGAAATAAATTAAAGAAGTGCAAAGTCTTAAGATAAGTACATAATTGCCCATGAGATATCCATGTAGGAGGGTTTCCTAGTGAGCTATACCATCTAGCTGCCTGTCATTACAATTTATACCTTGTTTCATATTTGATCATAAGCTCCCAGGGAGAAAAATGTATTTTCAAAATATATGCATATGATATGAAGCAAAGCAATCTGTGGGCATGATGAAACACTGGACTTCATTAAATATTTCCATGAATGGTTAACTTTTTAAAAATTAGATTTCCTAGCATAATATAAAGTGACACAGCTAAACAAAAAAGCAAACAAAACTGCTAATTGAAATAGGTAAATTTTTCTATTGCATTAAAGAATACAGTTATTTTGGAAGCAAATGTATTTTGAGTATTTTTATTTTACTTATATATATTGCATATGTTCAGAAAAAAGCATGGGTTTGTTTAAATGCTTTTCTGTCAGAGAGCTTATAAAGCTTCCCTGTGGCCTACAAACAGACTGATGCTTATAGTCTCAATAGTCTCATCACTGTCAGATTGTAGGAAGGATCAGAAAATCCCTTCCTGACTATTTTTGCTTTTGTCTTTCTAGATACAGAAATCTATCTTTCTTTTTATTTCCCCCCCCCCCTTTTTTCTTGTACAATCAGTTATTTTCAGAGCACAAAAATAATAAAAAAATAATGAAGTGATACCTCAAAGGATGGCATTTTTATGTGTTGCAAGGAGGACAGATTGTTCATTAGCTTCATATCCAATACTCTTCTTCCTTTTCTTTCAAAGTGTACCCATGATGCTCATAGCATTCAGTGCTGGAATGAACTTCACTCTCCTGCTCCCATATTGAGACAGGCTCTGCATAGAAAGATGTGTACTTTCCTTTTTATCTCTTGATCTTCTAAACTATTTAAATTATTTGAAATATTAGTTGATGCTTATTATACGATGTGATAATAGCATTACTTGCAGTTTTAGGTGATGACTAAATAAATTTTTGTAAAATAAATATTGTTGCATAAAAAGAGGATATTGGGCAGAAAGCAAAAGCTATTTATAGTCACCTTGAACCTCATTTTCAAGTATATTTTTATTATTTTTTCAGAACCAAATACCTTTGCAGTTAAGCAACTCATTATTTTCACTAAATTCTGGGTCTAGTACTAATCAAGTTTTCTTTTAATGAGATACATATTTGACCATTTTTCCTTCAGCAGTTTGATACTATCATTGGTTAAAAGAGTTGTTCTCACTGAATGTATGAGCTTGTTGTCATCATGTGCTTATGCAATTCTTTCCTCATGACTAAAATCTTTTCCTGAGAAGACACTGTAAACTTGATATTCAGTCATTCTTGGTTCCTAACACCTTCCAGAATTCCAATCTGATGCAGCCCACAAAGAGCACTGAGTTTGGAATTCTGGATAAACATAATGAAACAGAGCTTCAAAATGCTGCTTGAAAAAATACATCCCCTCAATGTGAAATTTCCAAAGGTAGATTTTTAGGACAGCAGTAGTGCTGTTATAATCAGACTGAATCAGAAAGGAAGATTTTCTGAAGACATAATTTTATTTTCTATATAAAATCTATGAAGTGTTTGCAGATTTGACTGAGTTTAAAGTAAGATATTTTGAACACTTGAAAACTGGTACCTAAAGTAACAATCAAGCTTAAACAGAAAAGAAGTTTAGCATTTCTTGTAGGCAGTGAGCAGAGAGATCTGTTCAGTTCATCTGTCTCCAACAGTCCTTGTTTAGCTATACTAACAGTGAGATGAAAAAGTAAAAAAGAACAAAATCTTCCTCCCCTCCTCAACCATCAGAAGAAAGCCCTGACAATCCCAGAAAGTTTATTCATTTGCAAGTTTGCTGCAGTATTAAAGATATTACCTAAATAAGCAAAAATTTTCCATCTTATCACCTTAGAAAGATTCTGAGTGACAAAAGGTGTCATTTCAAAATTTATAATGTCCTAAGTATTTGAGAGAAAAAGAAAAATGCCAGTAGTAGTAACGTCAAATGCCTGTCCTCAGAATTGTAAAGCAATAAGATGTACTATAGTGAAATAGTTCTTTAAACCATCTTTATATTCCTGTGTATTTAGATCACCTTTACCTGGGTCTGGTTGCTGGTTAGAGTAATATAGAAGCGAGGAACAGCAGAATAGGAAAGCTGAATGTTGCTTGGGGTAGGAAATTCATCTCATTGAATATGCATACTTACATCAGAGCTGCTCCTGCTAGGATATTTTCCTGAAAAATGAGGAAAGTAAAGTACTTTGAAAGCTTACTTCTTCCTACCCTGACATAAATGTCTAAAACAGGTCAGATTAATACCTGACAGGAGTCTGTTGAGCACAAACACAAAGCAGAAACTTTGATGTAGGCTTCTCTATTTTAGATACTGAGGATATTCCTCAAACAAAGAAACAAAGAAACAAAAAAAGATCATGAAGCAGGTTAAGTTGAGATGATGGTATATTTTACTCTCATCTTGCTAGCATGAGTCCTGCTTTACTATATCCTAATTTGCATTTTTTTCCAGCAGGTATGATCTTGGTATTTTGAGGGAGCTCTCTCCAGCAATCTCAGCTTTTATTTTGGTTATGTTATGTCTGTTTAGATTCTATTTATAAGTCACTTTATGTTTGCTGGTTCTCCCTTCCCCATTCATTATTTCTCCTTTGTTAGTGAGTGAACTGCAGTTCTACTAAATGTTAATAGCTGTATATTTCCTTTTTCTTTTTTTCCCTTGGTTAGTACTGTGAACAAATGTAACACATTCTGCCAGTGGCATTGGGGAGGACAGAAGCTGAATAAGATCCCATGAAGTATTCTCTTTGGAACAGATTGGAGTTCTGAAATCAATATATTTTATGAAGCAATAATACTGAAAAGAATTCCCTCCACAACTAAGCTCAGGCTTCTTTGAAGTCTGAAAAAGTGGTGCTTTTTTCATATGAAATGTTATATTTCTGTATCAAAACATTCTCTTGGGAACAGAACATGTGCAGGGTAACAAGGATCTATGAAGCAAAATGAGATTTTCACTGCAAAACAGAAGTTCATTTCAATTTCTTGAGGGAATAGAGTGAAAAGAACATCAGCCATTTGTCACCATTGCAATTTCAGGAAAACAATTTACAAGAAATTCAGAAAAGGTTAATTAGCTAAGGTGGGAGTGATTTTGACACCTGATATAAATCAGCAACACTATATGAATGTGTGCAATCCATATCTGATCTAGAAATCTTAAATAGTGATGGGCCATATTTCTACTGATTTTACATGATAAAATGTTATGGTGTTGAAATTATAATGTTTCACAGTAATATATGTATTAGTTTTGACAGTCATTTGTCATTAGAAGCTAAACAAAGATGTTTCTTTCTGCATAAGACAGCCAGGATGTAGAGATTAGAAAGATCTTTCACTACCTATGAATAGTGCAGACCACAGAGAAGGCTTTTATTCATTGGAGAAAGGACTGAAAGTAAGTGTAATGATCTGATATGAATCATTAAACTCTTTCTTTGAATTTAAGGTTTGTTCTGCTACAGCAGAGTTTTCTAGCTAAAAGATTTCAACACACTGAACAATGAGGGATAGGGAGTTGTTTTGTTTTTTTTAATTTCTTTTGGAGGGACTTTTTTTAAGTTAGTTTGAAAATTTGTGTTTCATGCATGATAGGCAATGGCACAGCAGACAGTATAGTTTCTCTCCTTCCATATACTCCTACCTCTTTTTATGAACCACAAGCCTACAGGAAGGGGAAATAAGACTATAGTTTAATTTTAATTTCAAAATACCTCTTAATAGAGATGTAATAATGTGTGTAATAATTGTGAGAGGGAATTTTGAGTAATAAAGGTTAGTACTTTTAAAGAGCACAAAAATGTTATTGTTCTAACATAAAGATGAGATTAATGTAAATAGACATGGATCCTATAAACATTTCTAAAATGTTTCTGTGCTCATGAGATTTCAGTGAAATAATTTGTTTCATTAGCAGCACAGTAAGGAGAAGCAGATGACTTTCAATTTTGCCTGGTTTGCTACCTGTCACCCTTTCCTCATAGCAAGGGTAACACTAATTCTCCCTTCTGCTCTCTGCTGTCACCAGAAATTCTCTCCACCAAAGAAAAGACAACAGATGATAAAATTTGGCGAGAGTTCTGTGCATTTGTCTGGCCACGAAAGGAAGCTGTCCTTTTGACAAAGCCAGAAAAAAATATGCAAAAATTGTATTTTTTCTGGTTTCTTCCTCAGTGAAGGCACAAATCTGAGTCTCCTCCAAGATGCCACAAATTGTGAATAAGATTATAGGGACTCAACTGCCTTTCAGATATCATTTATCTTATAAATACAGTTTGAACTGTCTACAGTCTATCACAAGGACATAGACAAAAATGGATAGACACACGATGGTATTGAATATGCCCGCTGTTCCTACAAATTTTGCTAAAATTTCATTTTAATTTTAAAACTAACACGCAAGCATCTATAAGTGAAATTTGTTAATCTTTTTAATTTAGGGAGACCTGTCAGGAAACATTTATTATGCAGATCAATTCTGACTGAAGTCAGACTGTTTGACAATATTGCCAGCGATGCAAGAGATTCCTTGGCAAAGCTTCTTAAAACTAACATCAGAAATGTTTTCAAGCTTGTGTTGATTTTGGTCTGCTACTTCACTGCTCTTTTGGCATGAGAGACTTGCAGGGCAGATCTCAGGTCCCCACACTAGAGTTTGTCACTCTTGAAGTAGCACATTTGCACAACAATGAAATTCTGTTCCCATTCCCTTTCTTGGATTTGTTCTTCCTTTTTTTCTTTTTTTTTCTTTTCTTAATTTTCTTTCAGTTGTAAAGCATTGTCATTCTGTTTACAAATTGTTATTACACCTTCCCTGAAATATCTTATGTTTCATATTAATTCAGATATTGACCTTGGAGCTGGTCCCTTTCCTATGTTCCAATTTTTTTCTTGATGGACTAGCAGCACTGAATCGTTCATTCTCACGGGGAATAAAAGAGGTTAAAAAAGAGTGCTCGCATAACAATTACTCTTTGACATGGAAAGAATGCCGAAAGACAAGAGATTACACTGATACATCCCAAAGGATTACTCTAGAGAAAAGAACCTTATTAATGTAACAACAGAAGAGGTCACATTCATTCTAGCAGACCAAATGCAGTGATTGAGACCAACTTGTTGTACTGGTTTTCAGACTAAAAGTACTGTTTACTTAGGAGAATAGGTTAGTGTTTTCATTCTCATTTAGATGAAATGTCAAAACAATGTCACTTGTTTTGTTCAGCCTGGAGGAGACTGAGGGGTGACCTCACTGCAGTTACAACTTCCTTTTGAGGGGAAGAGGAGGGGCAGGCACTGATCTCCTCTGTGGTGCCCAGTTGCAGGACCAAAGGGAATGGCCTGAAGCTGTGTCAGGGGAGGTTCAGGTCGGATATCAGGAAAAGGTTCTTCACCCAGAGGGTATCTGGGCACTGGAAAAGGCTCCCCAGGGGAAGCGTTTGGAAAAATGCTGTTAGGAACATGGTGTGATTTTTGGGGCTGTCTTGTGCAAGGCCAGGAGTTGGGCTTTGATGATTTTTGTGGGTCCCTTCCAGGTCAGGATATTCTATGATTCTATCAAACATTTGATTTTCCAGGCAACAAGCAATGGCAGACAGACACACACAGAGACACACACGTGTATTTATAAGAATGTTTATATATGAAAATTGTTGAAATCACAGAGTTTCACTTCAACAAACTGAGTTTTTTAAGGAACACTATCATAATTCAACATGAAAAGGTATGGAATGACTTATTCGGAACAACCTGAGAACTTACAACCATCTTGCTATTGTTTTGAGATAACCAAATTCCTTACAGCTTTGATACCAATGAAGAGTGACTACCGGTCTTTTAAAAAAAAACATAAAGTGCCTGGAATAGCAGTCCTTAAATAAGAGAAATAAGTAAAATTCAAGTCCTTCATGTCAAGGACTCATTTATAGATCCAAGAGTTATAGCATTATCTTGGCTAACATCTCTCATAAAAGAGTTGCCTTAGGGCTAGCACAGGTCTTGCTTAGAGCTAGCAAAGGAACCAAGGAGAGAGCTAGTGTTAATGCAGCAAGGGTGGTCACTGCAACGCTTGAGATGGTTCACTCCCCAAACCTCTGTTTACTTCATAAGGACTCATGAAAGGAAGAAGAGGAACAATCTCTTCTACCTAAAAATTGTGGAAAAACAACTAAATACAAGCTACTGAGTACTGAGAAACCAGGGAACTATGCTGACAATAGTCTCCTATATCTATGAGAATTATAGCACAGCTGCAGTCATCATAAGAGCACAGGTTTGCACAGCCTACCATTTGGCATTGTTAGGCTGCCTTTCTTTCCCCAGCATAACTTTGGGGAAACCCTGAGTATGATTAGAACTGAATGTGATTTCTTTTCTCATATTCTACATTTCTGTGATTTCAAGACTATTTATCTTAAGATAGAAACCATAAAAGAAGAATACATAAACATTGAAGTTAATTTTGTCTCTAATGAATATAAATACTTCAGTTAGGCAGCACTGAAATTTTTTCATTTTATTTTGACCTTTTTACTTAGTATTTTTTCCTGACTATCATGTAATGTAATTTATTTTATGTCAACAAAACATGATAATTTTTCACCAACTTTACTTCAGACCATATAAAAAGCCTATAATTTTCATCTCTCACCCCATCCTATCTCCTGCCTATCTGTTTTTTTCTGAATAAAACTGAACACAAAATATATTAAATAGATTGGAATGTCTGTATTAGTGAAATTATAGTAAAATTATATTGCCAATTATAATTATGGCAATATTTACTACTTGAATGATACTTCTAATTCACAAAATTACTGTTTGGTATGCATTACACTAAATGTACAGAAGAAATATGGCATTTTTGTTTCACTACATATGCTTCAATATATGGGGTTTGTGATGAAACTCAGAGTAACAATTAAATAAGATTGGGCTGAGCAACGCTGCCTGAAAAATTTGTAAATGAGCAGAGCAGACATTTATGATTTCCACACACATTGCAGAGCACTCAAATAAGATAGATGAATATCCAAAATGTCATACTGTCAGCACTTGTCATGTCAAGCCAGAAGAATATGTATGAAAACTGTAATGCACCTTAGGATCTAAATTATGGTTCATAAAATTGGGGAAAAAAATCCAAAAATCCAATTGCTTTCAACATCTATGCACTGTTAAATAAGATACCCATCATCTTAATGCTAGGAAAATGTTCTGTCCTATCTCTTGATATATTTACAATCTTTAATTGGGTAATCTGAGTAGCTCAAGTGAGAATGTAAGCAAAACCCCATGGATGTCATATAAATAACTGATCATAGAAAAAATAGTGATAAAAAATTTGTACCTTAAAACACTCCAACCAAACAGCCAATCAAATTTCATCCACCTCCCTCAAAAAAGAAAAAAAACCCCAACAACAACAGCAACAAAAAAAACCCAAAATAAACCTCCAAGCAAACCCCCAAAGACATTCACTTGTGATCTACAAAGAAATTATTTTTCCCTCACCTATTTTCTTCCCTTGTTCTGAAAGGTTTAAGTGATCACACATCTTCATAATTTCTTTTGGTTTTACTTGTTTAGCACTTTCTTTGTCTTTGCACACATGAGAGGCTTTGTTCTGTTCCAACAACTTAGAAGATAGGAACTTAGCATGTGGGAAAGTGGATGCGAGAGTGAAAGCTACTTCATATCCCTGCCCCACTTCCAAACAGTCCTGAGATGTAGATAGATTCTCAATATAGGCATAATGAACTTTTATCATATACCCTACTATTAAAATATTTTCCATGAACAGACCTGGACTGCATTAATGCCTGCATCTGCTTTCATCAGCTGGTCTTTCACTTGTTTCAGAGCTGTTTGGCTTACCATTTCAGCTTTTCCTGAGTGTAAATGGGTTGGCTGCATCACCTAATTAGTGGCTTGTCTTAATTTTCTTCTGTCTTCACTCAGAGTCAGGATTAAAAACATGAAGGAGACTAATTTCTCGTGTTTGGACTTGATTGTTTATTAAATCTTATCTCAAGTACAGAGAGTTCTGCAACACTTCTAGCTACCAGCTAGAAGCAAGCAAAATGGAGGCCAATCTAGCTAGTTACAAGGTCTTTTAAAGCCAAACAGTCCAATCAAGAGCTAACACCTATATTATTTATCCTTTTGACCCAATAACCCTCTGTGACCTGCAGTGCTAACTATCTGTCCACTGCTAACTAACTATCCAACCAAAATCTACTACCTGAAACTAGGAAGAAGAAGAAGACAGAAAGAGGCAATGCCCAAATACTTCCATCTTGTCCCATACCTATTACTATATTCTAAAAACCCCAAATTCAAAACACTTCACCATGTGAAATTACACACTTTCATTCTAACTACACACCCATGACTAACTCATCACTGAGATCTGGAAGCCTTCTCCAAGGCCTCAGGTCAAAATCAGTGTTCCCATGGGGCTCAGTGTCAGAAAGCACAGAAAGTTCCAAACTCCCAGGCTTCTGGGTTCCAACACCTGAGAGCTGGAGTAGTAGGGACTTGGTTTTGGCATGAGAATGTCATGAAGTTCCACCACCCTAACATGGGTTAGGGCAGTGCCAGACACGAGTACAGACTGTGAGAAGAATTCATTGAGAGAAGTCCTACAGAGAAGGACTTGAGGGTTCTGGTGCATGAAAAGCTGGGCATGAGCTGGCAATGTGCACTTGCAGCCCAGAAAACCAATTGTATCCTGGGCTGAATCCAAAGCAGTGTGGGCAGCAGGGCGAGGGAGAGGATTCTGCCCCTCTGCTCCACTCCTGTGAGATCACACCTGGCATATGGTGTCCAGCTGTGGGGTCACCAATAAAACAAACAGGTGGGAGCTATTAGAGCCAGTCTAGAGGAAGGCCACAAAGTGGATCAGAGAGCTCAAGCACCTCCCCTATGAAAACAGGCTGAGAGTTGGAGTTGTTCAATCTGGAGAAGAGAAGGCTCCAAAGGCATGTCATTTCAACATTTCAGTACTAAAAGGAATTTTATAAAGAAGATGGATAGTGACTTTACACATAAGCAGACAGCAACAGGACAAGGAGGAACAATTTTAAACTAAAAACGGAGAGATTTAGGTTAGATGTCAAGGAGAAATTCTTCACTGTGAGAGTGGTAAGCCAGTGGAACAGATTTCCCAGAGAAGTTGTGGGTGCCCCATTCCTGGAGCAGGAGAGTCATTCAGTGGGTCCACAAAGGGTTCATTGGGCATAGGTCGGAGGGGAAACAACTGGAGTCCAGGGGAGGAAACCACCGAAGGCTCAAAACACTGCAGGACAACAGATTAAATATGGGGGAGGTCCGAGAGGAGGGGTTAACAAAACATCCAATCAAGGGACTTGGTGGGCGGATCATGGGGGAGGGATGAACATCCAAATTTCCAATGGGGTACAACATGGGTGGAGCACAGGGAACTTTAACAAATCGTATACAGAGAACAGGGTAACTGACAGGGAGCTCTCTAGAAGATTGGGAGGGCCCAGGGAGGATTGACAAGGATCAGGGAGTGACTTAGGACTGAGGGACAGGGAACATTCTAGGGACCTGGGAGGAGCCGAGGCGGAGTGACATCAACTTGGGGAGGGGTTTGGGGTGGAGTGATAGGGAAAGGCGGGAAAGGGAAACCTGGGGCAAACCAGCTCTGGGGGAAATCATAGGGACAAACCATTACAACAATAAGGGAAAACTAACTTACAGTAAACTAAAACTAACGCCGCAACATCCAAGGTCAGGTAGCATGGAATCCTGAACTCAACCCCAGCTGGAATCACGACAATGGTGAAAGTAATTAAGCATGTAAAATATTTACCAGTGAGGTTTGTGAACTGTATATCCATAGAGGTGTTCAAGGCCCAACTATAAAAGGCCTGAGGATTCCAGCCCTTATTATGTACTGACTCTAACTTTTGCACAAGGCTGGCTTGTGGAACAGAAACCTTCAGAGGACCCTTCTCCTCTGCAATATCTTATGGTCTTGTAAAATGGCAAGATAAGTTGAAAGAATATCTAGTCCTGTGATATTGAGGCATTCTTAATATTCTTAATATGAGGTATTTCTTAATAATATTCTGAATAATATTTTTGAAATATTGTAGGCAAAATTATAACATGGCTGGGTTTTTTATGGAGTTCTTGATCAATTTATAAGTAAGATCAATTAGAGTTTTGTTACTGATTGGAAAGTTGTGGTAAGAATGAGTAAAATATCTTAGCCTGCATTTATCAAAATAATGCACGTTTACACGTCTACCATTCTTTCTTAATCACAGCTGGAACACTAAAATGACCTTACACAGCTCCTGTTTTAAATGAAGTTATCATATGCAGCATTGAACATATATATGCAGTTGTATTTTTCATACATTAATATACAGTATTATGCAATATTTAATAAGTTATTGATTTTCACCTAGTGGGGAATATTTTGTTCATTGGCATTGCTTTGTAATAAACAATATTTTAAAATTAGAGACTTTTCTTTGGATACCTTATGTGGCAGTGGATACTTTTGTAGCAGGAGTACAACACCCACAGTGTTGTGAGAACCGCTGGGGAAAGGAATCTCTTTCCAATTGAAAAAAACATATTTTCTGAGAATATAAACTATCTGCTTGTTTCTGATGCTTTGCTTTCAAATTCTTTCTTGAACTAAATGTGAATTGGACCATAACTTGAAGAAATTATCAAAAGAGAATTTCTAAGTGTGTATATACATATACGTATACGTATACGTATACAAATACAAATAATTCTAATCTCTTTATACATAGTTTCTGTTTTTTTTCCAATGTGTTTTCTGTGATATATGCATAAATATTTTTCTGAAGAGAAATTTACAAGCTATTTTGGATTTAAGAAAATTCAATTCTATTCTTCAGTATATAGTCAATATAATGTGCTCTGAATGACAAAATTGTAGCATGATGTACATCTTCATGCCTTCTTGTTGCCCTTAATATTCTTTGATAGTTTCAGGTCCAGAGGTTTTTTTAGTATAGAGACATATAATTGATAAAATTTCAGTGACAAAGGAAATATATAAACATCTTGAGACATATTTTCTATAATGCAGCTATAGGAAGAGTGTATAATAATATGCAAGAACAGAAATATGTGATAATTATTAGGAAATATAATGTGCAGTAATTAATTTTAATCTGATTTTATTCTGCCAAGATATAAAATACACAGCTATGAGTCAGTACAAATGTACATAAAACTACTTTCATCATACTTGGATTCTAATCTTTCCAGCTATTCCAACTCTAATACAAAGAAATAATATGTCCCAAATACCTCAAAAAGAAAGTGCTTAGAAAAACTTGAAGAATTTAAAAATTTTGATACAATTGTGCAACATCCCATTGATCTTCATGTTGTATGCTTCATCATGGAGAGAAAGTAACATTGTAACATTGTAAGAAAGTAACTTTGAGATACAGGAGAGATTATTCTTAGGAAAAAGGTTCTTGAGGAACACCAGAATATTAATTCAGGTAAAAGAAAGTTAAAACAAATAGTGAGTGAGGAAAAGCACTAGGTTTCAACTACACAAGCTGGAATGTAAAATCTAAGTGGAATTCGTACATTAATTATTCTTTGGGCCATTTTTCCGTTCAACACACTTAAGAGAAGCACATTAATATAAACTGTATACACAATTAACAAATTATTCAAAAAGACTTCATGAGATCATGTTTTCAGACATGCAGTTATTTATGACAAAATAAATTGAATGTATATTGACGGGATGGCCATATAAAGTGGCCATGAAGAACTTCTGCATATTACATTACCAACCAAAGCATATTCTTAATTTCTTTGCCTTATCACACAAAATTAGCTCCATACTTAAAAATATTTAATGCTGTGAAAAATTGGTCATTAACAGCATTTACCTTGTAGCATCTTTAATAGTACTGACTTTTGTAGTGTTCATAATCTCTAAGGTAAGAGCATACCAAAATTGAGCTGCTTCCTGAATCCCACTGGAGAACCCTCAGCAAAAAAAAACCCAAAAAACAAAACAAAGCAAAAAACCCAAAAAACAAAACAAAACACCAAACCCACAAAACCCCTCCAAAAACAACGTCTATTTGAGACTAGAAATGCATGAGGGGAAAAAAGCTTAAAAAATTTATTAGTTTCCTTTTGCTTCCTATAAAGATTGATACATTAATCTTGATAAGATAAACAAAACAATGAAAGACTGACGCTGAATTTCTTTCAGTGTTTTTATCTTAACTCGTAATATCATTTTATTGGGCATTCTTAAAACCTGAATAAATTTGTTTTGCTGCCTCAGAGTCAATGCATTCTCTGAAGACTTGCAATGAAATCCTCAAAAGAACAAGGTGCAGATATTTGGGATTTATTTTTTAGGGCTATTGCTAAAAAATTCTTTGGGGTAATTGGAAATTTGCCATGGAAATTTATTTTAAGTTCAAATGCTAAAAGCATAACGCATACCATCATCATATTTAATTTTATCTAGTGATTTGTATTTCTGAATTATTGATTGACTAATCCTAAAGCTGTAATTCAGCTTCTGTTGCATGCACTTTTCCTGAAATCAGTATGAGTTTAAACTGCATAGTGAATTCAGCAAGAAGTCTTGAATTCCAAACATGTTTGGAGGCCTATCTAGCAGTGTACCTGGACAGAGAGAATATTTTTTTCTCTAATTTTTAAATTCGGTGTAAAGTTTTGTGTTATCTTGTCACTGAAAGACTTTTTTCTCCTTTTCTGCCTTACTCATCATCTTTGTCCTCTGCTTCTGCTCACAGATCTTCTCTTTTATAGTCTATTTAGCTTTAACCTGCCAATTATCTATCTCAAGAAAAAAAAAAGTCCTTCTGGTGTCTGAAAAAAATTATGTTTATCTGTAGACAATTTAACTGTGTTAATTAATAGGTGAATCATCTCCTGAAAAAGTGATGTAGCTGTTATTATTGGGTTATTTTGTTTTGCTGTGGGTTTTTTTTCCAAACAACACAGGCATTTTGCACAATAAATTTCTCAGTTCAGGAAATATGAATAACCTGAGTGCTTCAGAGCTTTTCTTAATACTTACTGAAGTGTTGCATATTGAAGGGTTAATATTTGGCCTGTTCTGTTCTGTAAAGACAATTTAATTTTCAGTGTAATGAGAACAGATTTATAATATAGTTACGTGAACATAGCTTAAAAATTACCTATATAAATTGCTATTTGATGAGATAATATGAACAACAGAGATTGAACTGGTTGAATAAGAACTTTCAGAGTTCCACTTCCAATAAATTGATAGTTACTCCTTTCGGAAATGACCCTTAATTTAGAACTATTTGGATATTTTAGGTGTGCTACACCATCTCTTTTTGAAGTCTTGGATTATAAGACATTATGAAGCAGTAACATCATCTTACTGTATTCTTCTTTTGTCTAGTACAATTTTATATTTTATGTTTCACAGTTTAAACAATGGTTTGTCTTGGCCAAAAATCCTGTATGTAAAATCAGCAAATCATTTTAAAAACAGACTTTAGCTATGACTCTTTCTGAACAAGTGATTGGAACCTCTTTTATACTACTATTTTTTTTCAGACATTTTGTATTTTGGGGAAAGCAGAATATATTTTATCACTGAGAAGGCTTTCCAAGTGGAAGTGAATTAATCCTGTACTTTCACTGCTATAATAGTTGTTTATTTTTAATAGAAGGTATGAGTCTGAGATGCCAAAGAAATACCTAGCAGAGAAAGGAAAAATTGGGACTCGGTGTCTCAACAGTTGTGTTATTAAAACCAAATTAGTTATTTTGTAACTTACTTTTAAGTAATAGAAGAGCATTTTTTCGACAGCTCCAATATTTTTTTACTGATATTTATATAAATCTTTCAAGATTCCCTTAAGGCAAATTTGTCAAAGTGCCTGGACAATCTACATGTTTTATATATTAAAAAGAAAAAACAAGTTATCTCAGACATTTATTCTTAGAAAAAGTTCAGGTAAATCAAATACATGGAATGACTAACGCTTTTTGACACGCAATCTCTTAGACTATCAGAAAACTGAAGTTACTAGCTGAAGGTAATAAAACACTAACTTCACATAATGCATTGCCCTGTGCTGAGCATGGGGTGCATAGTTAAATTGTGCAATTTCTGTCTATTACTGAAAAGTGTTATTATTTAAAAAGTACAACGTAAACTGTGCCAAATATGATGAGTCCATCAACGTTCCCAACAGCTGAGAACTAAATTCTACACCATCTGTTTGCTGAAATAAGATGGCATGATAAAATGTTCTGGTGGAATATAAATTGAATGCCAATTCTGATTGTTGCTCCTAGTAGTCAGGGGATTTTTTATTATTTTAATGCAGTTTGGTCCCTGTCATCTCTGTAAGAGAAAAAGATCTTTTGAAAGCATCCCCTTTTACCATACCTGTGAGAGCAGAACAGACAGAGATTGATTGAATCTTTTTATGTACTTGATTTCCCTTTCCTTTCAGACACTCAAATATAAGAATGTAGTATATAAATGCAAGTCAAAGTCAAATTTGCTGGCACAGATAACTGTTTTAATAATAACAAAAAAGAAATAATTAAGACTGATAGAACAAAGTCAATTCCCTTCTGATGAGAATTATGAAATGCTTTTGGGTTTGATTAGTTTTCTGAGAAAAGAAATAGCTAGCAACAGATAAAATGAGAACATGTTACTGCCAGAATTGCCTTTTCTGCATATATGCATTATACATTACACACTATATTGAAAAATTATGTTAAAAGAATGTCAAAGTTCGAAAGTTAGGGATTTCAGAATTAAGGATGACAGCATTCTCAATCTTCCTGCCTGTGCAAATACAATTTGATACAGTCTTTGCATACAAAATTAGATAACATTTTAGCCTACAACTCCTGTCTCGTTCAGTGAATATTAATTTTGATACAGCCATTGCAGAGAGCTTCCTTTTCTATTGGTATACACGCTTAGCTTGCTGCTATTTGACAAAGCAGCTCATGCTTTTCATATTCCAAATACTGTTTACATCCCAAATCTCTAGTAACCCGAATCTCTAAGTAATCTGCCTCTTCTGTGCCCAATTTAGGAACTGCCAACAGAAAGTGATCTTTATAGCCAGTACCACGATATTTTCAAAACAGCCTTTGTAGCAGTGTATCATCTTTAGAAAACTGAAATCATGCTAAATAACTTGATTTCTCCAAAGGTACTACTCCATTTTTTCTACAGATATTTTGTCCTCAAAACAGATTAAATTTTCTATGAAGATATCATGTGTATGTTTATGGGGTTTTTTTCCAGTGGATAAGACCTCTCAGATTATTGAACCCAACCTGCAGCCTAGCACTACTAACATTGCCAAGGCCATCACAAAACCATGTCCTTAAGCACCATATCTACACAATTTTTGAACTCTCTCAGGGACAGTGATTCCACCACTTCCCTGGGAAGACTGTTCCAATGTTTGACCACCCTTTCAGTGGAGAAATTTTTCCTAGTATCCAATCTAAAGCTCCACTGATAGGCTAACGGCTGGACTCAGTATAATTAGAAGTCTTTTCCAACATTAATGGTTTGACAGGTTTTTTGGGGTTTTTTCATCAGTCTTTTCATTTTGGCCTACTTTCCATGAAATGTGCATTCATATCACTTGTCTCAACATACAAGTGACCAATAAAAATGAGTTAAGTAATGAAACAAAAAACCCCCAAGCCACTAAAACCCAAAGCTGGTAGGTTTTGCAAAGTTCATTCCAGATCAGTTTTTGAATGTGAAATGCAGTTCTTCCAATTGGCTACTGTTGTAAGCCAGGAAAAAACCAACCAACCAAAGTGGAGCCTCCACCTTCAGCAAACACTTCCATTGAAAAGAGGAAATAGGCTGGAGTGTCCCAAACTTTTAAAGGGACTGCCACCTCCAGACTGACCCACAGCACCGGATCTGGCCATGTTGAGTCTTAAAGGGACAGTAACATTTTTTGGGCACAGCTAGAAATGGCATACAGTAATGTTTTGGGTAACTCATGACAGCATACTATGAATCTGTTTTCATAGAGGTAGATATTAATGCTACTGTTCTTCATTGCACTAGTATCTCAAAATATAGTAGAAAATAATGTTGTCAAAATTATGCTGTCTACTGTTTTGAAATTATGTAGATAACTTGAGAAAATTTTCTATAAACAACTTTTTGAAATACTACAATGATCCAGACTTGTATACAAGCCATAATAGTCTGAAATAAGTTTATTATCAGTCATCTCTCAACCTGACTTCATAATTACCCTGCTGCAAGCTATGGCTTTAGCATTATAATTTCAGGATAAGGATAAAATAAAGGTTTGTGCTATAGATACAGCTTTTGTCTAGCTGGTGATCGGGGGGGGGAGGTGTGGATGAGTGCATAAGCAGTACACTTGAGTAGGTTTCTTCCTGGCTGCTGAAGAATTGCACAACAAGTCTCTGTGAAGATAAGGTAATGCATTGACTTGTGATTGATGGAAGTCCTATTCATTTTACAACAAAGTGTTTCACTCACTGTTGCAGAATATCCAGGTAGGAATCTCAGTCAGTTCTGGAAATCATAAATGAAAATGCCAGGGGAAAAAAAGATAATAAAAATGAGAGATTTGATTTAAATATTTCCAAGTGACATTTTAAAGTGATTTTTATCTGAAATATATTTACGTTTGCTGCTGGTTGAAACTTCTTAATTAGTGATGTGTGAACTCCTTATTTGTCTCCCTGAGGACTATTATGCAATGAAGAGCTCATGTAGATTTAAGACAACACAATAATTTTTAAATACTTACTATTTCTCTTTATGGAATCAGATGAAAATTGGTTGACAAAGTTCAACCAGGTAAAAAACTTGGTTTGCACTCCTATAAATTCCTCTGGCAAAAGCCATTCTTGAATTTATGTAGCTTTCCTTTAAACTAAATATCTTCCTCCTTTATTTACACTTCATATCATTTGGTGAAGAAAAGCTCATAGATTTTGAAGTCATATTTAGAAACAGCTAAACCTCCTATTTATGTAAACAAAAAACTGTGTAAGTTTAAAATCAGGGTTGCAGTTTTGAAAGACGTTTTAAGCCCATTTCCTAAGGATATAAGGGCCATTTTCTATATTTTTGTATATGCTGGTCTATGTATATGTAATCCTATATTGGCCCTTGGACTAATTTTTTATTCCCCTCCTGGGCCACAGACCAGCTTTCTAGGAAGATTGTTTCAGGGTTTGACCACCTTTTTGCGAAGAAATGCTTCCTAAAGTCCAGTCTAAACCTCCCCTCATGCAGCTTTGAGCCACTCCCACACATCCTGTCACTGGAGCCCAGGCTGAAAACCTCAGGACATCCCTCCCATTTCCCTTTCCCAGGAAGCTGTAGAGAGCAATGAGGTCATACCTATGTTGACCAGCACTTCTAGATCCCTTTTTGCAGGGCTGGTCTCTATCTGCTCTTCTCCCCGTTCTATTTGTATCCAGCATTATTCCATCCCGAGTCCAGAATTTGGCACTTAGACTTGCTCTATGTTATCCCAAATAATCATTGATCAGTGACCCCATCTATACAGCACCTCTCAGTTTGATGCAAACTTTCTAATGGTGTGTTCAACTCCTCCATCCAGATTGCTGATAGAAATATTGACCACAACTGTCTCTAAAATCAAACCTTGAACACCACTGTTGGCTGGTTCCAGCCAGACATAGACCTGTTCACTACAACATTTTGACCTCTGCCCTTCAGCCAGTTTTTCACCCACAAGTCACCCATAAAGCAGAATTAGAAAGATTTCAAATATGAATTTTATTTAATACCAAATAGTTGACTGATCAGTTTTTTACTGTAAAAAGTAAGAGTAAATGTTTTTGTCTTTGTTTAAATCTAAATTGTAAATCATCATTCTGTGTGATGATCACAAGGATTATGATATTTTAATTTTTAATTTACTGTCTTAATATATAAGTACGTGGAAATATGGTAGTGATAGAGATAGCAATACAGCCAGAGGTAGAGGGAGATAGGCAGATAAATGCATTCCACAAATTATTTACATAGCTTTAAGAACACTACCTATGTTTTGAAAACTGGCTTTTCCTCTTCATTGCTTTTCTGTGCTACTTTAAAAAAAAAAACAAAGAGGGGATGTTTCCTGTTATTTCCTTCATTATTTATCTTATCATTATCCTAATCTATCAGTAAATAAAGTATACCTATTACTTTCTTAAAATTTAATATCTTTGCTAATATTGATAGATTTGTTCCAGACTTAGCAAGAATATTGCAGGAAGTATGTGCCTTTAATTAAATATTAAGATATTAGCATGTGCACAGCATTTTCAATGGAAAGAAAAGCTTTCATACCTGAATTTTCGTCTGTCATATCTCATAAAGTGTATTAAGGAAATTCTATCTTAGAGCAACCAGTTTAGGGATCAGGGTTATAGCTACTTTTCTCTAAATGTTTTCTGTTTGTCTGACTCTTGGATGTTGTTTTCATTGGAAATGTGGACAGTGTGATCAAGCAGTAATCAAGACATCCTGTGCAGTTTGGAAAAGTCTCACCCAGGAAGCCTTGTGAAGCCAATACACTTTCACAACTGCTCTGCTCTTTTATGCTTCCTAAAAGAAGGCCAAACTGGCTCTTGAGCCACATCTAGATCACAAGATTTTTAATTGCATCTTTCTGGCTACTATGGGAACTTCTGGGCCATTCAAATCTACTTCTGGAGGAGGAAGGGAAGCAACAGTGGTTCATATAATGTAATGCTCAGGATCTGTAGATGCAACCTGCTCAGACAGGCTTTCTTGCTCATTTTCCAGAGGCCATCCCTTTCTCAGTCTTTATGGCTTATTGTGCAGAGAAATAAAGGCAGAAAAATCTGTATCAATTTAAGAAACTAACTTAATTTAAAAAATTATTTTTAGAAAAAAACCCCAAACATTTATTTAGATTAAGAACAAGATAAAGACCACATTTTCAATTTGGGGAAAAGTATCCTAGACTGAGTTAAGCTTGTGTCTTGAGTTGTATTTACTAATCCTTAAACCCCACTATTGAAATCTACGAAGTAACCAAACTACAAAATCATATTTGATTATATCAAATATGTTTGTATAGCAAATCTACTTAATTATTTTATATAAAGGAAAAGAGATAAATTTTCTAATCAGGACATACAACAATTTTATTTTTTAATTATGAAATGTCTCATTTAGTGATAAGAAATATTTATTCAGAAGAAGAGAGTTGCATTATTATTGTGTATTTCTCTTTCCATGTGGTCATTTATATTCAGATCAATGATCTGACTGAGCACAGGTGGAAGTAGGCATACTGAAGACTTATACAAGAAAAAGGAGACTTACAGGCATGGCAGCTGCTGGTTATAGATTAATGTAAATCAAAGCTGTTAAGATCTAAGACTGATAAAATTGCTGCTAGCACAGCTCAGGAGTAGAAGTACAGCTGTATGAAAAATCTCACAATGCTGAGGAAAATTTAAAAAAATAGGCTCAAAACACAACAAGTAACCCAAGCAAAGTAGATTTCTTACATCCATTAAAAGTATGTGACATCTTCCAGATGTTTGTAATAAACCTGGAAAATGTGGACTATGGTAATGAATCTATAGCTAAATGTAGAAGTAAAAAAAAGGCCGAACAGAAAATAAGTAATTTTAGATTTTTAGGAAAGAAGGTCCCTTCCAACCCAAGACATTCTGTGATTCTATGGTTTTACAAATTAATCATAAAAAGCTAAAATGAATTGGGCAGTGGTTCATATCAGGACACTCTTACAGATGTGATTAACCAATAAAGAGTACAAGGATGAAATGCCAATGCAGTAGTGGAGCCAGCTCCTGCTGTAATTAGTATGAATACAGCTGGAAGTGGACACTGAGGAGGTAACATGATTTCTATCAGAACATGACACTTGAAAACCTGGGGAAAGAGTATGGAAAGGCAGACAGACATAAGTCAGAAGCCATTTAGTGGAAGAAATATTAGGTGCCTGTTTTCAGATTACTGTAGAAAAGTAGGTAGCCATCACTCAGGCTACCTCTGAAAAGAAAATATTTATTTGTGTAGAACAGAAAATTGAGAGGGCATGCTACTGAAAGTAGCAAACAGGTTTGGTTTTGTTTTCAGTACACATTTGAATTTTATATTTTTCTTAAACATCCAGCATGGCAAATATAGATGCAAATTTGACGATGTCCATGTAAGCCATGAAAAAAAAATTGAAATTAGGGGATTACTTATCTATGTGTGTAGATAGGCTTTCACTCATCCATCTCATAGGAGGAAACAATATATATTTCTATGTATCTTGGCTTCAACATTCCACACTTGGTTAATAAATTGTGTTCATGTGGCAAGTCTTTGGTAGTAGGATGGCTACAGGGGTGGCTTCTGTGAGAAGCTACCAGAAGCTTCCCCCATGTCTGACAGATTCGAAGGCAACCAGCTCCAGAATGGACCCACCACTGAGCAATGCTGAGCCATTGATGGTGGTACTGCCTCTGGGAAAAGAGGTTTCGGAGGGGCGAAAAACCTGGGCAACTGCAGCTGCACAGAGAGGAATGAGAACATGTGAAAAAGTGTGAGAGCAGAGATCCACCTGCAGCCCGTGGAGGGCCTGGCACTGGAGGATGTGTACATGTGATGGAGAATGTGAACTCTTGGGAAGCCCACACTGGAGCAGGGGAAGACTGTGAGGAGTGCTCCCCGTGAAGGGGAAGGACCTGACTGCAAGCCTCATTTCCCATCTCCCTGAAGTGCTAGGTGGAGAGGAGAAGGTAGAGAATTTGGGAGTAAGGATAAGTCCAGGAAGAAGGGAGGTGGGGGAGGAAGGTGTTCTAAGAATTTTTTGTTTTCTTATTTTACTGTGATTTGATTGGTAATAAATTCAATGAACTTCCCCAGAAATTAGCTAAAATTACATTAAAAAAAAACCGAAACAAAACCCACAAACACATAAAATACATACAAAAAAACCCTTTTCATTTCTTCCCTTTAGAAAGCAAATTTTACTTCTGTTAGATCGTGACCTTAGTTCACTAATATTCCTAGGGAAATCATGGTGACCTACTTGAATCTTCATGCTTGTCTAAACTGTTACTGTATTATTGTATTTTCCTCTTCTATTTAAGAAGTGGGGTGATGGTGGACTGTACTGCTTTTAGGTAATCCCAGACTACCGGAGGTAGTGGTTTACTCAGCCCTTACTGTGAAAAACTCCTTGCTGTAAAATAGAATTCTTTCCGTATCATGTATCAGTAAATGGATAATAGATGGGTACAGAGTGTCTAAGAATGAATGCAGGTGGACTTCCCTTGGTCAGAAATTTCATAGACTATTTGCATTTCTAAGAAATGAAAACACAGTCTTATTACTCATGAAAAATGTAAGAAGAAAATGGTCTCTGACCGTGCAGCCATTTTTCTGTGGAGAGAGATCTTGTTAGTTTCATTCAATACCTATCAGAATTTTTTCTGCTAAAACTTCTCAGAGTTAGTTATGAAAGCCTCATAACTCTTTAGCATGATATAATATTTCTTTTCTATGCAAATTTCTAGTACTATCATATTTATTCTTTGTGCCTATTAAGTGTGCAGAAAATTATCTATGATGTGGTTCATGCTTTCTATAGTAATTTTTATGGCTGAATAATAGGTAAGAATGCTTATGTAGTTTTGTATTGAATTTACCGTTTTTGATATCAGGGCAATATCGCACTCCATAGAGGCATTTGCATCAATTGGGCTGTTCAGGGCAAGCTGGGCTGCTCCTCATAAAACAGAAGTATATATATTCCTTAGATCCACTGAAGCTTTTTTCCTTGTTCCTAGAGTGATATCCAGTCATGTCGATCTTGAAATTAGTCACAAATTTCTCTGTCATCTGATATTAAGTGTCATATTCTTCTATAGCGCTTTTGAGAATTCACAAATCATGGTTATTTCTTGCTTCAGGGCAAAATTTGATCCATGCATTGAAGCAGTTTTCTGGTTATACTGATGCTAGGCGAGAGGTTTTTGAAGACACTAATTTTATGCTATTAAAGAGTTGCAAAAGCAGGCTATTCTTTCACCAGCTTTGAATTTAGAGCATTGAGAAAAGTAACCATTCAGTCAGGGTTTGGATACAAATATTAAAATGGGATGTGGGATCCCCTAGCATAAATCTGGGAGCAAGGAGGAATTGTTTAAATGTGCAGCATGTCAGAAAGAACTCCTCATGAACTAAATCCTCAGTGAAAGCAGACCATTAATCTTGTTCAATGTTAATGACTTTAAAACATTATTGGCTAACTACTGTGGGACAGCACAAGCACTAGCACAGCTTAGGAAAAAGGTATTTCAGTGATATATTGGAGTCAGTAAAGCTGAAGAAGCACTAATTTTTTCATCCTGATACAATCACTGAGATGCCTGAATGTTTGCTGAACAATGCTGAATGAAGTTAAAGACTCATATTGCACACTAATAGTAAGGAGAGAACCCAGGTCATGAAGAAGCAGACACAATCTGTCAATTTTATGTATCTTTTATTGCAACAAACAGAAATAGTTATTGAAAGAAACATAACAATTTTAGGGAAAAATTATGATGACCAAAAATATTAGCAGAATTCAGGGAAATGACAAGCATAATTATTCAAAAGCACCTCCCTCTCCCCACCCAATTAAAACTGAGGAGAAATTACCTTTCACCTCTTTTCCATACAAAGAAGGAGTAGATAAAAGCTCAGTTATTGAGAGGACACCATTTCAATAATTTCTGTGAGGAATGGAATGTGTTATGTCACATGCCACTGTTGAGAAAAATATAGATAGGTGAATTTTTTCTGTGGAATAGGTAGAATGATTCAGTTGAAATGTGACAAAGTCCTCTCAAACATACAGGGCTGTTTCTGTTGTTTTTCTAAAAATCTACTTTGGTGTATGATATGCTTTCACGAGTGGATATGAAATGAATGATAAAAGTTTGCTCAAGTTTATAGGCAAGCTTTTGTTGCACAATATTCAACTTATGGCCTGATACCCTGTGGGAAATTTAATGAGCATGTGAAACAATCCTATAATTACTTGAGTCAAAAATTATTTGAGCTTCTCCTTACTAGAAACATTGCTTTAAGCTTACTGAGAGAACAGTCTAATGTCAATTAATGCCTGAAAATTGCTATATAAAGGGTCTCTCTTGAATTTCCTGAAAAATAGGAAAATGAAAGACACTGAGTTTCTATAAAAGTAATGCAATGGACATATGCAAGTTTGCATCCCAAAGTTTTGAAGAAGTTTTGGATCACAGAAGGTTCTTTACGACCATTGCTCTCTGTTATTTCCAGCTGAAAGTAAGAGATGGAACATGCCGGACTCACATTTTGTGTTTATCTGTGGCTGGAAACCTGCCCAGGAGAAAAAAATCTGGAAGTGTTGGTTAACAACTGTCTGAACATGAACATGAGCTAGCTGTATGCCCAGATGGCCAAGAAGACCAGTGGCATTCTGACTCGTGTCAGAAATAGTGTGGCCAGGAGGGTGAGGGCAGTGATGGTTTGTCTGTAGCCAGCACTGTTGAGGTCACACTTTGAATACTGTATTCAGTTTTGGGTCCCTCACTCCTAAAAAGATGCTGACATGCTGAGACATGTCCAGAGAAGGGCAACAGGGCTGGTGAAGGGTCTGGAGCAGAAATCCTATAAGGAGAGACTGAGTGGGCTTTTAGCTTTGAGACAAGGCTAAAGGCTCAGGGGGACCTTAGGACTCTCTACAACTCCCTGAAAGGAGGTTGTAACAAAAGGGGATCAGCCTTTTTTTTCCCAAGTAACAAGTGATACAACAAGAAAAAATGGTGTCAAGTTGCACCAGAGGAGGTTTAGATTGGATATTAGGAATAAATTCTTCACTGAAACAAATGGAGGCCTGGCTTTTGATTACACTATCGGGGAAGTGGTGGAATCATCATCCCTATAAGTGTTCAAAAGACACATTTATGTGGTACTTGGGGACATGGTTTAGAGGTTAACATGGAGGTGCTGGGTTAATAGTTGGACTCGATCTTAGAGGTCTTTTCCAAACTGAAGGATTCTATGGTTCTATGAAAAGTCAGGTGTTTCACACTGTTTAGTTATGCCAGCTAAGCCTGTTTGGAGAAAGGCTGCTCCTCTCTGTCAGCCAAACCTGGTTGGGGGGTTTTGGTATGCTGAAGGCAAGATAATTGAGTATGTGACTGTAAAAGAGTTCATGTCAGTATAACTTATGTCAAAGTTATGGACTTGGAGCTGGTATTAATTGTAGGCAGTAGCTGCTCTAAATTAGGAGTACAATTTTTTTTTTTTTTGGTAACAATTCTAGCTGTCACAACCACTCTGGAAAATCTTTAAATGCTAGACCTAGCCTGAATTACAAGATTTCTAACTGATAATAAAAAAAACCCACTACTGTTTGCTACCTTTTGTAATAATTTCTTCAGTGCTTACTAACTAGAAGGGGTACAAGGGCAATGAAACCCTGAGTGACAAATCAAATTAAAATACAGCATAGACAGCATACACCTTTGGACACACACATTTAGAGAGCTAGGAAATTACAGCTTGAGAATTTTTCCTCGGGCCTGAACAACTTCTGCCTCTCAGGTCCATTTCCACACTGATAAGCTGATTGTGGCTTCAGTTAGGGAGGAGCTCTCCCAGGATGATAATATGGTGAAAACAGAACAGAATCTGGTGAAAAACAGAATGGAATTCATAATAAAGATTAACACCTGGCATTTTTCCCGTGGGACACATCCTGAGGTATGGTCTCATGGATGTTTTTCCCAATTGTCCAACGAGCTACTGTCCTGTCTTAGCTCCATGTAATATGCTTTAAATATGGGCTGTCCATTCAATAAAGTTGGCCTTTTTTCCCTAAAGAGGTCCATGTGTGTTGCTGTTCTTTCTCTCTCTCTCTTTCTAGGGCAGTAACCACATACAACCACACCACTTTCTTTATTAGCAGCTGTAGAATTAATTATCAAAGGTGTGTATGATTTGTTTGTTGATTGTTTGCTTTCCATTTTTTAGCCTGTGGCTTTTGTGTGTGGGGGGATGTGTGTGTGATGGGGGAACATCTGAATTGGTAAAAATGAACAAAAATTCATAGGGGAATGTTAGTTAAGATAGAGTTCAGTGTTGTATTGAAGCAGAAAAGATTCCCTTGTGTATGTGTGGACCATTTCTGATTCTCCTTTTTAAATTAAAATTGACTCAATTAAAAATTTTTGCATTTTTTCAGTTTTTATTTTTTATTCATTTCTTGTTTATACAGAGAAATATTTTGTGAATTTATTAATTCAAGTGGTTTAAAATTGTATTTTTCAGTGAATAAAAGTATTTTCAATTTTAAAAAAGAGAATAAATGAAAAGAAATTAAAAGAATGGAAAGAGAAAGAAACAAATTAACCCAAACCCTGAACGATGTTGAATGTATGTTTTCTATACAGATATTCAAATGATAAATATGCTATATATCTTTATAATTTATATCTTTATAATGTGTAAGAAATATCATGTGCTACTTTAAACTCACAAAGAACTAATTATCCAACTGTATTCTGAAACTGCCTGGATATAGTTTTAATGAAATAATTTTAATTAGGGACAACGTAATGCAGCTAGAAGCACAGAGGTACAAAACATTTTCTTTCCCTGTATAAATTATTTGTGGTTAAATGGCTGGTTAAAAGTATGAAATGAATAATCCACATCTGTTAAACAAAAATGGTTCTTGAAACAGAAGTAATTGCTGTGCAGGCCCAATCTGAGTGATGGGTGAATGCAAACAAAAACTTGTGCTGATGTGTTTCTGGTACTGGTTTGCATGGTTTAATTTTTTTTCTTTTAATGAAATTCTCAAAACAACCCCAACCATTAATTAGGATTTAATATAATTCTACTCTACAGAATGTTTATTTTATATAATGAAATTGCATTTGTTTTTCAAATAATACTACATTCTTTTATCAAAACAAGTTAAAAAGATGCTAAGATTATTCTCTAGAAATGCAATTACACTCTCTCATCTTCTAAAAGAAAATGGTTGTATGCAAAATCCTTATTCAGAAGTGGCAAGCTTCCTCTACTTTGATACACCTATAGTTGTGAGTACAAGTTGTTTAGAAGCCTACTCACTACTACTTGAGACAAAAAACTATGTGAAATCCTACCTTAATAATTTAACAATATGTACAAACAAGTTCCAGCTCCTAGGAATATGGTTTGGGTCTAATTTAATTTTAGAGATGTAGCTTTTGAATGCAAAGTAGCCTATGACTAAAATACTACATACATAATTTATTCACTAAAAGAAATAAAAAATTGTCATGCATTTCTTGTCAGCTTTGAAGTTTTAAGTCAGAAGATTTTTTTTCCCCTTCCTTCCTTCCCTTATTTTCTTTTTTTCTTCTTGACTTTTTCCTGCTTTTATTTTTCCCTTGTTTCTCTTCTTGAAGTGAACATTTCAAACAGGGTAAACATTATTTTCTTTCTGCTGGGACCTTATTTCACCCTAAATGTCAGGAGCTTGCAAAGCATTTAAATTTTCGCCTTGTCAATCTGTAGAGGCTAAATACCAGAGTTAAAAAAACAGTATTACTGAGAGTCAGAGGGGTTGAAGGATGTCAGGATGTGGTGCTGAAAGCTGGGATCTGCTAAAGACTCTGCTATATACTTAATCTGTGAACTTGAATAACTGCAGTTGTATCTCTTTATATGGTTCCTAAACTTAAGGATCTGAACTGCACATTCACACTTATGGATCCTTTTCAGAGTATAACTAGGTGTCTGACTTAGCACAACCACATTACATGGTTTTGTCCTACATTTATGGCAGGTAAATCTGTGACTTTCACAGATGAGCTGCCTTTGATACTACAGTTTTGGTGTGCTTTTTCACCATAAAGGTATATAAAACAAAGAAAGCTTTATACCACAATCATTTTGATCCTGAAACTCACGCCTCAAAGATTCACAGAATGGTTGGGGTTGGAAAGGATGTCTGTAATTCATCTAGTCCAATCCCTCTGCTAAAACAAGCTCTCCTGGAGCATGGGTTTGGAACATCTCTAGGGAAGGAGACTCCACACTGTCTCTGGGGAGCCTGTTCTGGTGCTCAGTCACCCTTAAAGTATTTTCCTCATATTCAGATGGAACTTTCTGTGTTTCAGTTTGTGAGTGTCGTCCCTCGTCCTGTCTCTGGGCGCCACTAATAAACATTTCCTTGACACCTGCTTTTAAAATACTCGTATGCACTGATAAGATCCCTGCTCAGTCATCTCTTTGGGCAAACAAGCCTAGCTTTCCTCATAAGTGAGGTGCTCCAACCTCCTAATGATTTTTGTAGCCCTCTGCTGGACCTACATTGTCTTTCATGAACTGGGCAGCCCAGAAATGAACACTGGATTCCAGAAGCAGCTTCACCACCTCCCTCAGACCTGTTGGCTACACTCTTCCTAAGGCAGCCCAGGATACTACTGGTCTTTTTTTTGCAAAACGGTCACACTCGTGGCTCATGGTTAACTTGACCACCAGGATTCCCACATCCTTCTCCTCCAAGCTGTTTTCCAGCAGGTCAAGACCTAACCTGTACTGGTGCACGGGGTTATTACTTACTGGGTATTTATATTTGTCTTTGCTTAACTTCATTATGTTCTTCCTCTCTGCCCTAGTCTTCAGCTTGTCCAGATATTGCTGAATGGCAGCACAGCCTTCTGGTACATAAGATACTCCTCACACGTTGTATTATTGTTGCTGAAAGTACACTCTGCCCCTTCATCCAGGCCATGGATAAATTAATTGAATAAGACTAAATCCAGTACTGACCCCTGGGAATCATCATTACCTACAGACATCCAATTATACCTTGTGCCACTGATCACAACCCTCTGAGCTTTGTCATTCAGTTCTCAATCTACATCACTGCTCATTCATCTAACACAATCCTTGAGTTTATCTCTCAGGATGTTATGGGAAACAGTGTCAAAAGCCTTGCTGAAGTCAAGGTAGACAACATCCAATGCCCTCCAGTCATCTACCCTGCCAGCCATTCCATCATTGAAGCCCATCAGAGCAGTCAAGCATGACTTCTCCTTAGTGAATTTGTGTGAACTACCTGATAACCTCCTTTTCCTCTACAGGCTTAGAGATCTCATCCAGAATGAGTTGCTCCGTCACCTTTCCAGGCATGGAGATGAAGCTGACTGGCATGCTATTTCCTGGGTTGTACTTCTTGACCTTCTTTAAGAATGGAATAACATTAGCTTTCTTGAATGTCCTCAGGCACCTCTCCCATTCTCCACTACCTATCAAAGATGACAGAGAGCAGTTTAGCAATAACATCTGCTGTCTTCCTCAGCATTCCCAAGTGTTTCCTGCTGAAACCCATGGATATGTCTAAATGAACTGTAATCTGATCCACTTTGACCAAGGGAAAATCTTCCTTTCTCCAGACATTCTCTCTTGCCTCTAGGGGCTGAGATTCCTAAGGGCTGGCCTTGGGAATGAAAGAATGAATCTAAGAAGGCATTCAGTAACTCTGCTTTTGCTGTATTCATCAAGGTACCTGCCTCATCCAGCAGGGGCACCACATTTTCCCTAGTCTTTCCTTTGCTACTAATGTACTTGAAGAATCCCTTCTTGTTCGTGACATCCACATTTGATTCCAAATTGACCTCAGCCTTCCTCCTTGCATCCCTGCATACTCTGACAGTGTTCCTATATTCCTCCCAAGTTGTCTGTCCCTTTTCTTACAGTCTGTAAACTTCTTCTGTTTCAATTTAGCCAGAAACTCCTTGCTCATTCATATAAATCTTTAACCCCCTTTGCTTTCATCATTGGGATGTACCAATCTGCAGCTTGAAGGGAACAATGCTTGAATATTAACAGCTTTCTTGGGTCCCATGGTACTCTACCAAGCAAATGTCCGAAGAGGCCAACATCTGCTCTCCTGAAATCCAGTGCAAGAAGCTTGCTATGTGCTCTTCTCACCAATCTAAGGATCTTGAACTCCACCATCTCATGGTCACTACTGCCAAGACTGCTCTTGAGGTTCCCATTCCCCACCAGGCCGCCCTTTTTGTGTAAACAAGGTCCAGCATAACACACCTCTCCTTGTTGGCTCCTGTATCTCTTGGAGAAGGAAGTTCTCATCAACAAATTCCAGGAATCTCATGGATTTTTAATGCCCTGTTATGTTGTCTGTCCAACAGGTTTCAGAGTAGTTGAAATCCTCCATGTGGATCAGGCGTTGTGAATGTGAGGCTGTTCCAATCTGTCCGTAGAGGGCCTCATCAGCTCAACTCAAGAAAAACTTGTCAGGAAATAATTATATGCATTTTTAAAAGATATGTCAGATTTTTGACATTGTGAGAGATGAAACAAAGTATAAGAATACAAGAAAAAATTATTGCTGTTTAGAAACGAAATGTTGGAATTCTGTAATCAGCTCCATACAATTCATTTCCTGGAGCCTCCTTTCTCTCTGCCTGTCATGCCTGCTTCATAGTGCCTGTTTTATGTTTGCTCTTGGTGCTCTGTTCGTTGACCAATTTGAAAGATAAATGAAGTATTAAAGAAGCAAGAGCAGCTGAGCCACTGGCTTCATCAGAGTGCTCAGGGACCATCTTCAGCTTTTGATAAGAATGTCACAGCTTGTGATTGCATCTCATAACTGTTTCTTAGTTACCACTCACAATCAAATTCAGAATGCAGGGACTGTGGGAAAGCCAGATAATGACCTTGGCAAGTGTCTAGGAACAGAACTGAGAAATTATTTACAGCACTTGCCTTCAAGGGATAATTTGGCAATAGAACTACAAAGCAGGTTTCTATTGGCAATGCTGAAATTAGTAATAGACTTTTAAATATTAAAACCCCCTAAAAATAACCACAGATGAAATAAGGGAGAAAAACCTCTGAGACCCATTTTCCACCTCAGCTGACAACATACAGTTCTTGGTTTAATAACAAAAGACATCTTATTAAATTATATTAGGGTGAGTCTGTTGCTTAGTGCAGGTGTCAGGCTGGTAGTGTTGCTAATACCTACTGTAGCCACACATGCTGCTATGAAAAGCTAGCCAATATTTCAGTACAAATGACATGCATGCATTATTTCTCAGTGTTTTGAGATCATCTAATTAAATGTAATGTTTGTAAAAAATGTCTTCAAAGCTTTTGTAGTATTCAGGTATATTTGTTATACATATCAATATAGATATTCAAAGATCACCCCTTCAAATTTGTATTTAGGAGTGAAAGGCCACAAATAATTCAATGTGATTTAATGTGATGACAATTTTGGTTCTCAGACTGCAAGGACTATTGTGTGTGTGCAACAAGCATAATTTCAGACCATACTTCTTCAGTTTAAATTGATTTTTCAAGTGTTAAAAAATATGTTTAATACTGCAATGGAAAAAAATATTGATCATCAACATCACTATAATATTACTAAACTGAATGTCCAGGACAAAGATCTCCAAGGTTCTATTTCATACCAGAATAAATATTCTCATTCATAGTTTGTCAATAAACTATATGAAAAATCTTAATATGTAAATAAACCATGTTGACGCTAATATTTTCAAATATGCTGACTTTCTCAAAAAAAAAGGGACACTGGTTACCTAGCGTTTTAGTACTATTATAAGTTTACAAATACCTGTGGCATATCAGATGATGGAAAAAATTGCATTACAGAGCACTGAATCTGAAAATGACAAATAAAAAGTTACCATAATCCACAAATAGTGTAAGAAAATATGTTCTGCTCATACTCAAAATTTTTTATAGACTGTGAAGTTGCTAGAAGATCATCAATTTCCCATAAGAAAATGCACTTCTAAACATTGCTATAAGAATCTTCCACTTCTGTCAGGATTAATATCATTCCTTCTGACCTTGTTCTGAAAAGCTTTACAGTGTGTGGCTGAGGAACTTTGGCTCTAATGAGGCAAAAATTCTCTGAAACAAACTTATGTACCTTTTTCATCAATCTTTATACTTGAACCTATTCTCTGTTCAGGCAAATATGGTAAAAATTATAGTGAGTAAGATATATCTGAAAAAGTCAAAACTTGTTTTTTCTGCCTACTGAAACCACCTTTAAGATGACTTTCAAGTGAAAATGCTTGTATCTTAGATTTTCTTTTGTTCATCATCAGGAAGTACTGAATTTTACTGGGTCAGTGCTGTGGTTTAACTCTAGCCAGTAACCAAGTACCACTCATCTGCTTCCCCCACCAGTAGAATTGGGAAGAGAATGGGAAGAGCAAAAGCTAGTAAAATTGTGGATTGAATGAGAGGCAGTTTAATAGGGAAAGCTAAAGCTGTGCACACAAGCAAAGTGACAAATTAATTCACTCCTTCCCATGGGCAGGTAGGTGTTCAGCCATGTCCAGGAGAGTAGAGACCCATCACATGTAATGGTGACTTGGGAAAACAAACACTCCAAAGATCCCCCACTCCCTCCTTCTCCCCAGTTTATATACTGAACATGATGCCCTGTGGTCTGGAACACCCCTTTGGTCAGCTGGGGTCACCTGTGCTGGCTGTGTCTCCTCCCAACCACCCACGCAACCCCAGCCTCCTCGCCAGTATGGCAGTACAAAAACCAGAAAAGGCCTTTACTCTGTGTAGGATCTTCTCAACAGTAACAAAAACATCTCTATATTATAATCCCTTTATATTCAGCACAAATTCAAAACATAGCCCCATACCAGCCACTGCAAAGAAAAATACCTCAGCTCAAAACAGTACAGACAAGTCATTCAACTAGCACTGCGTTTCTCAGCTGATCAAAGTACGTATTTATTATAGGAGCTCCCTTTTCTTTTCCTCCGTGTTTATCTTCCTTATGGACCAGTTGTGAGCTGTAATTATTTTCTCTTTAGCTGTAATTGCTTGAAGGATTTCTAATATGCATTAAGACAGACTGAGAGGATTTATTGTCTTGTCATGCTGGGTCACCTCGTATGTGCTGCCATTTATTCACATGGTACAATTATCTTTCTGTAATCCAGTACCTCACCATCCTTCCAGACTACAAAATACAAGCAGGCTTTGCAAAGAATAGTTGTAAGTAATGGGTGCTGAAGAATATGAAGGAAGGAGTGGCTGTGCCATTGCACAAGCTTACTTATTCCCTTTATTTTTGTGTGTCATTACTAAATTCAGCTTTTCTCTTCGCTCTCATGAATTTTTCTATTGCTAGAGTTACTAGGTTTGACTCCAGTATTTCTTGAAAGTAGGTATCCCTGGCCTTTTCTGCATAGCTTCTGACTAGGACCTAGCAGGACACTCAGCTGATGTGGTAAACATCACAGTGCTGCAGTGCCAGTCTGTGGCTTTCAAACACATCATCATTATGTTGAATCACCAAAAAATCAGAACTGTGTTCCCTGAAAATCATAATGCTGTCCTAAAATAAGGCATTTCTTCAACAGCCAAATCTGTTCCTTACTTCTTTCTTGATTTTCTAGTCTTTAGGTTAGATCTGTTCAAATGTTGACCTTTTTTCCCAGCCCAAAGGGGAAAATTGTAAACTACTGTAAACTAACTGAGTTAGGACAAAACCGTGACATTCTGCTATATGTAGTGCATACAGATAAGATCTATACAGATGGATTCTCACCTAGATAAAAACAAAACAAACTAAAATAAACAAACATAAAAAACAGTAGAAAAATTGGATGGTAGGAAACCTCGAGGCTGAATTTAATCATAAGGACTCTCTATCCTGCACAACCTTCATTCAACTTTGCCTTGTCAAAGTCTGCTAGTAATTTCATGCTTATATGGTGGGATTATGAATATGGTCATTCATCTGTGAATATCAGGGATTCAGGTGAATTAAAAGCTCTTCCACAAACATTCATACAACAAAACAGCTGTACAAATGTCCATGATGAAATTCAGATTGAAAAGAGTACAAGGGTAGAGCTTAATTTCACAGCTCATTGAAGTCTTTGAGAGCCTTTAAAGTGAATCCAATGGGTTTGTTCAAAGAATGAAGTATTATGCAAGAGTACTCAAATATGTCCCAAAGGCTGTAGAACTTTACTCACATTAGAATGATAAGTAGATAGATGTGACTTAGATTTGTAGAACAGCTAAGTGAGGTTTTGGACATGAGCAGGTTACCCTGGAATAACTAATGATGATGTATTAACAGTAATAACCTTTTTGAAAATACTAATCTGGAAGTAAACAAAACACTGTATGACGTGGTATATGCCCTGAGGGAAATGAGGTTAAACTTGTTCTAGGACAGGTAGAACACAAATACATGACTGAGAAGTACCTATATTAGTTGTCCCAAATAATAGCTTCTTGGATCTTGAGGTCTTGTTTTGAGGCTTTTTTATTCTAGTACTTTATAGTTCAGTATAACAAATAACTGGGGCAAATTTACCATTACTGAGATTGAGGATGAAGAAAACACTTGAAACAATTATGAAACTGAGATTCAAGCTTTTACAAAACACTGAAGAATTTTAAAATCAACCCAGCATTTGGCTAACAAAGCAGAAGACAGAAATGGAACTAAGGCAACATGCGCATTCATTTAACTAGGAGTGAATTCTGTGTTATAAATTAAGAGGAGCAGAGTTCACGAATGTGAATGTGTTCACCGATGTCCAATGTGTTTTTATTACCTTAACATATTTGCTCAAAGTTCAGCCAGGACTGCTGTAGGAGCAATTTCTTTTTCAGAAAGCAGTAATTGGAAAATTGTTCTATATTTTAGCAGCCTGTGTTATAAGACTTTTAAAAGTATGTTATTAGAACAGTTTTCAACGTTAATTTCCATTTTTATTACATTTGTTCTGCTTCTGTTCCAGAAATCTACTGAATAGGTGCCTATGGGCCATCATCATAATTTAAATAAAGGTATGCATAAGAGTATCTGAAAAAAAAAGAGAAAGGAAAAAGTTTGATTGCACGACAAATTTACCATCCCTTTTTGAAATTACTGCTTTGTGTTAGGGATTCCTGGAATAAGAATATGGGTGGTAAATTATTACCTTGTATAGATTTCAGGACCATTTCTTAATCTCTTCTTTAGGTTCAGACTCCACACAAGGCATTTTGTACAAAAGAGAAAAAAAGAGCTTACACAGAAAATATAGTATGCACACCTATATGTATATGTACAATATACATGCTGAAGGGGTATGATATTTGAATTTATTTTCCTGTACCATCTATCAAGGATGTTATCTGGTAATCATATGACAGTCATTACAAACATTTTCTTTTAACAATAAAAATCAATGTTGAGTTTAATTATGTGTTAATATTAGAGGATGCTACTCATATGATGTTTGCAAGGTGCATGCCTCTAACAGTCCTTCTTTCTTGTATTTATAGATTGCTGTTGTGTTAAGGCTATTGGAATTTAGCATAAAATAAATCCCCTTCATTTGCATACCAAGGGATACATAAGTTAATATGTTAATGGGACTTAATGAGGGTTCTGTCAAAATTTATAGTTGATAAAAGAGGTAGAATAAACACTTAGGTCCTCCTTAATGTCCTGAGAAGACAATAAAGACTCTCTGACCTTCATCACTGAAGTACACACCCTTACCTCCTTAATGAAGCAGATTATAATTAGGCTTTTTTTTCAGAGTGAAGGGAGAGGGGCTATTGGCTGGTACAGAGACACAGAACTCTTCTGGGCCTCACTGGAACAACACCAAGTAGAGAGAAAACCTCTTCTTTCCAGACACCAGTTGTTAGGCCCTGCTTGAGCCAGGTGTAAAATAAGCAAGGGGTTAGGCTCCTGTTTTTTCTAAACCACCTTCACCAATTTTTAAGCTTTTTAAAGAAACAATGAACAATTCTGACCACTTACCCCTCTATTGCAAACAGGTGTTTGCAAAGTCAGTCTTAACTTGCAAATAGAATGCTACTTGTAAGTAAATTCCTTCAGGGCCAATTTTTTCTCTTTAAGTCAGTGAAATAATTGATGAAAATGTGACCTATTACATTATGATCTGTGATGTAGCTAAAGAAAATAAATTTATTAATTTTTTTTGGTGCACCAATAGACCATGGGTATATAATCAGATTACACGTTTTGTTGAACAGGGTTTTCCCTTTAGCTGTAGCTACATGTAAGCCTGAAGATAGTTTTAATTCATTATATTTTTAAGTGTATTCTTCCACTACACTTAAAGGAACTGTCAAATGAATCTTGATAAAGAAATGAGTATTAGAGAAGGCAGTAAGATAACCAGAAACGAATTTGATCCCATTCCTGTCAGTGTAGTTGCAATATAATTCCACTAAGTAATTCCACTAAGACCCAATATATCTGTGGGAAGATGATTTGTAAGGATAGTGCACAAGACAATTTTCCTCAATGAATTACAGCTGTACTGATTACTGAGGAATGGAAACAGCCTTGCCTGCCCAATGAGGATGGCCATTATAAAAGAGTGGGTTAGGTAGTGAAGAGTTAGTTACAGGTTGAGAGTCTGGGTCTGCTGGAGGGAGTTGCTCGTGAGAAGGCAAAAGAAGTTTTTAAGGTGATAAGGTACTGATGATGGAGTCAGTTGTGTCCATCTTGGCAAGTACATATATCTATAGTAATAATACCAAGGGGTAAGGCTAGTCCTTTTAGAAATGCAGAAAGGAAAAAGAAATTATAAGCACCACTGCCTGACTCCAAACACTTCCTAAATGCCATTCAGTTGGCAGGAGAACATTTGCAAAAAAAAGAATAATTAAGTTTTCCTTGACAGTTATATATTGGTATTCAGAAAACAGCTTAAAATAACAGGAATTTCAGTGAATGAGGGAATAATTGTTGGTATACTGAGATATGTGAATACTGTAGATCCAGTTCTATGCTAAGGTATTGGTAAAAAACCTTTTTCTGAGGCATCAGCTGTAAACTCTAGTCAAGAAGTGGAAATGTCAGTAGTGCAAAGAATTTGAATGTGCTAACAAATAAATAGACAATGTGGTATCTCTGTGAAAAGGGCAAAACTAATACCATTATATTTCAAGTCAAGTATTTGCAGGAATATGTAAGAATTGATGTCCCCTGCAGTGAGAAAAGGGTGTGGCAAATCATCCTTGCTAAGTAGATAAGGGCACAATGTACAACAGCACAAAAGTCATGAAGGTTGGTCTTTGTGTACTGACCAATACGCTCCAGCCATGATATTTCATGCTAGAAAGGTTATTTGATCTATGAAAAATAAGGCATTTGAGGAGGACTATCACAAACAAGTGTATCGCAGAGATACTTACGTTCTATGACACAGGTAGAAAAAATTTGCATGCTCATGGGACAGACAGATAGATGTATGCAAATGCCAATCAACACATGGAAATATGAAGCAGATGGAGGATCATGGACAAAATTTAAGTACTACATCAAGTTTCTGAGAAACTGACATTTTACTGCAGGAGCATTAAAGAACAGAACTTTCTTTTCAAGCATATTCCCTGTATATGATGATAGAAGCATAATAGAAGTGGTGTGAACTGTCATTGTGCATCAAAAAAATCTGATCAAAATCACCTCACTAAATAAAGTTTCATTTTCATTTACATTTCTTCAGTGAATTTGTGTTGTTACATTCAAAATCTCTCATGTAGACAGAAAATAAGCTTTCCTTATGTGCACATGTACATACATATATATGCACACATATGCAATATATATATGCATATGTGTATATATACAGAAGCAAATGTTTATTTTTGGAACAACAAATATCTCAACAATCTGGTTCAAGGACCATTTCTAGTACAGACCTATTTTTACATAAAATATAAGAAAGGAAAATAGCACAGTCAGAACACTTCTATAGAGAAAAACTCTGTAGTACTCATAGTATAATTAAAAATAAACCGTACACAATTCTTAGTTTCCGTGCCTTATCCTGGTTTTATGCTCCTTCTTTCTTTAATTTTCCCATGAGGTTACTGCTCTGTGCTGTGCATTATATCTGATTTTTTGAAGATGCCTCCTATCATACCAGGCATGCTCTTATCTACACAACATCAATAGTAAATGAGTAATTAGAGTTATAAATGTCTTTACAGAGAATAACTGCTTATTACTGCTATCTAGATAAACTGTGGTTATATAACACAAAGATGAACTGATGCAAAGGGTGGCCTATCTGAATATGAGGAAGAGCTTCTTTACTGTGCAACTGAGTACTGCAATATTCTGCCCAGAGGGGTTATACCTGGACACAATCCTGTGCCTTGTCCCTAGGATGACCCTGCTTCAGCAGGGAGGTTGGACTAGGTGGCCCACTGTGGTTACTTCCAACCTTACTCATTTTGTGAAAAAATGAGCCATAAACACCTGATCAAACAGAGAAAATTTAAATCATGGCACAGGCAGGTCAAGAAAAGTTCAGACAGAGAAAATCTGACAAAACTCAGAAGCTTTGCAAGTTCATTGTGAAGCATGCTACTAGCAATGACAGTACTGTATTACAGGGCCACATGATGATAGTGTTTTCCCTTTCTATCGCTGAAGAAAAAGGTTGATCACAGTGATGGGTAAATATTGAATTGCAGTACAGATAATGAGAAAACAATATGCTCTCAATTTAAGACATTGTCTGATACCAGAGAATGTATACATACTGATAATTTTCATGTCCTGCTGCTGCAAGTTAAGATTTTGTTAGAAGCATTATCTGTATGAAACTATTATCTGTGAAGTTATCCATGCATTAGCCATGGATGGAGCACAGAGGAGCTAAGGGGAAATTCCTAAGCAGTACAAATGACTCAGTGTGAATTCACACGGATTATTTCACAGAGAGAGGGAGAAGAGAAGTATCTTGACTCATATGAAGATCTTGCCTATAGCTAAGGAGTTTAAACATGACATTTGATAGTGTCAGGCCTTAGACATGTATAAATCCACTGACAGTAGTACCAACACATCCCACACTTGTATCTATTGAGACACTAAACAATTCTGTACTGGAAAATAGAGCTGTTGGTTCAATGTGGATATCTTGTGTTTACATGAATGCAGGTAAAAAGAAATCATGTTGAAATCATGTTCATCCAGTAAGATACTAATTTATTAGTTGTAACATATTCAAAAGGAAATTAAGTCCTTAAAGCTGAAATATCAGTAACGATATGAAGACATAGTAATTAAAATGGAAATAAGATATTGAAGCAACACAAAATACTTGCCATTAAATACTTTCTTTTGTATTTATAGAGCTAAAGAAGAAACTCTTTCAAATTATTTATTATATTTGGCAAATTGTGCAGTAATTCGTGAGATATCTTTGATGCCTGGAACAAGTGAAGAGCTTTTATTTGAACAGACTGTAGTGGGGTGGTATAAGTGTTCTGTCTATAGGCCTGGCTACAAATCATACATGCAACCTCTAGAATATGTTGACAGCTGTCTGCAAAACAACTTATAACAAGAGAGGCAACTGTAATGCTTACAGAAGAAGAACATACAAGAACTTGAAAGACAGAATCGATATTCAGCTCAGACTGTGTTATTGTAAACCTACCACCAAATACTTAATATAGCCACAGTTTGGCTCTATGACATGACTGCACATGAAGAGCCTGTAATCTCAAATTAATTACTAAACTGACAAACTACCAGTCTTAGGCTATCAACACAGCAGTGAAAGATAGATACAGAGAGAGAAGACGAGATGGAGAATAACTATTATAAGACAAAATCTATTACGGACTAAATAAATATCAAAGGAAAAGGATAGCTTTAGACACAATAACATCTATGGGCTAGCCATAAAGTGTGCTGGACTTTGAGGGAGGAATTAAAAAAATCTTTGCATGAAAAATACTCACAGGTTTTAGGATTATCACAGTATTGTCTTTACTGTCAGGAGAAAAAAAATGGCAAAAGCATTCTAGATTTGAGGATTAAAGGATATGGTACCCCATGTGCCTCACCCAACACCTCTGCAATGTTTTTGTTTTCAGCAGGTAAGAAGAGGCATTTATAAATATTCATTGCCCAAAAATATTTATTGATTCTTTGGAAATAAGAGTTTGTCAGGTAGTTCTCCTCATACATGCTCAGCAATATATGCATTGCTTAAATAGGTAGATAAATAGACACAAGGGTGGGTAGAAATAGGCAAGAATTTAAAACAATAATTGTGTAAACTACCTAGCATTCATGCATGCAAATATACAGAACTTTATTAATTAGATAGATCTATGTCTACACACAAGTACCATGCACACTTAAAAAGCCAGCAGTATGCAAAATAAGTTCTTATATCTGAAATCACTGTTGCAGAGCACTCAAGAGATATTTGGCACATCTTGGAATGTTGCTGTTGAAAGGGTTTTTCCTAGCTAACCTCTAAGGTCTGTGAAATTCTATGTTAATGACCTAGCATGCTTATTATGGCACATTAAAAAAAATACATGACTCTCAAAAGTAACAGTTTGATATTGAAAAAAGTACATTTTTTGTGGTGGAGGATGTGGGGATCTGCTAACCAGCACTGTGGGCTCAGATTAATGCTGAGAAATTGGAATTTTGTTTTCAGTGAGTATATTCAAGTCCTTGAGGTCATGAATGGTGCAGTGTACTTGAAGGTGGTATGAATAAAGCTGTAAGCAAAATGTCATTGCTTTTTATTACAGATTTAGCGTTTTTTTCCAGTGCCTCCTATTGAATTCAGAGAGAAAATATTGATTTTCCTGGAAGTGATTAGTGTAAGATGGGATAAAAATAGTTTGTGACTATATGAATTACATATTAAACCTTAAAACTTTAAACTTTAAAAAGTCAGTCCAGGTACCTGGTGCTCTGACAAAAGCATCTGTCACACATTTTGTCTTGGTAAGGCCTGTTGAATGCCCACAGTGCAAGACAAAATTTGGATTTACACATCTGCCTGCCAGAGGTACAACATCTCCTTGAAGACAGAAGCAGCCTTCTACTGGAAAAATTCAGAATTTCTCATGAGACATATCCAGGGAGTAATTCTGAAAATCTTATTTAAAAGTGAAATATTATGTAACATTTAAAACTTGACTATGCAATATCCAAGATTTTTTTTCTCTCAAACCTGATTTGGGTATAAACACATATAAAGTGTGTCACATAAGTAGGGTGACATAGGTCTTGTGCAGTAATAAGGCAGGGAGGGAAGGGTAGGAAGTAATGGCAAATAATAACAATAATGACAATAAAAAGGGGAAAAAAAACAAGTGATGCAGGGTACAATTACGCACCATTCACTGAATAATGACAGACTGCCCTTCCTGAACCCAGATCAGCCTCCCTTGTGGGTAACTCCCCCAGTTCATGTACTGGGCATGATGTTCTGTCGTGTGGAATATCCCTTTGGTCAGTTTATGTCATCTGTCTCATCTATTCTCTCTCTGTTTGTTTTTTTGCCTGCTTCCTCACTGGCAGAGCATGAGAGGTCCTTGATTTATGATAAACTTGACTTGGCAAAAAAACAATAATATCTCTGTGTTATCAACACCATTTGCAGTAAAAATCAAAAAAACCCAGCACTTTAACAGCTACTGAGAAGAATTAACTCTACCCTAGCTGAAACCAGGGCGGTATTTCATGCTGTCTGCAGTCATAAAACCAGAACTTTTGTTTAGGGCAGTTTAGTTCTGTAGTTGGTTACGCGTTGATAATTTTTTTTTCATTACCAACAGATGGTATTCAGAATACTACTTCTTCAAGAGAAATACTGCAAAAATTGAAAGTTACTCAAAATTAATTACTGAACATGGTCAATGCTATGGTTTGACTTTTCATGTTAAAGCAAAATAAAATAATTTAGTATAAAATAGCATGAGATATCTATCAAATATGTAGCCATTTCTGTTGCCTTAGCTTTGCATGTCACGAGTTCATCTTGAACTTTGGATGAATAAAAATGAGCAAAAATTCTAACAGCAAGATTCAGTTCAAACTGAGCTATGATCAGCTATTTTAGAAATGGAGATTTAGAGAAACTTGATTTGGTTTCATTTAAAACTAAGTAATCTTCAATTCAAATGAATTCAAGTTTATAATGCATGCACAGATCTGTGGTGGCTTGACTGATTTCATACCAGGTTCCTACCAAAGCTTCTTTGTTACTTCTCTCCTCCACTGGACAAGGGAGAGAAAAATATAATGAAAAGCTCCTGGCTGGAGATAAGAACAGGAAGAGTCAGCAGCTACTTTCACAAACAAAACAGAGTCATCTTGGGGAAAATGAATTTAATTTATTACCAATCAAATCAGAGTAGCATAATGAGAAGTAAAAAAAAAGTCTTAAAATAACTTTCCTTCCCCCACTGTTTTCCCCAGGCTTAGCTTTACTCTTCTCTGCTCCCCATCAGTGGCACAGGCGGACAGGGAATGGGGCTGAGGTCAGTTCATCTCGTATTGTCTCCATCACTCCTTCCTTTTTTGGGGGGAGGATGCTTTACACTCTTCCCTGCTCCAGCATGGGGTTCCTACACAGTCCTCCAAGAACTGATCCAGGGTGGGTCCCCTGCAGAGACACAAGTCCTGCCAGCAAACCTGCTCCAGCATGCACTCCTCTCTCCGTAGGGCCATATGTCCTGCCAGGAGCCTGCTCCATCCGTCCTCCCATGGGATAACAGCCCCCATCAGACATCCGCCTGCTCTGGCACGGGATCCTCCAGGGGCTGCAGGTGGATCTCTGCTCCACTGTGGAAGTCTTTGGGGATGCAGGGGCACAGCTGCCTCACCATGGGCAGGGGGATCTCTGCTGTGGTGCCTGGAGCACCTCCTGCCCCTCCTTCTGCACTGGCCTTGGTGTGTCTGCAGGGCTGTTGCTTTCAGATATTCTCACTTCTCTCTCTGACTGCAATCGCTGTCACACAACACCTTTTCCCCCCCTTTTAAATCTGTTATCACAGAGGTATTCCCAGTGTTGTTGATGGGCTCAGAGTTGGCCGGCAGCAGGTTCATGTTGGAGCCAGATGCCTTTGGATTTGCTGGACATGGGAGAAACTTCTGGAAGCTGGCACAGAAATCACCCATGTAACATCACCACTTCCAAAACCTTGTCATGCAGACTCAATACGTTATGTCAGAATACCCTCAAACTGTATTTTAAAATATTCACATATGTTTCCAAAAGAAATTGAATCAAAAGGTCTTGCTGTTACACAGGTCTTCCTTTGTGAATATTTAAGTAAGGTAATATTTGTACAGTCAGATTCATCACAGAGTAGATTTGTATTGTTATTTTAGAACACAAAGTTCTCAGCGCGTGATTGTAAAAACAGTTAAAATCTTTTCAGTCCAATTTTCAAGCAAATAATACAGTCTTTGGTCAAAAGCATAAGTGGCACACAAAGTAATTATGTAATTATTTAAAATCTGAAAGGGTTTGAAGATATATATTATTTTTAAATATACTGATATACCAATGTTAATATAAGCATCATACAGAACATGTATTTCTTTATAATAGAAGAAAGAAAAATTATTTTGCCTATATTTAAAAAAAAAAGCCCAAAATGCAAAATAATTCTATTTCTAAAACTGTCACTCATATGAGAAAAACAAACAAGAAAACTTTAAAGATGTAAATTGTAATTTTATGCTAAAGTCTCTTGCTATGAAAAAAATAAAAAGAAACCCCACAACCCAATTATGTTTAATTTAACAAATCATATAAATTAGCATTCCTCAAAACATCAGTGGATACCATAAAAATGCAGTAGACACAATAATACCTTTTATGCTACAGCTACATATTTGCTTGAAATTCAAACCTTGAAAGAAAGTAACTTTTTTTTCTTGTGTGTGTTTCACACCATTACAGTAATTCTACTCAGTCATGCTTGCCATTACTTACTAACAGTATTTGGCAACTTTCAGTATTGAAATGCATATGTGTTCCAAGAGAAGTTCCAATTTTCCTTTATTTTACCTCTTCTCCATCAAACATGCTTGCCTCATTAACCCTAAAACATTTCATATGTAGTGCACATATCTATCAGACTTTCAAAAGTGTCACGTAAGCTGTCATACTCATGCCCCAAGTCTGCTTGCTTGTTCTCATCCCAGAGTTTCTGAAACAACCCAAGCCAGGCAGCCCCCAGATCCTTTACCATGCACATCACTGAGCCAAAGATCTAAGTTTCATGACTCTCCTCTCCTCTCCTCTCCCCTCCCCTCCCCTCCCCTCCCCATCAGCTCCAGGGTGCCCATCCCCTCAAGTTGGAGCAGTGCTCCACAGTCCCCGGGGCTGATGAAAAGTCTCCTCTAGAGAGGGGCAGCCTTCAGAGGCTCCGGTGACNCCCTCCCCTCCCCATCCACCTTAGGGGATTTAGTGCCTCATACAGGAATATGACAATGAGATTAAGGAAAATAATACCTAATATTTCAGAACAGCATCAAGGTGACAAGTTCTAGTCCTTCATGTTATAGTGTGGTAAAACTAGCAAGGGGAGCAGTTAAAACTTCTGCTTCTGTGGCAGCAAGATCCTTAATAAGGCAAAATTTTGCTGAAAAAAACAACAAACATTGAAAGGAAAACTAGTAATTCCTTTAGAAATAATTTGCACAATTAACCAAGTTCCATCTTCTTTTACTGAAATAGCATTTCCTTCCTCTGTAGTTTACTAGAGCAAAAAAGTACCTCAACCACGAATGTGTTTATTTCCCAAGTACTCTTTTCCCATGTAAACGGGATTGCAGCTTCTTATATACTAATATTATCAATATTCAATTTCAAAAATTTGTGATAATATTTTTTTGGGTTAAGTCTATTGTTTGTTTTCTTATTCAGTCTGTCACTGTCACAATACTGTCAAGTACCTTCTTTTCTTCCATTTTGCATTCATACCTTTCAAATTCAATAATCTACTTAGCAATTTAAATACTCCTGTCTTTTTCCTAGGTTAACATCTACAACATAATTTTATGTAACTACTGTTTTTTATCTCAGGAATATAGCCGTTCTGCTTTCTTTGTATTATATCATTTAGTTTATTAGTGAGGACTACTTCAGTTTTTCTTGTCTATTTGTTCAATTTTTCACCTTCTCTATAATTATCAAATTTAAAATAAAAAAACCCAAACAGCTCACACGATTACAAAACTCATGTTTTACAGTTGCAATCTGACCCATCTGTCAAGATTTCCTTTTTTTACTCACATTGGTTTCCTCCTAGGCTTTCCATTTCATTCATACAATTCAGACATTTTACTCCAAAACTAACATTTTTCTAAATTGTAGTGGCCATAGAAACAAAAGACAAGAATCAGCTGACTTACCCTCTTTTCCATCTGAAGATTAGACTACTACATGTGAGCTGAGTTGAGCAGTGCATCTTTCTTCCCATTGTCTGATAGGAATTTTGGGTTAACAAACCATGTTTAGGCATCCCACTTAAGGTCAAAAATAGGAGAGATGGTAGAAATTTGGTGACTGAATGTTATGCTAATGAGTCAGTTGTTAAACGGTAAAATTTCAGTTATTCTATGGCATCTAGACTCACCACAGTGAGGAAAGAGATGAGAATTTCTAGAAGGCTCCCCAGTTCTGTTTTCTCTGGATCTAACTTTTGTTGCTGTTCTAGGGACAGCACTGTTGACTTAGTGAGTCTAAAGCCCATGGTTTGAGGTAACTCTTTCGTATTCAACTTTTTTTGCAGGAAAACGTGTATATCGGGAGGCCTCAAAACATTATGTCTTCCATTTATGAGTGAGTTACCACTTATTTTTAAATATTGTATGGATTTTCCTCTTGCTTGTTATGATAATCTACCTATTTGGTAAGCCCAAATATGTGAAACTTTCAAAACTTCATTTTAAAATTGTATACCTCTTTGTTTAAAAAAGATAGTAAATTTTAAAACTGTTTTTATAAAAGATTGCCTGTAGTATCTTCATAGTGAATTTGGACTCAAATAATTAGTAATTTTGTGCTTTGTTCTTGGAATGGGAAGCCATCGATAATCTCTCAAGTCTTTGGATGTCACGGTGCAATTACCTGCCCTTCTAACATTACATTTGTCTAGTATTTTCTTTGTTGAATAATTGAGTATTCTAACTGAATGGAACTGGGTTGGTTATTCAGCCTTTTCTATTTGCATCTATATAAAATATATTACCACTAACTCCTTAGTGTTTTAGCAGATAAGTAAAGCATTATGTACTTCTTGGAAATGTATTAGCACTTGCATTCTGTAACATATTAAATCTCCCTTTGGGTTAAACTGACAAGCTTCTTTGATATTATATAGAGAGTTACAAAATGAAAAGGTCAAAAAATCTGACTTATCTATGTATCTGTTATAATGAATTCTGATCAATTAAGTCAAGTTACATTCATATTATGTAGCCAGTGAGATCTAAAGTGATGCAACTAAAATTATTCTATTCATTCTGCCCTGTATTTCTTTCATTTAAATTATGCTATTAATGATATAATTTGTACCATTCCTCAGGCAGTTACCTTAGTTTGATGTTAGGTCCAAAATCTCAATGTTTACAAGGTAGTTTTCTATTAAGACTTAAATAAATGGTGCAACAAGGGAACATCAATCTTCCCAATTAGATCCACATTGCAAGTAACGTAGCAGGGTCATTAAAAAGTGTTTGATCTTATGGAATATAATCAATAGAGCATCACAGTTTTCCAGAGGAGCAACCCAAAACTCCATCATTGCATCTATGCAATGATTATATTAACTAAGGAGAGGCTCTTCCTCAGAAAATCAGTGTAGCAGATGAAAGTGTGATGAAAATATATTTTTAAAGGCACACAGTAATTTTTCCATTTTTCCAGTTTTCTGAGATGTGGAAGTAATCTTTCTTGAACCAAAGTTGAAAAATTGTGTAATACATTATATCCTATATATATACTACATTACATTACATTATATTATANCACTTTTCAAAGAAGTGTCAGGGAGAGAGGTATACTGGTTCCTCTGGTGCTGTTTATAAAATATAGACACACGCATGCATACTTAAATAAACAATATGTCCTCCTTTGCAATCCAAGGCCATATTTTCCTTGTAAAGAATATATTTTTCTACTGAAACTACAGACTTTATAGCTAAGAAGCATCTTTTGCTTCAGTTTTATGACACATCTGGGAACCCAGGAGATTTAGTGGCGGAGTTGTTTCAGGCTTCCAACCAAAGCTGGTTGGGGTTACCTTCATCAATCATGCAGGTAATCCAGAATTTGTTGATGTTGACCCTTATACTGGTCTAAATGCACATATAAACCATGAAAGTTAGAAAAAAGGAGACAAAAATATAGCTATCTTTTGCCTAGTGCAGCTCAAGACTACTCAAATATGTATCAAGATGAGCTGTAAGACTTATCAGAGCTCCTAGTCCAGAACTGTCTCCTGCAGTTAGATGCCTATGTCTACTCTCATTCTCTTGGCACTGAAGAATGAAGGAAGGCTATTTTTATGTAGTAATTAAAACATTGGCTTGAGATATGAAGACATCTTTAAAAAATCATATCCATTTCTTATACCTAGGAGGAAAAAGAAAAGACAGAAAACCTCAACGCAAAACAAAAAATGTCTCTGTCCTGGATTGAATACATTGCAATCTTTGTACTGGTTGAGTTTGACATTTTCAATATATCCTATCTATATTTAAACATTTGTGTAAATAATTGAAATATCAATACTTAAAAATATAAACACCAGAAAAATTAGGCTGTGGCCTAGTATTGAGAACACTTGTGTTGAAGGAAGGATTTATGGATTCGATTTCCTTCTCCTATATATATATATATAAATGTACTAGCTTAGATAAAATGTATAAAAACAGTGTAGCATATTATGGTCAGTTCATTGGATCCAAAGAAGTGAGGAAATTCCTGATCTAGAGAACCATGATGAAGCTTGTGTTTGCTTGCTTTTTTTACTGACTTTTTTTTTTTTTTCCACCAAGAGAAACTGTTTTTAACATAAGGGGCAGTGTCTCTCTGCATAGTAAATTCTACATGAATAGAGGGACAGAATGAAAGTATTCCCTCAAAGAAGGGACAGGGAGAATTTTAAATTTCATTACCAAAAAACAGGACTGCAGCGAAATACTTGACAAATGTTCTTACTTCTGCATTGTACTACACTACCAGTCTACTGTATATATATCTTCATAATATGTTCACTATTTTCCTCTCTATTTCTCTTTTATTGACAAAAAATAGGAAGGTGTATCCACATTTTGGTGACAAATGCAAGACTGGATATCTGTGAAAATTCCAGCTGAGGAAATATAGCCATAAACATTACTATTTTCTGTATGACTTCTGTTTATAAACATCTGATATGTTCTCAGTCCTGCAAAGTCTGAGACAAACCTATATATTCCCAGAGACAGAGAATAAGCAACTTTAAGAGACACAGTTAAATTCAGGAGTCTTGCACAAGAGACATCAGCTGATCATATTGGAGGATCAGAATTTTTTTTTTTTCCTGAACTTTCTCTAAATCCTACTCATTTTAAATTTGAGAATTCTATTTTCTCCCTGCGTAAAGGCAGTGGTTTAATAGCTTTTTACAATGCTCTGAAGATGAACAGGTTAAAGAGAGAAAGTATGACTGTCACTTTGACAAAATTAGCAACCTACGGCCAATAGGCACCATTTGGCTTTTTGGACAGCCAAAAAGTATCTGAAGAGGCTGCTGGTTTGCATGGACTCACTGACAGTAAGTCCAAGAGCTTACTCTGCACAGCACTGTGGCCCTTGTATTTATCCTGGACAAGGCTGTAACACCTGCTACCTACACTTGATGTCCACTGCAACTCTGCTCACAGAATGAGAGCAGATGGTCAGTGTGTGCAGAGTGTATTCTTGCTAGCTCAGAGCCACTGAACAGGAGCTGTGCTTGTGTAATGGTGTCCATCTAGGCTTTCTGAGCAGCAGGCAGACAGCTGGAGTTCCTGTCCCAACTGAGGTAGACAGAACCCCAAAATCCCAGATAAATGAATCCCATTTCCGTATCATCTGTGAGGTCAAAAATTCAAACTGAATCTGAAACGCAGAAAACAGTGGTAAGAGGAAGATTAAAGTCTTTTTAGTTCCCTGGTAAATCCATGTATTTAAAATAGTGTCATTGATTTGTCTAGTGACTACTGAATAAACCAAATCCTTTAAAATGTTAAAGACTACATTTCAGTATATGGGAAACTAAAAATATATTAACTCCTGTACAGTTTCAGTGGGCCATGAAAGAGAACAAAATGAATAATATTATGTGTAAAAAAGGGACTTTAGGAATGTTGAGGAATGGGTGAGAGAGAGTGGAGTTGGAGAAGTCAATGTAAGTCAGTCATGGAGTATAATTTTTTTTGTACCGTTGTGGAAAGATAAATATGGGTTTTGTGAAAAGAAATGAGGTTTTGAAAACGCACACACAAAAAGTCAGTGAAACAATTTCTGGAATAAAATTAGCAGTTTACTTGACTGTTTATGCACCCTTTTAAATGGCATTCTTGTGGATATTATATAGAATGAGTTGACTGCAAATTATGTTTTCGCAAAGGCAAATGTTAGTGGAACTGAATTTTAAGCCATGGCAACATTTAAGAAATCTGGGCCAATGAAAAGTCATTTACGCAGCTATAAAGCAGAAGCAACTACCTAAGTACTAAAGCAAAACCAAAATCCACAGTTTTACTTTAGATAATCCAACACTCACAGAGCCTATGATATAATCAAAAGACAAAGTATTATTGCTGGAGTTTGCTTGAAGCATAAATGTCAACATAGAATGTATGTTGTAAACATTGAGAGCTATCCATGCACAAAGTGTTGACACAGAAAATAAAGTCTTTGAGTAAACTCCTACCTAGTGTTTGCTTAGATCAAAATGCAGCACAGATCTGACAACCATTTCCTTCCTGCCAGGAAGAAACATAGCAACAATTACAGGTTTCAATGCAATAGCAAAGACTTCAGTTACTTAAAGAAAGAAAAAAGAAAACAAAACCAAAACGAAAACAACAGAGTGTATCAGGCTCTTAAGGAACAAAAAATAGTTTATCTCCTTTGGAAAAGTGAGCACACAATTCAGGAAATGTTAAGGGTATTGTTAGATCATGTAGAAAGAGAATTAGAAAGGTGAACGCTCAGTTGAAACTTAATCTGGCTACTTCTGTAAAGTATAGTAAAAAGGATTTTTATATATGCATTGATAACAGAACGGGACCAAGGAAAACTTCAATTCTTTATTAGACATGGTAGGGAAAAAAGTAATCAAAGATGAGGAAAAGGGTGAGGTACTTGATACCTTCTTTGTCTCAGTCTTCAACAGTAAGAGAGGCTATCCTCAGGACAGTGACCTCCTGAGCTGGTCACTCAGATAGGGGTGGGGGGCAGAATAAACCCCTGTAATACATAGGGAGGTAGTTAGTGAGCTGCTGAGCCACTTAGATGCTCACAAGGCTATGGGACTGGATGGGATCCATCCTAAGGTGATGAGGGAGCTGGCTACCTCAATTCTAGGAGCATGTATACAAACAGGGTACTAGACAGGAGAAAATATCTTTGGTTAATAATTAATTGATCACTCTTGATTCTTGGCATCCCTGTGTCTTAATTTTCAAAATCTTTTATTAAGATTTAGATTCCTTCCATCTTTTTCATAGACACATCATCACTTTTTTAGTTCCACTAACAGAAGTCTTCTTGGTGACACATTGAGAAAGGAATTACTGAAATTATCAAGGTATTTCAAAGCTCAAACTGGTTATTAGAGCAGTGTATTGAAATATTGGACTGTCACAAAATGATTGAAATCTGCTTACTCCTGACAAGTATTGCATTATGTTTTATTTCTACACAATTTGGATAAAATATTAAATTCCTTAGTGTTGTATAAAGATTCATAACTTGTGAATTAATAAGAATATAGTAGGTATAAAAATGCTATCCTTTAACATATTTCAACTTGAAACACTATGGATGTTTAAGAGTATTTCTGTAGATTGAAGAGAATCAAATAGGTTTAAGCAAACTGTTTGTTAACTACTATTAACATTGCTAAAAAACCCCTAAAATATTAAATAATCAGAAACATCTATTTTATATATATTTTATATATACAACTTGAGAGATACATATACGCATATATATATAAAGCATTTATGTTTTTTTCTTTTTTACTATTGCTATGCAACATCAGGTTCAAAGTCTCCTGAGAAATTCAGAAATGCTAAAGTAAAAATGTAAGTAAGAATGTAGGCAAAAATGTATTAAGACTGTATTGAGACACACTTGGCAAAACATCTCTCATTTTGTCAATGTAGAGTCGCCATAAAATTGACTGCAAGTTAATGACATTGATGGAGTTGCTTCAGGCTTTGGTATGTAAGGCTGTATCTAACCTTGCTGACCTGTGTAATTTCCCATTTTCTTCAAAATGTAGTGGCGAGATTATCTCATAGCTGGGCAGAGGTGATCACTCAGAAGTTTGGCTCTGCACTGCTATCTATAGAAGGACTGTTGTATTGTCACTAAAGGAACATTTATGACTATGGCTTCTGCCTCATCTTGTACTCTTAAAACCCGGTTGTAATTTTTATGGTAGGCACACCTATGACAGTAAACATACAAAGTACTGGTCCTACAACAGACATCCTCTTTTTCATCTCAATGCCTCATTTGGACTGTTTTGTGAAAACATGTATCTCAATAACCCTTTTTTCCCTACTTTCCTGTAATTGAAGCTTTATTTTCATTGTTTCAATCTCAGCAAATAGCATGAAGTTTCCAGACTGATGAAGTTACCTAACTAGATCTTAGGTAATACTAAATATGTATACTAATATATAATTAATGATGTAGTTAATACTAATATGTATAAATAAAAATATTGCATTATTAAAATAAACCTTCCATTATACAGACTTGGTGCATGGGTAACACAACTTTAGCATCTGCCTGAGCAGAAGCTAAAGATAGTCAGGAAATACTACTAGTATTATGAGTTTGAGTTATTAAATAATGGTTAAAATTACAAATAGATAATCCAACATGGAAGCTCTTAGAAACACTTTAAAATTGCATACAAAATGAAGGTTTTTAAACGAGAGACATCAATATTAAATGAGGAGTCCACAGGAATCACAAGTGTGTCTTTTATTATCAGTGCTATAAAAAATACTAATCAAATTCTTGATGATGAGACACTTAAAGTTCTACCAACTTTTAACAAATTAATTCTAAACATTTAATTTTAGCTGAAGTGGAAACAGCTGCTTTCATTTAGGACTAGGTATTAAAAATAAATTATTGCATTCTTCTTTAATGATTCAAGATGTTTTATTGGATGACATGTTCTTTATTTCAGCAACTTTTAAAATATAGCTAATTAGGGACCTCAGCAAAGGCATAATTTAAAGGAATGCTTCTTTTGAACTAGAAATTACAGTGAGGAGATGTTTCTGTCAGTATAGATCTTCTGTGCTTTTCTTCTTTCATATTTGTTTCCCCTCTCAGATAATGAAAACTATAGCTTCAGATTGTGCAAGTGACTTAATATAGAGGGAAATAGCACAGATTTGCAAAAATTTTGTCTACTATCATTTCACTATTGGTGTCATGTGAACACTATACCTGTTACTTTAAAATGGGCACGAATTTGTTGGATCTCAAAATTCTTTTACTATTGCACCTTAAAAGTTTGCAGCCTAAAGAATTTGAAACAACTGGGCCTGGTAGTTGAAACACTGACATAAAAGAACATGTCTGCATGCTAAAATTACTATTCTGTTAAATAACTCTGTGTATATAAAATGGATTCTATAGCTAAAAATTTATTCTTACCTTATTAGTGTGTCAGTTAATGTAATCAATTTAATTTTTACCACAGCAATTTCTGCTTTTCAGTCAGAAAATATTGAGATCATAGCAAGCCTCAAAAGTTGCAGTAATTGAAATTTTTTGATGTTGGTTCTCATCAGACTCTGTGAACATTGACTCAGACTTGTGTAAACTTTCATTATGGCAATTTTATTTACCCTGGAAAGAGTTTTGTTCTGTATGTTATCCCCTTGAAATGAATTGGACTACAAAGGAATGGGTGTTTACTCAAAGTATAAAGCTGAAGGATCTACCCATCACTGATGTTATTTTGTTAGAATACTGTCAATGTACATTTACATGAAATCCCTACCCATATTATCTGAACTATTGTGACATCTAACATCAAGAAATATTTCACCATTGAATATTCAACACTGAATATGTTTTATGTATTCTGTGTTATAAAAAGCCTTAGCAGGTTAAGAAATGTTGCAATAGTCATACCTTGAATACGGCATGACTTGGTCCTGGCCTCAAAACTTTGCTCTTTTCCTTGTCCAAATTGTCAGATATCTGTGAACCCAGAATGATTCCTAAGACAGGCTGGACCTCCAAACTGTTTTGTTGACAAAAAAAAGGTAATAATTATTGACAATGCAAATAAAAATATTGGTGACAGTTAAGAATTCAAATGTATGTGTGTATGCCTCTATCAGATTCTCTTTGAGATTATCTCTTTCCCCTTAATATAAATTTCAAGATATAGATGTATGCTCAGAGTTATTGTATAGAACATAGTTTAACAAACTTTAAAGTAAAGAGTATTTTAAAAAAAAGAGTACTCTGCAAAAAATAATCTCTCCCCTGCTGACATCTTTGTAAATCAATGTTCACAGTCAAATTTAGGGGACAGAAAATACTCTTTGATTCCATGTCCTATCTGAAGGAAAAGAGAATTAATTTAGTGATGCACATATAGAAATAAAATTTACTGCTCGTCTTCTGCAAAATCATGTGAAATCAAATTCTCATCCACTACCTTGACATGCCTAGGTTACAGCACTGTCAGCATAGAATTATAATCAATTATCTAAATCACCCCATTGACAGGTTTCCCGTAGCTGATTACAAAGTTAATGCAGTTTTGCTGAATATACTTTGAGCTTAGGTGTCTTTAGTCTGTCATCTTTGATTTCTGTTCTTTCCAGAGTGGTACAAAAGTGCAAAAGTGATCTCTGCTTTGAAGAAGAACTTACCAATGCTTACAACAATGTAAAAGTTGTATTTTAGTTCAAGTTTCTCCTTCCTGATGTTTTTTCACTCACATAATTTGAAAGTATTCAGCTCATTTAGGCTGAAGCTTTTTTTTGCTGCAGTTCTCTACTTTTAGCATTTTCAATATGGTTTTTCATTTTTTCTCTCCTTGTCATAGATAATTAGGCAACACTTCTATCTACTGACGTCAGTATATCAAACAGAAGTAAAATCACTGAAAATTTTGTCAGTGGGATACTACCCCAACACAAGAGGTTTTTTGAGGGATTTTTTTGGTTTGGGTTTTTTTCTGGTTTGTGGTTTGTTTTGGTTTTGGATTTTTTTCAGTATTGTTCCTTTGTAGTATTTTTTCAGTATTGTTCCTTGCCCAGGAATGAGGTCACATGTTATCCAAGTGTTTTCTGCCTCTTTAGAGATCTCCAGGAACACCAGAGGTTATGGCTACAATATGCACATACCTGTCTATGGTGGGTGCTGCATAAGATTGCTTTTTTAAAACATGAAAGCATAACTCTGAAAGGGCATACATATGACTTTAATTCACTGAAATACAGAACATATTTATCCCAATGAATCTTTCTCCATATACCTTCTTTGCTTCTCTTCCCCTGCTTCATTACAGACATTACAGAATCTGCTGAATTGGAAGGGACCCACAAGGATCAGAAAGTTCAACTCTTAAGTGAATGCCCTATGTGGGGATTGAACTCAAAAACCTTGGTGTTATTAGCACCATGGTGTAACTAACTCAGCTAATCTCCTTCCTTTTACATTTAGTAGAAAACTGTTAATAACAGAAAGGAAAAAATTAATTAACTAGGTAAAAAATTAGCAGCATAATCAAACAATGCAGAATTCTTGCATACAACTATTCTGTCTGTCCTAGAAGAATGAAACCTTCTCTTTGAAATTGGGAGCTTTAAGATAGAAAGTTTGTTTGAGCATATTCACAAGTTAGAAAATTATTGTGTTTCCTCAAAAACCTCCTTTTTTCAGACCAGTGTGGAGGCTGAAGCAGCTTCCTTCAGCAACCTTTCTTTGCTCTCTCAGTCATTTAGGTCATTCCTCACTGATTTAGAGCTAATGAAGCTATCACCTAGCTCATGAACAGAAAGGGGCAGTCTCTGTTTCTCTTCTCAAATAATTCTCAGAACATTGCCTTACCGAAGTGTTATGGAATAGGTGCTGTGTACCTTATGATTCTTAGTTGCCCTAAACTTTTTATGTGAGACAAAGAGTCAGTAAAGCTAGACATTTCTGAAAGAAAACAAACAAAATACTACATAATCTGTTTTAAAAGCAAAGTTACTGACATTAAGAAAGGAAACAAAACCAGACCTATTGTTGTCCCACATCTCAAATTCATGACAAATGCTTTGTCCATGACAAAATGAAAACCTAAATGTGCAGCACTAATGATTCTTGAAACCTCACTACTGAGAAACAAATTTTAACTTTTAAAATATTATTATACAGTTTTAATGCTTAAAGAAGATAGCTGCTTGATTAATTTTAAGCATGCTGTCCAACAAAATGACATTGTGGTCCTTTGGTCTTGGTAGGTGTGCCAGACTATCTTTCTTGTCACATTTATTGGTATCAGATACACTGGGAAAACACTTCTTTCGATTTTGGAAATAGAGGACATAGAAAATATTTAAAGGTATCCTGGAAGCTTCACTATTCATTGACAAAATAAGTTCCTTTTCAAGTTTTGGGTGGACTATAAATAACATAATTCAAACAGGAGTTAAATCTTTCCTTTGACACATCTTCTAGCAACTAAATACCCATAATGATGATGTTAAAAAAGACATTAATAATTTGGCTATGTATTCTAAAGCAAGAATTAATGAAAATGCAAAGAGATGTTAACAGTGGAGTCATGTAATCAATGCAAATCTTTGTCCTCACTACCGCAGTTTGTTACTTCCTTTGTAAGAAATAGTAACCCCTTCCAAAAATAACACATACAAAACTTTTTCGTGTCAAGAGTAATCACAACATCTCACCCAAGCAACACCTGTAACCTCTGTCGACTCAGAATACATCAAAGCTGAAAAAAATGACATATGATACTGCCAAAACTACAACCATGACTGCACTCGGCACGTACAGAGCCTTGTCGTCTGTAGAGCTTATGGCATCACAGAACACTTGTTTTATTGGAGGATACCCTCGGTGTAGTGTGCCTGAACTAGCCTGTCTGAGCTAGCCTGTGCTAGGCTTCCTGACTACTCATTTGCTCTTCTTAGGACATACTCATATGGAGGAGACAACTCCATTATTTCTACCCAAAATCTTCTGAAGCAGGAATGCTATTAAATATTTGGCCAGCAGTCTCACTTCTTTTTTTTTCTCTGAGCATTTCCTAGAAATATATTCAGTTTTATTCTCCTGCTACATTTCATCAGTCTTGCTGTTTCTTTTCTCTCTTTTTATGCCCCATTTTAAAATATTTTTCAGTCACAACTCAGGGGATTGTGTGAGCTTTCTTTTCCTCATTGATTAACGAACTCTACCATTCAGACTAAATACCTTGAAAAATACTTTTTTTTCTTTTCAGTCTAGACTTCTATGTACTTTACAAGTAAATCTTCTCCTGTGCTTGGAAGATTTGTAAGAGAGTCTGAAGGGACTTATTTGCCACATTGTGAATCTCTGATGAGCAGCTCACTGTCTGATCCTTAAACACTTGCCATTTCTCAAGTGAAGGGATTCTTCAGCGTTTCATCTGGTTTTGTGATTCAAGCACTGCTCATTTTGCCACCATTGCTCTCTTTTAACAATATCACAGGCCTGTCCTGATGCTGTTTCTATGGTAACCTGTCCTCCTTTCAATTTGTTTGGCCAGGGAGCCTACAATCTAGTTCAATTGTGCAACTATAACTTAAAAACAGCAAGTGACATTTTAAAATAAAAGCAGAGAGATCCAGCAAAATCTCTACCTCCTGTCCCTTTAAAAAATGTGATCTCCAAGCCTCTAGATTTTTGAGTGGCAATATTTTTTTTTTAATTTATGGAAAGTACGATATAAAAAAAGGAAGGAAAATACACAGTGCAACAACTGCTACCATGATACTATTGGAATAAAACTTGAGAAAACACTGAAGAGTATATTATTTTGTGATTTGCTAATCTCTGGGGTTTAACCTTGAATTTACGTCATTTTAGGAACAGCAAAGAAAATCCTATCTCTGGCATTACATGATTAGAATAGAATAGAATAGACAATAATACAGCTTAATATAAAATAATACAATAAGGCGAGAAAGTTCATATATAAATTACTGACCCATAACACCTTGCGACTCACAGTGAAAAGACATATTTTATAGTGTGCTGACAAAAATGTAAAATTGCATTTTTATAAAGGATTTTCTTTTCCCTTTGTTTGTTTGTAGCATTGGTAAAAGAAATTACATGTTATGAATGCTTAGGACCAGGGTCATTCAGAATGGGAATATGGAATTAACCCACATTGTTTCATACTGGCTTTCATTCAGGGGTCTTCAGCATCTATACAGTTTTCTCTTGAGAGGCTGCAATGCAGAAATTGATGCAGTTAAAGCAACTCCCAGTTGTTTTTTCATCTTATTGGAGACACATTCTTTCTTATAACTCCTACCATATTCTTCTTAACTTAGACCCTTCATCAGTTAACTGATGAACAAAACCACATGGTCCAGTGACTTACAAATCCTCCTAGGCAAACTGGCTGCACAAGCAAAATTTCTATTGAGATCTGTTTTATGTTTAATCAAATAAAAAATTTTCCTCCTCTGGAACACATGGTAGAAGTAAAAGCATTTAGGCTTTGCCAAGTGCTCTGAAATTAAACAAACTTTCCCAGGATTTAGCTTTTTTCACAGGAAATAAAGAGATTTTGATGAAAAATAAAGCATCTTTTATTCCCTCACAAAAAGAACCCATGTCCTTTTGGATGCTGAAACACTACTTATCAGTATAACAGATAAAAAGGCTTGCATAGGACATTCCTGAAATTTCACTTTCTTCAGATTTTGGTATGGAACATCTAGCCATGAGATAGATACAATTTTAAATATATAAAAACTCTGAAACCTTTTAAATTAAAAGTTAAAACTAAGCATACCACAGTGACCTTAACTGAGGTGCTGCATGCTAAAGAAAATTTACCTGAGTTTTTGAGTTTTGATTGCTCAGTCCTGTTCTGTGAGCAAATTTACCATCACCATATATTTGACATAAAACTGTTTCATATCAGATCAACAGAAGTTATTTGTTTAAATTAATTCTATTAATTCTTATGCCTGTGCTGATATTCCCTGGGGAAAAAAAAAAAAAACAAATGAAGAAGAAGACGTAAAATGAATTTTGCTTATGTTCTTGCATGAAAATACATTACATATTCTACATGAGAAGCTGTATGTGCTAAGTTTCTAATAGCTGGCTTCAGCATTGGTCTGGATTACTGCAATACTAGAAAAAAGAGACATGTCTAGATTTAGCATCTACAACACGTTGTTGTCTCTGACATTCTAACCTGGATCAGGGACACACTGAAACATGCCACATCTCCTGATAAAATAGAAAACATGAGATGAATTGCTGAAAACTGTGAAAAAATTTCAGAACCCATACTCAGTGTATGAGATTTTTCATCAGCAAAGAAGTCATATTTTTCATGCTAAGAGATATGAGGAAACACACAGCAAAAAGGAAAACAAAAGAAATTAAGAAAATATATCGTGACAGAAGTTATGATTTCATGATAGGACCATTTCAAGGAACAATGCATAGCAAAAAGCACTCTATAATATTGATGAGAATTTTTTAAAAAAAACAAGGATTATTTTTCCTTACAAGGTATGCAATTATTATAAAATAATAATGAAGAAAAATAAGCAATGAGCAAAGATCAGATATTCAGGAAAAGACAGACATACAAAAATAGATATAAAGAGTATATAGGCATATATATGTAGGTATGTCTATATACATAGACATATAAATGTCCATATTTTTATAATATTAAACAATATTTGACAACATAATACTCAAATTGGGGCAACATAATGCTCAAAGCAATTAATATATGCCTACTATCACTTTGTGTCTTCTTTGGTGTATTTGTGAAATTTTGTCAGAGGATAGAATTATCCTTTTAGCATTCTGTTGCTGAATAGAGCTGAGACTCAGGACAGGCTAAAATTAAATGATCATTAAAGAGGCACTTTTTGTTTTTTCATTTTTAAGATGTAAGTATGTGTAGTTATACTGTGTAGGAGGACAGTATTTTGCTTGCAAAATTAAAGAAATAACTTTAGAATTAGAAAATGCAGAAAAGAAAACCAAACTCTCCATAAATTTGGAAATATGATTTTAAAATACATCAGAATTGAATTTCATCTTTAAAAGTGATCTGTGTCATTCAGCTAAGAAAAATGTCATTATAAGTGTTTTAGGTTTAAGTATGTTTTTTCATGCACAGCCTTCTTGATCAGCTATTTTCATGAGTATCTCTTCTCCAAATTCTATTTCAGATATGTAGCAATAATATTGAATTTAATTCCACGTAGGTTTTTCTAAAACCACACTACATTCTTGCTCTGCCTCTTGGAATACCTTCATTCCTTTTGCTTTGCTTTGTCTTGCTTTTCCAAGAACTTAAAATGGAGTTAAAAATGGAGGATGGTCTGGAAGAGCCTCAGGTGTTAGGGTGTAAATTTGAAAAAAGAATAAAATTTATTCTGCAAATATTTCATACAAGTGAGAAGAATTCTATACTTACTATTGAAAAACTTTAACTCCATTTAAGCAAAAAAAGAAGTCTCTTGAATGACATTCGAATGATGAAATAAGTTAATGAATGTCTTGTTCCAAATTTTTCAGGTCTAAAGAAATTTTATTTAACTAGTAGAACAAAGTGAGTGCCACATGCATTTAGAAGAAAAGTGAATTATGAATACCTAATCATGTACTGCTGCTTTATAACACAGAAAAAGGACACTTCATTTAATTGTATTCAATTTTTTAACATATCATGAGGATATTTTTCTTTTTTTCTTAAAAGACAAATGTCTTTTCATAGTTTTCTGGCTTTAGTTATTATCCCTTAACATTTGATTGTATACAGAAAAAAAATAAACAAGAAAAAACCCCAAATATTTGTCAAAATGTAAGATTCTACAAATTTTAAAGTTGGAATTTAATTCAAGGTTAAGGTCTTACCCTGATTGGATGTAATAAAGTGAATTCACTGGAATTTTATTTCAGAGGAATTTTACCTTGTTAATATTTTTATAATAGAACATAATTATTAAAAAAATCTTATTTAGAATTGAAAAGAAAGGAAGCTTTACAGAAGACCATTTTTTTGGTAAATATTATATGGCAAAGGATAAAGGTGTATGGATTAGCAGTCTAAAACTGAGTAAAGAGTAACATCTTTATTAACTTGTGCATTAATACTTAATCCAAGGTAATAGGAAGTTTAGTTCATGCTCTCCCTAGACGTCTAGCCCAGCCAGCCTTACTCAGGGGTCCATGCTTTCTGAATTTGATTTGATAAAAAATTTAGTGGGACAAAGTGCTTACTTTACTTACTGTTTATTTTTTAAATAAACATTTTTTCCTCTGCTTCTACGTTTGTGATTGCATATCATTATTATAAGTGATTGGAGTGGAAACAGCAGAAACTCACTCAGTTCCATGTTCTTCAGTCAGAACAATATATACACCTTCTTTAAAAACCTAAAATATAGGTACTATAGCTTTTTTAAACAATGTGCTACACACTTCTGTCCAAAATCTCCTTTCCTGAAGTCATTGTTTCTTATCCTGATTTTAAAAAGCACAGTCAAAATTGCCATCTTCTTTTCTGGCAAATGTTACCATATTTAAAGACTACATTATTTTCTTTCTTCAGCCTTTGTTTTCAAAGCTAAGTGACAAGTCTTTCTGCTTAGCAGACCTTTCTTCTTGATTTCTAATCATATTTGCTGAACTACTTCATTTTTTTTTAGTTGATTTGTATCTTTGTTGACATGTTGTTCTGAATAGGTAAGTACTCCACTTAAGATCTTTTTGAGGCAGAATAGAGCATTACTTTAAAGTCTGAAAGAACTATTGCCTAGCCATTTTTTTCTCTTTTTTCTTGACCTTTTTCTCTTAAGAACATTGTTAATCGGTAATTGATATTTAGCCTAAACTACTGTATAGACACAAGACCTTATGTGATGCTGATGCTTATCCAGTCTTTTCCGTATGAGGCATTTTTTCTATCATCTGCAACTTCAGACTGCACAAATCCTGAGCGGGATTTTTGGTATTTGTTTAGAAATTTTACTTACCTGACCAAATTATTTTAGTAATAGGAGTACTTGCAGCCCTAACATTCTCCCTTCCTCTTCCCCTATTCATTTTCCAGAGGATCATCCCCAGCTTCGAATATGGATACTGTGTACTACATCAAGCTGTTAATGAGAACATTAAACAGTAAGAGATCCAAAAAAGCTCCCAAAGGTTGATAAATATGGAATATTTATAGAAGATAGAATATAGAACATGGATATTTGTAAATGTTCCTTTTTGGGAATATTCTAATGAGGTCTTCATTATCCCTTCCATAATTTTGTATGGTCTGAGATTCCCTTTATTACATATAGGAATATGATATTCAATTGGATATGTTGTAAATGAGTGAATTGTCTTGGCAAATAAGGTTAATAAGTAACCTTCTTTGAATATCCTTTTTTCTTGAAATTTCTAAATTCTGTAATTGTTTAACTTGGATTTTAAAAAAATTGTCTGCTGAGGAATATGTGTTTATTAATTTGCCATGAATAGGAAATTCAAATGTCTGCTTTGCATTTCCTTTGGTCCTGTTTCATTTGCAGTTGGATAGCATTTTCACGCTTTACTTATCTTCAGTAATCCCACCTGGTTTCTATGGATCCCTAAACTTAAAAGTCAAATGGCTTTAATTTGCTTTAGACAGATCTCTCACTAAACAAGAATGATCTTTATTAGGCTTATTAAACTGAAGAAATGTACCTAAAGATTTTAAAAATTTTTGTTTGTTTTTCTCATTCTATGTTAACCATATGTAAACATTTCAACAACATTATTTTTTCTACTTGGATAATCACAAGCTTTTGCTGTTCTGTAGGCACTTATTTTACAGTGAATACTGATGCTAAATAACATTGTAAACTTCATATGGGCCATTTTTGGCTTTTAGTATCTGTTAAGTATGTTATGTCTTCCACTCATAAAGCTGTACTTTGAGAATATTTTCCTTTTACTACCTTACATTCCATTTATTGTAACTCTTTGAGTCCTGTCCTTCTAACTTCTACACATTACAGAAATTCTTATATAGTAAACTCCAATAATTTGAAATAATTTTCACATTTTATATATCTCTACATCAAGTTTTAGGTCAATTGAGAGCTCATGAATGAGCTATTGTCCTTTTTCTACACTTCTCTGCCTTCTCTTTAGCATCTCTAATCAACACTTGCACACTTAGTAATAACATTATTTTAAAAGATGCAATTTAAAAGTACTGTTTTCTATATTATTTTATTCCCAAAGAGTTTCATACAGTTTCCTTGTTATTTTTAACTGATAAATATGCTGTCCAAATCTACAACTACTCTAGATCTTCTTTCCCTTCCTGCGAATGAAGAACTCTTTAATTCTACATTTATAGTCACATACCTCGCCTTTGACACAGAGAAATCTTTCCTCTTGTCAGAATGGAATGGGGAGTCTGTTGCTCTCTACCATCTGTATCAAAATATTTTCACCAATTCATTCCAAGAAATTACTGAATAATCTATAATTTATATTGGTTTTGTGAACACATCAATGTAAATCACGAGTCTTGTTACTGTAATGCTATTCTGTTTATCTGACTTTTTATCTTGTGGAAACAAGTTTTTTCTCATTTTCCCTTAAAAGGACAATAAAATAAAATCCTCTTAGCTTCCAGATTCCCTAATCAAGAAAACTGGCATCTGACTACATTCAAACTACTGAGTTAATTCATAGCAACCAAATAGCTCAGTCACATATCCTGAATTGCACATTGTCTTTTTCAGTGATTTATAATATTTGTGTATTTTATTCATAATTAGCATACTATAAGTACTAAATTTAAAAATTCAAAGAAAATATTCATTACCTTTCTCATTGTTAGCCTCATATCGATCACTGCTTTCCTAAAACATATATTTTTTCTTCATGACTCTCAGGAGCACAAGCAGATCAATTGTACAAATTTAAAGCAGAAGTATTTGTAGAGTAAATAATAAAGCTATGGTAATAGGAGATCTATGCAGAAGATTAATTTTATATATTAATAAGTACTATTTGAGAATTGTATTTCTCCCTGGATGTTGCCTGGTCATTCATAATGGCTGCATGTGAAATATTTTTTTCCCCAGGGGACAGTCTTCAACATAAAAAAACCCTCCAGAACTTAAGGACCAAGACTGAAAAATTGTTAGTATTCATCTCATTTTTCATTAAAGCTTCGAGTCATTTACCTAGAAAGAATACTTGATCTAGCATCAGTTATAGAAGATTTGCCTTTATATTTTGCATCACATTGTACAAAATACACTCAGACACTGTTTCATAAATTTTTTTCATAAGAAAACTGAAAAATTTTGAAATTTATGTGTGATTGCAAGGGTTATATCTCATAGCATAATAAATAAATATATTGGAATATATTTAATTCAGATAAAATACCTCATAATTTAGCAAGCACAATTTCCATGATGCTTTTATTGTGATCTTTAGCAAAACAGAAGAAGGTTTATTTCAGTCTTAATACCTCTGCAGCTTTGACAGCTGTTAAAGAACCATATAAGGTACTGAATCAGGTTAAGAAAAATTACACCTTTAAACATTTACTTAATCTTCACAGGTGACCTTTTATGAGTCACAAATAGTAACAACAATTCTGACAGAACTAATTTTAAATATATTGCAATATTTTGTATGGAAATGAGAAAGAGGTTTAATCAAAAGAAAGATCCACTCTTTCTTCTATGTTAATACTCACTGGTTGTTTGTTGGTTTTTTTGGGTTTTTTGTATTTGTTTTTTTTAATAGAAATACATCTTAATGATTTTTTTATTGAAAATTGCATAAAATGTATAACATCTATCTCATCACATCTAACAGTGATGACGTTATTACATAAGCAAAAAAACCAAACTGATCTCTCTGAACTAAGGAACACAAACTCAGGTAAAAATTATGCAAAACAAACTAACTTAAATGAGCTGTTGGTTTACCACATGAAGGTCTTTCTATTTGGCTATAATATTGCATTTGCCATTGAAAGAATATGTACTTGCAGCCAGAATGAAAAAATCCAATACATTTCTTGGTATATTAAGTAATATAAACACTGCGGTTGCTGTTTTCAGAGAAAAAAATAGATAATTAAATTGCATTATGAAGTGAAAGATTTAGTGATGTTAGTACAGTGAGAGGCTAGACAGGAAGGAATAATCACTGTTTCAATTTGCATGAGCAAAAAGTAGTGCAGATATGTGGGAAAAGAATTATTTAGTCTTCTTTTCATTAAGAAAGCTATTTTCAGAGGAAATTATTGAAGTAGGCATTTTAAGTAATTCTTTTGATTTACACAGCAATTTACACATATTAGTTAGCATTGTCAAAAATATATTTATTTGTAATAGCTGAGAATAGGGCTCTGAAAGAAGCATTCTAATTGTATTCCCCAGTTGTTGAAACTATTGCTTTGAGTTGCTTGTTATGTAGTTTGCATTGTAATTCACAGAATCCTTAAAAATAGTTGCTTTTCTTTGTGTTTCATAACCATACTCCTGAAAGATTGTCCCAGAATTGTATAGGTATATGTTATGGATACACTTTTATGACTAGTACTAGTTTTTATACATGTTCTAGTATCAACTTCTTAGCATAGATAATTTAGGGGCAGAAAACCAGACAAAGGGATTTTATTAACACAAGCTCCTCTTGCTGTTTATGGACAGAAATCCGGTTTGCTTGATTAAATTGACTGAGCTATTTTAGTTGCTTAATATGAGAGTTCACATTACATCTATTTTTATTACCCTGAATCAGCAATGTAATTTGTATCCCTTGGCCTTGCTCTGCTTTGCCTTGCTTTGCTTTCCTTTGCTTTCTCCTCTTGGAGGGAATATTCTCTGTTTCAAAGGTGTTTCCCACATCTTTATCAGCATTTCAAGATCATTACTAGCTTACTCAGCTATGAGTCACCATACTTACACCTGAAAGCCTGCCTATCACTCATCTCCTTTCAAGATTTTAATTCCTATATTTTATTCCTATTTCAATTTTAATTCCTATGCATTTCTGGTTTAAATTATAATTTGCTATGAACCATGGCTGTACTGGGTCTGGCTGGGGTTTGGCTGGTACGAAGTTAGTAATTTTTCATAGAAACCCTTAGGATGCTGTGATTTGGATTTTTGACTGAGTGTGGGTTAACGCACCCGTGTTTCACTCTAATGCTGTGCAGTGCTAGCACATAGTCATGACTTTCTGTGTCTCTCTCTGCCTGCCCCCAAGGGTGAGCAGGTGAGAAGTTGAGAGGCAACACAGACCGAACAGCTGACCCAACAGAGCTGACCTGAACTTTCTGAGCAACAACTACTGAGAGAGATTTGGGGTTTTCCTCCAAGTTAGCCATTAATCAGCCTGGCTGGATGTGGATTTTCATGCGGGAGGTGTTGAGTGATTGCCTTCGCACCACTTCCCCCCACCTCCCATTTCCTTCACTTATTAAGCTACCTTAAATCAGGAGTGCTTTTCCTTCACTTTTGCACTATGTATTCTCTCCCCTTCCCACCGAGGGAAGAGGTAGAGTGACTGAGGGAGTAACTGGGTGAGTGACTCTGTGTGGGTGTTTAGATGCTGGATGGAGGTGACCCACAACATTTCATAGAAGTCCTAAAACCTTTAATATTTCTTCTTGGTACAAAAGTAGTTATCTAATAACATTATATGAGTTGCCCTGTTGTGATCTATCTTTAATAAAGAAAGATTGCATTTTATTTTTTATCTCCAAATTTTTGTTCTCTCCTATTTGAGATCAAGTGCTTAGTTTTGTGTTTTCATGCATCTCCTTCTCTCTCTTCTTCCACAGTCTTAACTCTTGGTCCACTCCTAGCATGATATAATTTAAAAATATTTCTCAGTGTATCTGGAATTTAAGCATAACTTCTTTTAAAACATGTACACATAAAAGCAAATGTTAATGGCCTTAATTTACAAATGTAAGAGGAAGAAAATTTTCTACTGTGAGAAACTGGTCGAAGGACAGATATATGGCATACTTCAGTAAAACATCAACAGCATGAAAGCAGTATAGTATCTGGGACTTTTCCTTCAAGTTGCATCCTATACAACATTAAATGTAGGAAGATAGTTGAAGGCAATTTACATTTATCAGTGGGATCATACTACACGCAATGAATTCCATATTAATTTTGTGCCCACATGTAGACAAAATTAATCATTATTAAAAAGACGAAGTTATTATTTACCAATCATGGAAATGATCTGAACTTTATCCAAACTAAGAAGGAAATCTATATTGATTGTAATTAGCCTAAGGGAATTAAGTATAAAACAGACCAAAGATCTACTTAGTATCTTGCCTTAAATAATAGTTAATAGTGAAGGCTCAGAGAAAATTTACAGAGAACAAGTAAAAGTAGTACACCCACTGTATTGTCTAACCTATCAGCAATTTACACCTCAAGAATTTTCTGAACTAGTTCAATAACGATGAATTTTTTCTGTCCCCATCTGAACTTATGCCAGTGCTTAGTGTTCACAGCTTTCCACAGTAAGGGTCCCACAGAACAGCTACATATTGCATGTGACGCGGCTCGCCTTTCCCACCCGAGCTCGGCTCGCCCAGCTAGCTCTCCAGGCGAGACCGGCGCCGAGAGTGGGCCGCCTCCCGGATGGCAGAGAACCAGGAGTGCGGCTGGGGCTGAGAGCCCTCTTGGCTGACAGCGCGTCCGGGGAAGAATAAAGGATCAGGGGGAGTCCTTTTGTGGGTCCAGGATAGGTTTATTGGAGGGACGGGGGGAACAGGAGGCAACCGAAGGGGAGGGGAGGATACCACAAAAGGCACAGAGAAAGGACTTGCAGCAACTTAAATACGGGCCCTCCCCCAGGGGAGGGGACATTACAGCAACCAATCGCAACAGCTTAGGGGCGGAACATAAGGCGGGACTGAATACATAATTAACCAATGGGGAAACATAGGCGGGGAATACACAGAGACATCAAATGAGTAACCGAGGAGGGGATAACTGACACAGAACACACTGGAAGTTTGGGAGGGGCCAGCGGGGACTGACAATTGTAGGGGAGTGGATAAGGGTGATGGATGGGGAACATTCTAGAGGAATGGGAGGGCATTGGGGCTGACTGATAGGGTTAGGGCGGGGATTAGGGCAACCACTACTATAATCAATAGGGGGTTCTAACATAGGAACAAACCACTTAACACAAAAGGAAAACAGAAGTAAAATAACACGATGCAACATGCATGAAACGTAATTTTCATTCACATGTTTTGAAATTACCTTCTGCTAGTTTTTTGTGATATTTACACTACCATTGCAGGACTAAATGTTGAACAATCACTGTCTATCGATTTTCTGGTATGATCAGCTCCATGAGTATCTCAGATTCCCACCAAAAATCATCTGTTTTGTCTCTTCAGAGAAAATTCTTTCAGTCCATCCCTTCCTTAAGTCTTTGTCTTATCACTCTTCTCCAAACTTTTTACATTTTGACTTTAGTAAAAGATATGAGATATGAGTTATTGACCACCCATATTATTGAAACATGAGTGAGCAATGGGAATTGTGTTCTCCCTTCAGTTGCATAGTCCAATTTACCTGTCAGAATAAGTAGAGGGTTGTCTCATACCAACACATACTTCCTGTATTTAGTAAACAGATAGAACAGCTGCCTATTAGTGTAGGAAGGCTGGAAATTTTCCTGACAGTTATTTTCTTAATGCTTTAAAGAATTATTCATGTTCATATTTTTTAAAAATAAGTATTGCAATATTCATTGCTGATCACAGATCCTTGAAAATGGGTTAGAAATAATTCCCTGGGCAGGTAAATTGTTTGTCTTTGTTTTGAAGAGAATCCATTAAATTATTACATTAACTCTTAAAACCATCACGTTTAGGTTTTTACTTTTTTTTGTCCTCAAGCTAAGAATAATCACTGAACAGAGCAAAATAATATGCTAATATGAACATTCTTCTTCTGCCACACTTTGCACTGAAAGTCGTTCAATCAGTTGCGCTTCCTTAGACAAATGTAATATATCTACTTCCATTAGTAAGAGATTGATGAGTTATTTATTTGGACTCCTTATGAACAACTTTATCCTGTGTAGATTTTAAATGCTATGCTATTTTTTCTGTTATCAGACCTCTTACAGCTAAGTTATGAACTGTTGAGAAACTTTTTTTATTAAGATGATAGCTGTTTTTCAAAGATTATTTAACTCATTATTTCAAAATTTCCCTTTCTAAATGAGTGAAGTTTGATCTTTTTCCTTGTTCTTGAGGAGTTGGTTTTGGTGAGTGCTGTAAAATAGAGTTATTCTTTGATTAGATATAAAAAACAGTGTATTAAAGTGGAGTCATACTAAAAATTGTAATGCAGTATGTGTTCGGTTTGGTATAAAGAAAATCTTTCTATAGCTCTCAGGCAACACGGCTTTTGTACATGCTTTGATGTAATTCATAATGTTGCCTCTAAAGTTTTAAGAATATATAAAAGAGCTTCTAGCTTCCCTACAAGGGCTAAATTGAAGAGAAACAAAGAGAAACCTACTCAGCTTAATTAGTACTGTTCAGTTTCTCAGCTGAAAAATTAGTATAGAGAGACAGTGAGTAGAAGCATACAGTGGTATCCAGTAGATCCTACTCTAGAAACCAGCACAAATATATTCATCAAGATGAAACATTCTAACTACCACTTGCTGACCTGAATTGGATTGATATTCACTTTAAACAGATAAACAGCAAAGATGACCCTTTACCATCCTTAAAAAGCAAATTCCATAGTTGCAGTACAGTTTGAAAGTAATTTTAACCACACCCAACTAATCAATGAATATTGAAATAATGTGTTGGGATTCACCTCTCAAGAGAAGCTTGATATATCTCCATTTTTTTACAGATTTTCTACTGAAATCTTGTCAATATTTGTATATCACATAGAAATACGATTTTCTATCTATAAATGCATATACACAAGTAAGACATATGTATCTAAAGTTCCAATAATTATTTTACTTATAAGGATCTGCCTTTAGCACCGCAAAGGAAATTATTCAGCAGTTATGTTTGTTGACTTTTAATAGAATTTCATTTGAACAACAACATACTTTTCTGTTAAAATAGGAAGCTTATTTAAACTCCATTATGGCTTTAACCATGGTGATAAGGAGGGGCCTCAAGAAAAACTGCAAAATATTTGGGCAGGAAATTTGAAAAGCAAACATTTTAGATTCAGGCTTCTAAATAAATGGAAGCAGACACAGATTATACTGAGAGGTGTTTGGGAGGGTTTAGGAGCGTGATTTTTGAGTTGGTGTCTTTTAACATTTTGGAAGCATTTGAGTTTGGGTTTTTTTCAACAGCAGAGTTTTAATCTTGTGTAAGAGATACTCTTTTTTCAGACTTTGATCTGTAGGTGATATACAGAAAGCAGATTTCTCATTTCTTCATTCCTTCGTTCTAGATGATAATGGCTTCATTCAAAATGGGGTAAAGGCCTTTGGTTCAACTGTATCTATCATATTTCAGTAACTTACCATCTCTGGACAATGGCAATAATAAATATATAAATATTTTAATTCCTTAATTTCTAGAATTGTATAGAGCTTTTGTATTTTTTTCTTTTAAAGGCAAATCTCATCACACTGGTCACCCAAAAACATCTATCTTGTTATAAAAGGATCTATATGGATTTTCTTCTAATATTGTGAATTTAACTAGCTAAAAGTCTTTTCTGCTTCATCACTGCGTTTGTCATTAGCTATGGCATTCTCCATCAGATAATTTAGATCCTTATTTTAAATTGATGTGAAGTATACTCTTTAATAAATTTACTTAGGACAAACATGATTGTCTAAAATTGTCTTAAATTTTATATATTTTATTGATTACAATATTTTTTTCAAATTTCCAGTTTCTGTAACTCTTAAACTGTTATCTCCTGTTCTTTGAAAAGGCAACATTTAAAAGCAGTCATAGTTCCAATGTAACTTTTCCATCATTTTTAGATCAAACATATCTTCCCTTCGCTTCTCTTTTGCTTGCCAGCCGTTTGAGGATTGAGCTAAATTTCTTCTGTCTGTTACAACAGTGTTGCTTTTGTATTTCCAAGAAGTTTGGCATGAGAATCGAATCGTGGTTGACTCAGCTTTTTAGGTTCCACACCTAATATCTGACCGTGTCTTAAGCACAGAACAGATAATTTGTTTTTTACCCTTGACTGAATAACATTCATCCAGAATGTGCTGTGTGTGGGGTGGCTGTACTGTTCTGCAGACAATCAGCAGTGCTTTGGCCGTGAAACAAGTTGATAACAACACCATCTGTTTTGCCAACTTTCAGTTTTCCTTACATTTTAGACTGCTGGTTCTGGGAATTTGTCAACTGAAGTGAATCCTTCCCTCCTATTTCCTCTGGCATGAATGGGATTATTTGTCAGAGAATACTAATGACACATAAGTGTATGGATGCACATTACGCCTTCCACTGGCACTCCAGAAAGCTTTTGAAAGCATTATCTTCAGTGAATATAAATGGTATAATTTGTAAATTACGTGCAATGAGACCTCATGGAGCTGTCTGTGGACAGAAAGTTCCTGAAGGGAACTTGCTATGAATAGGCTGATGTCATGGTTTCATCCCAGCTGGCAGCCAAGCACCATACAGCCACTCGCTCACTTCCTCACCAGCAAGATCCAGAGAGGATTGGAAAGATAAAAGAGAACATGTACATTGAGATAAAAACATTTTAATAGGAAAAGCAAAAGTTGTGCAAACAAGCAAAAAAACCCCAGAGAATTAATTCACTGCTTCCAGTGGGCAAGAAGATGTTCAGCCATCTCAGGAGTGCCCATTGTGTGTAACAGTGATTTTGGAAGACAAATGTCACCACTCCAAACATCCCCCTACTTCTTCCTCTTCTCCCCACTTTATATACTGAGCATGATGTCATACAGTCTGGCATATCCTTTCGGTCAGTTTGGGTCACCTGTCCTGGCTGAGTCTCCTCCCAGCCTTCCATGCACTCACAATCTCCTTGACAGTGTGGCTGTAAGAAAAGAAGAAAAGGCCTTGTGTCTGTGTAAGTCCTGCTCAGTAGTAACAAAAACATCTCTGTATTATGAACCCTGTTCTTGATAGTTTGTTCAGCACGAATCTAAACCCAGCCCTGTATCAACTACTGTGAAGAAAATTAACTCTACCCCAACCAAAACCAGCAGGAATGACAAACAGAAAATAGTGATTTTATTAAGTTAGAAGCAGAGGAGCAAAAAAGGATCATCAGGCTTTTGAAAAATCTTCACATCAATATTGGGAGTGCAAGTCATTTACATTTGATAGAGACATGGGAATGTGGCACAGAGGGGTTTAAAATGGGGGTAGAAGATATAATCCTTTTCATATTTCAAAACAGTTATCAGCAACAGACCTTTGGCTTACATTTTAAATTGTATTATGTCATGACTTGTGATGTTCTTACTATGTAAGTGTAGCCTCACAACTTGTACACAGCTTGTTTGTACAAGCCACATTTCCTAATGTACTCTAAAAAAATATTTTTGCCTGTGTGATATCTGGGAAATTCTAAAGCAAAATTATTTACAGAGTACTTAAAGATGCTTTCTGGAAGAAATATCAAAAAATCATGTATTATACATCACATACTGCTGTCACTTCTTTACACCACTGCATGAAATACAGAGAATTTATATAAAATCACCAAAAGACTATGCCTAATGTAAATGAGGCAGTCTGTTTCCCCATCTCACAGCCACTTTATGTTTGAAGAGTGTTCAGAGATAGACTATGAAGTAGAATTGTCTGTAGTATAGACTATAATCAATGTAAAATTATATTAAAACTTATATATATATATTCCTAAATTAGCACTGATATTCAATAATAGAAATCATAATAGGAAAATATTTGACCAGCCCACTGATCCAATTCAGTAAGTTTTAGGACTCATCATCAGAATGTCCTTCCTATAGAAAGAAGAATACATCTCCACTGAAGCTGCACTCAGAGAATTCTTAATTTACAAAGAGGCACTATTGTTGCATTTGGGGGCAAAGTTAAACAATTATGAGCCACCAAACAACACATAAATACACAAAATAAAGGTATGTTTTTTAAGCAACTTAATTAGGAAAGCATGTGGTTATAAAGTTTAGAAGAAATTAATTTCAGACATACCTTTCCCCTTTGTTCTGTATGTCAAAAATATCCTGATAATATTTATTGTAAAAACACAACTGTCTAAACAACATCACATATTTCCTCCTAAGATTAGCCTGTGCAGTACATCTGGGATCATCCCACTGCCTCTGCAATTTTTTGTTGTGGCTCTGGCCCGTTTGATGGAGAACCACTTTTCCCAGTTCCCATGAGACATTATCCCAGATAGCCTGAGATCACAAGTTGAATAAATATTAATTTCCAAATTATAATATATTGCAGATTATGTACAGAGGACCCTGCTGAGATCGTTGTCCTGAAACAAAAAAGACAACTCTTAAAAGTACACATATTTTGGTTCTGATCCACCTGGTTCAACAGCTAACAAGCTGTTTGGTTTCTTGTATAGTCACAGTTGATGCAAAATATTCTTTCTTTAAATACACTTCTGCACAGGGGATAAAATTTTTCTTAAGGCTTGTGAGATCACCACCCAGACTGAAACTTCTCCCCAAATGCTTTATGTTATTCATATATTTGATGCTTAATCAAGCTATCAATTTTTGACTCATCTCCTAAGTATTGACTTTTACTACACAAAACCTCTTCTGATATGGTCAGGTAAGGCCATCTCCTAGCTGGAGAGTAAACATAGCATTATGTAGTGGCCTAGAGCTTAGTCTCCTTAAATGCAGTAAAAGGATGGGGGTTCTGGAAGGAAAAATTAATAAATTTGATGAAGACTTTAAGGTTTTATGTAAGAGTCTATTTACCTCTGTGTGCAGCTGTTATAGCATGAGAGCTGTTAAAAGTACTTGAATAGACGAAGCAGGACTCCTATTTTGCTGTCAAAGAAAGTTGAAAATGTCAGCTCTAAATATTAATGGTTTCTTATCTTTTTAGTATTTACTTTGTTTTAGTTCATAATGCAGTTCCAACCAGGAACAGATTGAAAGCTACTCTATGTATTTTTGTTCTTTTCTGCCTTTTAAAACCAGAATTTAATTTCCTAGATTTCAGCAGTTTCCCAGCTCATCACAAAATGACATTCCCCTTCTTTCTTTTTCATAAGATGCTAACTGAGAATAGAGGTGATAACTGCTCGGTGCTGGCTAATCAGAACCAACCTACAGCTGAGCTGATCAAAAATTTTGTGCAGCAGCAGACGACTAATATTTAATGGAATTCCATGGTGATCCGTGGTTAAAAAGAAATGACATTTTCAGCATACTGTGCTCAACATGAGTATGTTTCACAACGTATCATGCTGAGCATAGCTACATACTATGACTCCAGTTTTTAGCATGTTTTTGTGATGAAGGGAGTGTTATGTCAGTCACATAAATTTTTGGCAAAGAAAATAACTCTTTCAGCTCATGAGAAAATTGCATTTGCTTGAATTTTTGTGGTCAAACCAAAAGATTCTTTAGCAGATGCATTCCAAATATTTGGTATAAAAATACATTTTTATGTTTAAATCTGATCCAAAAAAAAAGAAAATCTGTGGGTTTTAAGGTTTTTTTTCTCTTCTTGCATTCTTATATTCTTCAGGATCAGAGGGTTGTCTGGGGTTGTTGCAATAACCCCTTATGTATTTGGTGATAGGTTTCCTGTTCTTACTTATACCTCTAGATCTTAACAAAACATCCATGTTATCCTTTAGTAAGAGAAACAGAGTCAGCCTTTGTTCTTTGTCTCCAGAGTATGATTAGATTTTTATGAGTGTTGTATTACTAAAACCTCAGACACTATTTCTGATCTCCTGGGCCATCCTGACTGACTTGCTCTGTCAGTCAGAGCAGGGCTTCCCAAATCTTTACTTCTGAGAGCTCAGTTTTGCAAAACTGCACTAAACAACTTGCCTGAAGCTTAGAAATTGTAAGGGTGTTATTTGCATAATTAGCTTTTTGCTTTTTTTTTGTAATTTTGCAATTTGCTTTTAATCCATCTGTGCTTGCACAAATTCAGTTCAGGATACAAATGAAGAGGAAACCCCCAAATAATTAAATAAATATTACTATTGCCATTTTTCTGTGTCATCCCTTGACAACAATAATTTGTAGAATACATCAGATATCACAGTTCTTACACGGGTATTGTATTCTCTCTGTAAATGATTAATAGTACAAAATGTATATGAAGCTATCTGTGTCCAATGAGACGTGCTGAGATTTGTATAGTTAATAATGCTACTGTATGTCATTATGTATAAATGTGATGGGTACCTTGCAAAGTGCCAACCTCCAGCCAGCTGCACTCTCATTCCCACTCCCCAACAAGACAGAGGAGAAAATTAGATGAAAAAAAATCTCATGGGTCAGATAAAGATGGAGAGACCAGCTGTGAAATATGGTCATGGGTAAAACAGACCCATCTTGGGAAAAAGTTGGGTGGAGTTGTTGTACAGGAGTGGTGCTCCTCCGGGCTGGGCGTTGGGTCAGCACTGTTTAACATCTTTGTCAGCAATATGGACAGTGGGATTGAGTGCATGTTCAGCACGTTTACTGACAGCTGTGTGGTGAGGTTGACATGCAGGAGAGAAAGGTTGATGTCCAGAGGGACCTTGACAGGCTTGAGAGGTGAGCCTTGCAAAGTTCAAAAAGGCCAATTGCAAGGTCCTGCACATGGGTTTGCTCAATCCAAGCACAAACACAGGCTGGGCAGAGAACGAATTGAAAGCAGCTCTGAAGAGAAAATTTGGGGCTGTTGGTTAACAAGAAGGTCAATGTGACCTGGCAATGTGCACGTGCATTCTAGAATGCCAACTGTATTCAGAGCTGCTTCAAAAGTAGCATGTCAGGAGATCAAAGGTGGTGATTCTGTCCCTCTATTTTAGCTTTGGGATCCTCAACACAAGATAGATGTGAACCTGCTGGAGCAAGTTCAGAGGAGGGCCCCAAAGATGATCAGAGGTCTGAATGACCTCTTCTGTGAAGACAGGTTGAGAGAGTTGGGTTGCTCACCCTGGAGAAGAGAAGGCTCCGAGGAGACATTATAGCACCTTCCAGTACCTAAAGTGGGCTAGAAGAGCTGGAGATGGAATTTTACAAGGACATGTAAGGGTTAATGGCTTTAACCTGACAGAGGACAGGTTCAAATTAACTTATATGAAGAAAGTCTTAACTGTAAGGACCATGAAGCACTAGAAGAACAGGTTGCCCAGAGGAGCTGTGGATGTCCCATTCCTGGAAAGTGTTCAAGGTCAGGTTGGATGCAGCTTTGAGCAGCCTGATATATTGGAAGTTATCCCTGCCTGTGGCATGCAGTTTGGGACTAAATGATCTTCAGGATCCCTTCTAACCCAAACCATTCTAACCCAGACCATTCTATGATTCTAAGATTCTATGTATTGGGCATCTCACATTGCTCCGAGACATTGCAGTTGAACAAAGCTCTTCTGCTTAGTCAGGTGATGTATAAGCCTGTCATAAGCAGTTCCAGTACCTACAGTGGCTGATACATATGCTTTATCTTGTTTGCCTATTTTAGGATGAAAAGGATAACCATCCAGAGGTATTTAATTGTTTCTATTGATTAAAGTGGGGACATCAGTCATATGCACTGGGTAGAGTGCAAATTGTAAGTTCAATTTTCCTGGATTGTTCCCATGTTGATTCCTTTTTGATTTACCCTATTAAAAACAGAACAAAACCAACAAGACAAAACCAACAAGAAAAATCCCTTTATTGAGTTAGGCCTAGAGTAATATCTTTAAACATTGCATTTATAAACAATTGCTCTCAGAAGTTATGCAGTGCCAAAAGAGGCAAAAACTCTGCCTATCTACTTCTGTTACTTGTCTGAAAAGGGAGAAGAAAGAAAACAATTATAATCAAAAACATCAAGATCTCAGCTGGTTATCTGGAGCAATAACAAACAGATTATACTCAAGCAGGAAAGAGCAACCTTGCATTCAACAGTTTCCAAAATTATATGTTAAGAATTTTGAACTTTCTTTTTCCCTGGTCTAATTGAAGACAAAATATTAACAGATAAGTCCATGAGATAGTGTGTGGGGTTTTAAATTCCTTAACCAACAGGCTTTTGTAACTGCAAAAATACAACACAGCAAAGTTCCTGATCAATCCTTACAGTGCAATGCCCTCCACTGTGAACAAATAAATGGTATGTGTGAAAGATAATTAGATAGTGGCTTGGAAATAATATTATATCATCACAGCAGAGAGTCACAGGTCATGCCCATACTGTGCAACAGAGGGAAGTGCAGACTTCCTTAACTGGCCCTGACTGATTCAGCTCTGCAGCAAGCAGCAGGAGAGTTAAACCCAAGCTGTATTCTGTTTGGGCTGATTAATCATGCTAACAGGGATATAGTGTTACTGGGACTGAATCATAAAAACATGCTGGGTGTTGTGCTGCACCATGGAGAAATGATTGCTTGAGCCAATAAGAATGAATATCTCTATTAAAATATTGTATTCTGCAGCACAGTCTTTGTAAGTTTCAAAGTGCACCCTTTCCAGGATTTGTTTTATTGCAACAAAATAGATTTGGGTTGGCTCTTTCTTTTTCAGGAGGAATTATATGTGTCTTCTTATTAAAATAAATTAAGGGATCTCTTAACTGAAAGTGAATTTTGGAATAATGCAATCATTTTTTCTTCAAATTGTAGTGTTTCTTTTGATATTGTGATTTTTATTTGCTTTGAATAAGCTGTCTTCTGATGTTGCTATTGCTATAAAACCTCTTAGATTTCAGGGCTTTAATATGACACAGTTTTCAAAAACAAGTCAGTTATATTTCATATAGAATCTTCGAATCTTTGGAAAGGTTGGCAATGTAAGAAATGTAAGAGTGCAACCTTTCACTGAGCATCACCTTGTCAAGTAAACCACAGCTCTAAGTGCCATGTTCAGTCATATCTTGAATACTTCTTGAAAAGGTGACCACCTTCCTTGGTGGCCCACTACAAAACTTAACCACCCTTACAGTGAAAAAAATTTCCTAATATCTAATCAAAACCTATCCTGGTACAGCTTGAAGACATTTCCTCTCATCCTGTCACATGTTACCTCGGAGAAGAGACCAACATCCAGTTCACTGCTTCATTTTTTAAGTAGTTGCAGAGAGTGATACAGTCTCCCCTGAGGCTGCTTTTTTTCTGGGCTAAATAACTCCAGAGACCTCAGCTCTTCATAGGACTCACTCTCTGGAAACTTCTTACTTTGTTGCTCTTCTTTCAACACAATCCAGAGCTTCAATGTCTTTCTTGCAGTGAGGGGCCCAAAAACAGTACAAAGTATTCGAGATATGACCTCACCAAATGAAGGGGGATGATCACTGCCCTTGTCTGCTGGTTACACAATTGCTGATATTGCCACTGGCCTTCTTGGCCACCTGGGCACACTCTGGCTCATGTTCAGCTGCTCATGTTCAGTTGGCTCTCAGCAGCACTCCCAGGTCCTTTTCTGCTAGGCCACTTTCCAGCCACTCTGTCCCCAGCCTGTCGATCTGCATGGGGTTTTTAGGACCCAAGCGCAGGATCTGGCACTTGGCTTTGGGGAACATCGTGCGATTGGTCTCAGCCCATCGATCCAGCCTGTCCAGAAACCTCTGCAGAGCCTTCCTGCCCTCCACAGGTTGACACTCCCACCTAACTTGATGTTGTGTGCAAAATGACTGTGGATGCCTTCTATCCCCTCACTCAGGAAGCTGATAAAGATATTTAATGGGGCTGGCCCCAGTGCTGTGTTCTGGGAAACACATTTGTGATCAGCCACTTACTGGATTTAACTCCATTCACCACAACTCTTTGGGTGAAGTTCCCACTTTTCCCAAGAATACTGTTATTTGAAGATTATGAAGTGGAAAAGACAATAATTTTCTATCTTGTCAAGACAAGTGTGTAAAGATCTCAAACAAATTCCCTGCTAAATTCCTCAGTCAGAGAGAACAATTTTACAGTAATTCAAGCACTGATTCTTATGCATTATCAATTCCTTTAGCTCCCCTTTTCTTGTCAATATCTTGCAAATAGGATTGGACAGACAGGCAGTTGACTGCAGTCTTGTCCTAAGCAGAGTCATTTAATAGTGATAATAAAAGGAAAAGGTGAGCTGTTCTGAGCTTGTGCAATACTACTGCTTATACAATGCCAGATGTGTGCAAAGCACACTAAATTTTCCTGTTTGTTTCAATTTCTTTGGTAGAATAAAAAATGATACATATTTTATAGGCTTATAAATGTAAAACTTTCATAAAGTACATTCAGTAAGTTGCCAAATAAATCAGGAACATATTTTAAAAATGTATGAGCAGTTGCCTACTTTCATATATAAATTCACTTTAAAAAATCTGTATATGTCAATATAGTAACTGAATTAAAGCTGTATATCTAACCTACAGTCCTCTTAGTTTTTCTGTAAATCTTCATTGTCAGAAAAACAAACCTTTAGGTGAAAACTTATAATAATGGAGACTTCTTTCTGCAGTAACTTTTTTTTTTCACTCTGACAGTAGCCACAAAGTGACAAAAAAGGTCTGAAAATACCACCTACATCAATATTTAATGAACTGTGATCGCTGCCTTCTTTTGCTTGGTGTGCAGTAAGAAGAAATGTTTCTATTGTAATTTTCAACCTGTATCCACATTTATTAACACAACAGAACACCACAGTTGGGAAGGCAAGGCAAGGCAAGGCAAGGCAAGGCAAGGCAAGGCAAGGCAAGGCAAGGCAAGGCAAGGCAAGGCAAGGCAAAGAAGGAACCAAATGTAGAATCAGAAATCCATTTTACAAATAAAGCTGTAGCCAATTCCATGTTAGTGTGCTCTTAGGTTCAGTTTTCTAGTTCTCTTTTACATTCACAATGCTTATTCACAAAGCCTAGCTAAAATCTTCCCAGCTATGGAGATAGTTTTCAGGTATGCAAGTGATTATTATTGGCATCCAAGAGAGCTACACAGTCATCAAAGGGACTAAAGGCTGTATTTAGGGCTCATTTATTCTTTTTTTACATGGCAAATTTCTACATCCTTTGCCATAGCTTAAGAGCACTCAGTACACGGATGGGGATATAAAACCACATTGTAATCCAAGACTGCTTGAGTAATGGACTTATCCACAGTGTATGCTGAGACTGGTGTTCTATGTATTGCCATCTGACACTATTCAGGTGTCAGGGAATCCATTTCCTTTTCTTTCTCTGGAATAATGACAAGAAAGATCCAGCCAAAGAAAAAACATGATAAAGTGTTCTTGAGAGCTGCTTCTAATGGTTGGTACAATGGTTTATATTACTCAAGTAGTGCAATATTATTCAGATGACAGCATTATCCAGACCTTATAAATGTGTAAAGACAGCAGAGAATATTTTCACTTTTTGATGTAGCCCTAGCACAGATGAAGAATATAAGCTTAATATACATAACTCAGCTCTTCACTGTTGGAAAAATGCTTATGTTGTTATGATTCTCAGCAACTTCAGGCTCAAGAAAGATGAGCCTGAGATAATTCAGATGTCTAAATTGCTATGAAGGGCACTGTGACAGACAATCATCAAGATGTGAATGCAACTATTGCCCTCTTCCTCTGAGTCTTACTTACACATCTTTGTGAATATCTTCATAATTCTAAATAGCTCCAATGCTACTGGAAGTTTTTAATTTCTCTTCATTGCTCATAATAAACAGTACCTAATACTGCAGATTGTCCTACTGAAATTAATAGTATTTTTGTTAATGGTGCAAAATCATAATGAGATTTTACCCCATACTATACCTAAAGTCAAAATAAAAATCTATTGTTTTGAAAGAAATTTGGTGAGGTGAAAAATTGGACAGGTTGCAGAACTCAAATGATTGAAATTAGTTCTATGAAGCCAAGATGACTCTTCATTACCTGTTCTGTTCTTGCAGAAAGGGACCTGGAATCTAGGTGGACAAGTTAAACTTGAATCTTCAGTCTAGCTGGTTCATCACAAGATGAACCAGCTAGAATAATGCCATCAGGTTGACGGTGGTGATTTCTCCCCTCCATTCAGCACTTGGGAGAGTAAATTTGGGGTCCCCAATACAAGAAGGATATTGATGTACTGGAGCAAATCCAACCCAGGATCATCAGGATGCTCAGTACATGATATGTGAGGAGAAGCTGAGATCTGGGTCTAAGGAAAGGAGATATAATTGTGCTTCAGTTACTCAGTGGGAAAGCATAATGGGGAAAGACTTGCAGGTTCAGAGTCCTCCTGAAGTTGCACAGTGATAGGAAAAGGGGCAACGGAGACACAAGATGCCATATAGGAAACTTCAATTAGATCTGGAGGTGTTTTTTCCATGAAGATGGTCTAACACCATGAAAGGCTGTGGAAGAAATTGTGGAACCTCCATCCTTGAAGATGCTCATAAGTCAGCAGATCAGAGCTCAAAGCAACCTGATCTATGCTGGCCCTTCTCTGAGCAAGTGGATGGACCAGATGTTCTCCACATGATCATTTCAATCTAACATATTCTAAAATTATATGATTATATGAAAACTTTCAGGTTTGGAAAGTTATCTAGTGCTGTGTCTGTGACATCATCTATCAAACCAGTCATTTCCTTGCAGAATTGTATAAAATTGGTCAAGCATGACTTCCCCTTAGTGAATTCATGCTGACTATCCTTGATGATTTCCTTGAGTTCATATGTCTGAAAATGGCTTCCAGGATTAGCTGCTTCATGAAATGTTGGGTGTATCAATTACATTCTTTAGTTAAATGAATACATAAATTGCATACCTTTGCCACATATCCAAATTTGTATTTGGTTGAACTCCTTTGAAATATAAGATAATTGAAAATTTATCATTTAATTCTAAAATTTAAGGTTGCAGAGGCACTAGATAAATCCTTATCCTACAATATATTGAGGCACAAATTTACATGACACATCTCTAAGAAAAATATCTGTTAATAAATCATCTGGTATACAATATGGAATTCAATCATAGGTTGGCATAGAAACTAGGTTCAGCATTCTCCCTAGCAGAGAGAAAGCAGTACAAAATCTTTAACATTTGCAAGCTGTTACTCTTAACTGCCTTATACTCTCAAAACTGAGGTTTACTGTCTAGAGACACTCATAGAAAACTAAGCCAAATAAATCAAGATGACTGTAATTCTTACCATGAATACTTACTGGCCCCTTTCCAAAATAACTATAAAATGTTTCAATTGAGGGTTTGGCTTTACTGTATATTTTTTTCTTTATATTACTTCAATCCACATTCTGAAATCCCCTGTTTAGCTTAAGGGATCCTTCAGAGCTGAGCTAATTTGATCAATATTGGTAAAGTGAATGTTGCTGTTGCTCAAGATAATAGTACTTAGGGGACTACAGCAAAAAATTCTCATTCTTTATATGTCACATGAATTTTTGCAGTGATTTCACTCACCCTGCTTTTATCGAATTTCAGTAACTTAAATGTGACAATATGATTCAACCTCTGTAGTGCAGACAGATTGAGCATTAAAAAATGGATGTGCTGTCCTATTAAGGGAGATAGCATTACCTATGTAAATATCACAACTGGAGATGATGTTTGGAGACCAAACCCCACATGTATTACAATTCTGTAGTCGCACAAGATAGATAAATAAATCAAGTTTGATAAATTCAGTCTTCAGTTTGTAACAAAATTCTTCCAATTATCAGCAATGATAACTATAGAACATTAAAAAAAGTACAATGGTAGACAATATGTAAGGCCATTAGCAGTTTTATCTTATTAGTATTATAGGTATTATTAGTATTATAGATATTATTTTTCAAGTATACATACATAAAAGCTCTTTTAAAAGTGGAAGTGGAATAAAATAGATTACTTTTAATAATTTAAAAAATCACCAATGTTTTGTGTTATCAGTTTTACAATTTCTTACCTCAAATGTTAGTTATGAGACTAAGGGTGATTTTTAGGCCAGATGATAATAATGTGATTTTCTTGTAAGAAAACAAAATTAGTATACATTTCTTTATATAAATGAATATATATTTTATATATTATTTGTATGGATATATATAAATATTTTTCCATGTTTAAAAGAGGAGTTAATAGTGACTAGAGTGCATATTAGAAAAAGGGAGAGATGGAGAGTGATAAATGGTAGAAGCTTAATTTCTGCTTTAACATGAAAATATTCCCAACCCTATGCATCTCTATTCCTTGGTATGAAAGCACTGAAACTGGAGAGAAGAAATGTTGTAATAGGAAATGTTTTTATATTGAGACAGGGGGATATAACAAAAACACAGTAAATAGTACTGGTTTTCCATTCAACTATAAATAATCTTTTTAAGTAAAATTACTTTATGTTATTTTTAAGTGGAAAATAATTATTTGTGTTTCTGTGAACATATTTAGGAAGACGATTTGGTAATGTATTTTAAATGCTTCAAGTATATGAAATGGGAAAAAAAAAGAAACGGTTTAATCTGGGTTTTTTTTTTCCAGTTGTGTCCATATTTTCACCCTTTGATGGACGGAGTGTTGATTACTGGGGTTGGTTCAATGTTATAGATACCATGCAGTATCTAGCTCCAGAATTCAAGGTTCTGTCCACCAAAGGATTAAATGGTATCCACACATAAAATCTTTGCTCTTTCATTGCTTTTATTAACAAAAGTTTAATTATATATAATGCAATGTAAAACTCCTTGAATTATTAATTATTAAAAGAATAATTAAAATTCCTTGGATTATTAATTATCAATTATTTTTAAGAAAAGTAGAATATAATGTATACTTTATCTGTAGAGTAAAGTAGAAGGAAGGTAAGAGGAAATAATTGCATCTTGGGAAAGCTCAGCTATGATATTTCCAGGAAAATGGCTGAAGGCATGTCTTTTTTTCACCTTACGTAATAATTTAATGCACTTAATAAGACATTGTAATGAAAGAAACATTATTATGAGAGAAGGTTATGAATATTTGGTATATTGTCTAGAAGATTTGTTTCTTATATTGATATTTTTGGACTGCAACAGATGAAACACTGCTAGTTTATATATCTTTTTATTCTAAGATGTGCAAGGTTTGCCTCAAGCCACAACAGTGATTCTCAAAATGATAAGAAACATTTAATCAGATGAAAGCCACTCTATCTATGCTGAAACAAAATATGTAGTTAAGTTTAGAGTGATTAGAATGTTGGAGTTCACACATCTTTCTTGAACCATGAGGCAACACAGGAAGAAGAATTTCCTTTTACCTTCAGAGGTGATTACCTATAGTCTTAGGGTAAAAATTTATGACTGAGTCACAGTCCTTTAGCATTTCATGTTGTTCTAGGAGGGTATCTGCATACCATATGAGTAGTTTCATCATAGGATGCATTTACATTAAGTAAATTCTACACAAATAATGTAGGAATACAAGCGCAGCAGAAGGTATTTTGGTGTTTTGTACACATTTGAAATCCCTGAAGCCTGGCTTAGTCACGGCTGCAATGACTCAAAGTCTCTCAAGTGCTTTTGTGAACTGTCCAGTTATGGTGGTCAGAGAGAAGATAAAAGCAGGACAATTGGGAAAGAGAGTGGGAAGAAGCATCCTCATTGTCCAAGAAACTTACTGTGAAAGTAAAGGGTAGCATTGGCAACAACTCTTGAGACCTCTCACCTGAAGTTCTACGTCTCGTTCCATTTTCCAGTTGTATAGATTTTTGGCTTATTCACTTTATTTTGACTCTCATCTAATGTTATTTATCTAAACAACTTGTTTGCACTCAGAGATTAGCCTAATTCTGTAGCAGAGATCACCTTGTTACACTGGTTTTCCTTACAGCATCCTTTTCAATTTGTCATAATTTAACCCCAGCCAGCAACTAAGCCCCACCCAATTGCTCAATCATTCCCCCTCAGTGGGACGGAAGAGAGAATTGGAAGGTTAAAAGTGAGAAAACGCATGGGCTGAGACAAAGACAGTTTAATAGGCAAGGTAAAATGCACACATGAAAGCCAAGTTAAACAAGGAATTCATGCACCACTTCCTGTGGGAAGGCAGGTGTTTAGTCATTTCCAAAAATCCAGGCTCCATCATGCTAGCAGTGCTTAGGAAGACAAACACCATCTCTCCTGCTTCCTCTCGCGTTATATGCTGAGCATGATGTGATACGGTCTGGGATGTTCCTTTGGTCAGTTGGATCAGCTGTCCCGGATGTGTCTCCTCTGAACTTGTGCATCCCAAGTTCCTGCAGAGTGGGGTGGCGTAAGAGGCAGAAAAGACCTTGGGTTTGTGTGAACACTGCTCAGCAATAATGAAAACATCCCTGTGTTATCAATGTTATTTCCAGCACAGATCCAAAACACAGCTCCATGACAGCTACCATGAAGAAATTTAACTCTGTCGTAGTTAAAACCAGCATAAAATTGTAGATGAGTAAGAAGGTGCTCTGCATGCCATATTGTTGCATTCAGATAGGCTATAAATTGCAATGTCAACGCTAATGTAATGTTAACCTTTGTTGCATCGTGTTATTTTGCTTCTGTTTTCCATTTGTTAAATGGTTTGTTCCTATGTTAAAACCCCCTATTGATTATAGTAGTGGTTGCCCTAATCCCCACCCTTACCCTATCAGTCAGCCCCANTTTTAATGAAAATATACCTCATAGTTTTCTTTAGAGTGGGCTGAAAGGAAACCAAATCAGAACCATCCTTTATTAACTTGCCTTAGTTTACTGGCTTGATGGTTGTGACAAATAAGCTCATGATACTTCTCTCACTGATGGCAATAAAAAGTAATATATCATAGTCAGTGGAACTTGAAAAGAATAAAAAAAGGTAGAGCTCATTGCAAAGTCCTTGAAACAAGTGGAAATACTTGTTGTCCACAGAAGGAAATGGCATTGGTACTATAGTACAGGAAATGTCTTGTTTAAATGTCATGGCTTCTCATCCTCTAGAATCAGTTCAGAATGATAGTTTTGCCACTACATAAAGGATATGATTAATAACTCTTTATGCTGGGTAAGTGAGCAGGATGATGAAACATTATTAAATGGTTCAGAGAGTACTTGTTCTAGGCATGCAGCTAAGATCACACTTGACACTGGAATGAAAGCCTTTAAGTCTCACAGGAGTTTTCCATCAAATGCGTTTATCACAGGCCTTAGAAAAGAGACTGAGGATTTTTGTTTGGTTGGTTTTTTTTGCTTTTAATTTGTGTGTGTGCATGCATATATCTCACAACAATATCCTTCATTCTATTAGAAATTCATTAAAAAAAGACCATTGGGGAAGGGATAAAAAGAGGACATTGAAGTATAAAATAAATGCATTAGCAAAGACTGAACATCTAGAATCCAGGACATATATGTGACAATTACTCTATAAGCCACTGTACAAATCCTATGCCATGCACCTTTTCTGATTTCAGTTTTCTGTGAACTGATACCTAATATTTGATATCCAAGAGAAAAAAATGTATGTGGACTTTTTATCTTTTCTGTGCTTCTCAAAACTTAAGGCATTTGTGAAAATCTTCAGATGCCATGAGTTTCAAAATGTAATTAGGTCAACCACAACATCACGGTCCTGAAATTAAAAAAATTAAGAATTTGTCTAATACCTCACACATTTGGTAGATGGGTACCCATACACCTCCTAGTTCTAAGGCTACAATCAGCTTTTGAAATACTAATATTAAATCTATAAGAATAGATCCTTTCAGATTAAAAAATGAAAGAGCTGAATGGGAAATTCACGTTTTGTTACAAAACAGCTCAATGCCAAAGATTCTCAGCAGATTATAAGAAAGTAGCTACTGTGCTAATCTGTTTGCTTCTCCAAGAGTACTTTCTTTCCAAGGGTCTCCTTTACGTTTCAATAAACTCATTTGAAATAATATATTTGATGACATTTTTTATATCTAAAATACAATATAGGGTTTATATTGCATATTCTTTAACTCAAATTCAGTCAATTCTATAAACAGAATTTGTTTATGTAACTGATTAACTGGCATCAAATTAGGTCAAACACTGTTGACACAGTTTGGAGCTGTAATTGGTTTCTCTAATTGGTAACTGTAAACCAGAATGTAATCAGCTCAGAGTAAGCACACTCTGCGCTATTAACCAGTAAAGTTTGGGATCTCTTGGGAAAGCTTTGCAAACTGTATGCTATAAACAGGATTAAAAGTCTATCAGCCTCATTGTGCTGTTTTGAAATTTTGTAGAGCCAGCCATACAGAAGTGCAAGGACATGTATTTGTCAAACACTAAGCAACAATGTTAACAGCTCTACTTGATGTGGAAGCCTCCACCTCAGACAACAGATTTGAACATTATATCCTTTTTTCTTACTGTAACTGAAAAATCAGCTTTCAGATATAGTATTCCTGGCTGAAATTTGATCAAATTATGTGTATCCTGTAAGCAGTTCTATCTCTAGTTAATAGAGTTATGCAGAAGTACAGAAAAAAACAGGGAATTTTAAGCCTAAAAAGCTCTATGTAAAATAATTTAAAATATATATTAAAAAAAAATGCCTGCTTGTTTGCGATGATTAAGTATGTATTCTACTCAGAACAAAACCCACAGAAAAAGTATGTGACCACTTCCAGTGACTGGAGTCAGACTGATTTTAATTTACAAAACCTCATTATCTGAAAGTAACATCGTCCATATGGCTAGTAATTGAGGCTATACTATTTATTTGCACAAGTCATAAATTATATAGATGTGCAGATAAGACTAGAAGGAAACTCAAGGGTCATCTACTCTGTCTCAAAGGTAGGTTCTGGAAAAGCATTGGTTGGTTTTGCTTACATTTTTCTGACACACTCAAAACCAAAGATAACAACATTTTTTAAAAAATCTAGGTTTTATTATGCTTTTCTTTCCATTCCCTTCCCTTCCCTTGATTTATAAACTTTATTATTTCATAACATTACATTTTCTTTCACCTTCTCAGTGATTTCTTTCCAACTTCAGAGTCAATCTAGAGCACCTTTGTGATTTGATTGTTGCCCCTTTGTATCAATTATTAACAATGTCTTTCAAACAGGAGTGGGGTGAGAATTCACCCTTATAAACCCTGCCCAGATATAGCCAACAAGCTCGGAGATACCTCATAGATCATAGAATCACAGATTTTAAGGGTCATCTAGTTCAAATCCCCTTGCCAAGGGCAGAGACGCCTTCCACTAGATCAGCTTGGTCAACGAACCATCTGGCTTGGCCTTTAATATTTCCATGGTTGGGGAGTCTACAGCTTCTCAGGTAAACATTTTCTCCTGTCTCATGACCCTCACAGAAAAGGATTTTTGCCCAATATCTACTCTACACTTGCCCTCTTTCAGTTTGAAGCCATTACCCCTTTTCCTATCATTTTCTGGCTTTGTGAAAAGTCCCTCTCCAGCTTTCCTGTACCCCTCTCAGAGTACCAAAAGGCATAATATTAATACACAGCTACAGAAGTTATTTTCATGTTGCTGTGCTCAGTTGTGTCAGATCCTTCTTGAAGTTCAAGACTTAAGTAACAAATAAACAAGAGAGACTAGACATTCTAGAGTAGCACAGCAACATTTTACTATGAGCCTGGGTCAATCTAGTTTAGAGAGTAGCTGTCATTGAAAGAGAAACCCTAACTGAAAGTAGTGTCTGACAAAGTGTTTGGGATTGCAGTTATGTTTAGGTAGGTTTTTGCCCTCTTTCTCCATTAGTCTTATGAGACAGTAAATGTGTAGAGACCTGTAAAGTGATGAATAAAACTCAAGGATACATGTTTGCCTACTAGTACTGTGTAAGCATTTTGTTGTAATTAGACCACAGTGGAACATCTTGTTCTGGGCTACTCATTAAATCATGGCTATCAGTTGAATTTAAATTTCTTGGGGTTTATGTTTTGGGGTTTTTCTGCTAAAGTCCTTCTAAAATTGATATAGGGAAAATATTGCTAATAATCAGTATTTTTCAAGTGAAGATAACATTATCTATGTGTGAATATTAAGTAACTTAAGTATTAGATGCTCAAAGTTAAATATTTTTGAAAGTTTCCAGTTTTCGGAAAAGAGTGAAGTCTTCCTTATCAAATCAGACCTTTTACGAACAGAACAAGAGTCTGTACTTTTCTTTTTGAAAAGAGTAGTTCTTGTAAACCAGCACATAAATATATTAATGAATATTTTAAGTTGAAAGTATTTCTAATCCTTTGATTCAGGATGTAAATTCATGTGGATTATTCAGTCTGTGGGGCACAGAAATAAAATGCAATTGAGACAAAAAAAAAGACATAAGGGACTCTGAGCAATCATCTAATCCACTGAAAAAGTCCAGCAGAAAATTGAAATATGTTGAAAATTTTTCTGTAGAACTTTTCCTATTATGTACAGCCTTCTATTAATTATTTCATTTATACATCAGAAATGTATCAGTTTCTATAAAATATAAGAATGAGGATTTTTTCTTCTTTTCCTATGTTTTAAAAATTAGTGAAGGAAAGAACTTCACCTGAACTGTGACACATTGTCTCTCTTTAAATAAAGCAGCTTTGAATATTGAAGCATCATGTCATATCTAACAAATCAAATATATTCTGAGTGTTAAGCCTCAGTATATTTGTTTTATTTGTTCATTTCAGTTTGCCTACAGTCCTTCAGGTTACAGATTGCTTAAATCCTAGAATGTACTGTAGCTTGGAGTGTATAAACCACTCAAATTCTCTTTATCTTCTTTACATAATACTAATTTATTTGCTCTCAACTCTAAATCGAGAATGAACAGTGAAATATTAATAATGACCATATAATTCACCATGTAAAACACATGCAGGTAAGGGGCATTTGAAGTGTTGAATACAATAGACACAGTTCCTTAGGGCTGTTTCCTTTACTGCTGCATCTGCTTCAATTCATATATATGCATTTATCTCTAGAGAGGAGCTTTCTGGTAATCAGTGATCTGAGAGGGTGTTATGACTCACAGTGAAGACAAAATGTAAGGGTCACAGCCTCACTAGGTAGTGTCTGCAGTGTCTTTTTTTTTTAAGGTATCATTGTCAATACCTTTATAAGGTAATTAATAATTTGACTTTAAAGACTGTCTCAAAAGGGACCTCCAGATGACAATATTCTTGATAATAATATTTATGCACTCATGGGCATAACCAGATTTTCAACACCAATTAAACAAAAAGTACATATGCGCTTTGAGTTAAGAACCTCCTGAGAGGAACACAGTTGAAAAATATGCAATAAAGGACCCCAAACCAAACAAAAACAAGACAAGAGACTCATTTTTAAATGAGCAGTAAAATGCCTTAGTACAATGTAACTCCTTTGAATTGTAACTATAACATTGATTAATGATTTGGTCTGATTATTCAGGATTAGGTTGCTTATTACCTTTTTCTTATTGAATATCTTTGTGCATGACCTTTCTATTATTTTTTCTTTTTCAATCAAAAGTATAGAAACAGCTTGAAATCAAGACTCACATAACTCAAAATTCTATTAGAATTTGGAATTCAAATTGTGTCTACTGGAGATATGATACTTGGAAGATGATAAAAGAACTCCAAACCAGGAAAGCAGTGGAGAAATATGAACATACCATAAGTCTGAAAACTGTAGGAATGTCCTCTTTGCCACAGCAGCAAATGAACAGAACTCTAGGGTGAGGTAATGGTGAAAGGAATAGGAACCTAGGTGACATTTTCCTAGATTGCTAAGGAAAGAGAAGATATTTCTTTCAAGGTTATAAATGTTGTGTTGCACACAGAAATTTAGTTTTTATATGCAGGGAACCCTCCCTAAGAAAAAGAGACATCTGGACAACAGTTCATTTCACAAAGTGAGGAGCTATCATCTCTGAAAGTAAATTTCCTAGTCCTAGCAACAGAGCTTTTAATTATACTACATAAAGGAAAGTGGATAAAAAGAAAAGAAGGTATAGAAACAAAGAAGTGACCTTCACACTCCTCATGTGAAAACAGAATCACCGGGGGTCTATTTCAAGTATTGCAACACAGATGTATCAGTATGGAAAACAGAAAATGAATTAAAAATCCATTAATTGTTCTGAGTTATGACACCAGTGGGGTTAGAGAGTTTTCATGCGATAATACAAAAGGTTGGAGTGCTGCACTGGATGAATACTGGCTCCATTAAAAGAGCATGCAAGCTAGCAGCAAGAAATATGATATTTCATAAAGATTAGTTAAAAGCAACGGTAAAGTTAAGGAGAAAGATCCATCTTTCAGGTGCAGAGTCCTCCTGAAGGTGCAGTGACAGGATGAGAGGCAATGGACATGCAAATTGCCGTAAGGAAAATTCAAATTACACGTGGATATGTTTTACTGTGAGGGTCATCAAACAGCATGAGAGGCTGTTGTAGATGTGGAATCTCCACCCTTGAAGATGCTCACAACTCAGCTGATCATAGCCATGAGCAGCCTGATCTAACCAGCCCATCTTTGAGCTGGTAGATGGAATAGATGACATTTAAGGCCCATTGTAACCTGTGTTATTCTATAGTTCTACAATTATTTTGCAATAATTAGGAATTTAGATGTATGTGATTTTTGAGAAATAATACTACTATTTTTCAAGAAAATAATTCAGTGGGGTTTTGAGGTTTCCCCTTTCCTACTTTATGCAATTGCAGGTTGATCAGTAGTGGTTCTGATGATGTTTTCTAACAATAGAGGAAAAATCATATACAATGCAATAACTTGTTTGTTACTGCCTGCTTTTACTTTTCCCTATCTTCTTATTTTTTCCAAATTCTCCTTTAGATATAAACAAAAACTATTATATCAATATAATATAATAAGCTATATTTATGATAGTTTTTCTGATCGGTGTTTATGCATAGCAGAATTTCCTTATTTTTATTTAATATCTAAGTTGTAATGGAAAGTCTCACAAATATTTATAGTTCTTTTACTGGAAGTTTAAATAGGCCAGTATGGTACAGAAGTATGAATAAATTATAATTATTAGCTAGATATAAAGGTATTAGCACCTGAGCTACTTTAAAACTAAAGCAAGTTTTTAGAGAGCAGAAATTAAAGAGTTCTGGAACGTAGCTGTGTAAATACAAAACACAAGTTTTAGTTTCCATATATCTGTTACAATAATTCTGACATATCTGACTTCTGTAGAATACCAAGATTCGGAATTCATATTGGGTCATTTTCATGAGAATCTACTCCTATTTTTTCTAGGTTTTTGGTTACGGGCTAAGTGTGGGCAAACTTTCACAGTTTGGCCACAAAAATAGATCTAAAAAAAGTACTGCATTTGAATTCAGGTTCCCCCAGTGAAATTATAATCTGCTGTGTTTGCTTGTTGTCAGTCTTTGTAAGTGTAGATGTCATTGGTGACTCTAGCACTCCTCTTTCTGTGATAGATAATCCTCAGTGTAGTCAAGTAATATTAAAATTTTGCTGTCATTCCTGGGAGGTATAATGCTTAATTTTCCCCTTCACTCAGGCTAGCAACAAATGGAAATGTATCTAGGAAATGTTTTTTAGTCTGTTTTTTTCATTATCGTATGGCTTCACCAATAAAAACCCACCGAAGGGTTTCATATTCCATCTTAACTAATCTCTCAGACATCTTTTAGACCCGCTCTAGGAACCATTTTTACTTACTGATTATAGTTTTGTTCAAATCAAAGACATATTAGATTGTCTCTTTCTATTTGTAAATGCCCAGATTTCACAGAAGAGAAGAAACTGAAGATAAGAAGAATAGATTTTATTTATTGTATTTTCCCCAGTAATTATGTGGACCTGAAAGTTTTCTGCAGAGACGCTAACAGCATGGGGTTCTAATAGCTGGTATCTGAGGAAAGGCATTTTTCCTCTTTTCCCAGACTGTAATTTTATTACTTGTCAATTTGTTGGCAGCAAACACAGCTGGCTTCATAACTTAATATAACTCTTGGGTTCCAGGCCAACGCACACAATATCTTCTGATAATTTTGTAGCAATTTGGGGTTAGAATCACGGCATCATCAAGGTTGGAAGAGACCTTTAAGAGCATCAAGTCCAATCATCAACCCAAGCACGACCAGTGTTAACTCCTAAACACATAGAGCATACCACCCAGTGCCAGACCCAGACGCCTCCTGAACACTTCAGGGGTGGTGACTCCACCATCTCCCTGGGTAACCTATTACAAAGCCTGACCACACTAAAAGTGATTTTTTTTTTAATAATATATGGGTATATGGCTTATAAGTAATTAAAGTTTATATACTTTTAGAATGATTTCTCTGTTTCCAATTGGTTTTTGAATACATCTACCAGTTTCATGATAATTAATGATAGGAACAAGCCTTTTTTCTGACACCCCTCTTCAGCCTCTTTAGGATTGAAAGACACATTTTTCAAGACAAGCTTTTCTAGTGATTTCTTATCATCTCGTGTTCAGCCATCCCTGGTTCTTTAGAACTGGAGCTATTCCAAAACCTTTTCTATTACTATACTTCATGACTGATGTCTAACTATGAGCATGATCCACAGCCTCTTAAGAATTTTTTAAAGCTTCAGATCAGTTCTTAGCATGAGATGTTGAATTCTGCAGTTTCACAAAGTGTCTGCGGCTCATTTTTTGTTTACATCAGTATAAAGATTTGCTGCTGTTCCTGGCACAAAATACTTGAATTGAGAACCATGCAGCAAAGTGCAATTGATTATGTATTTAAATTTGACAGCTTTTTTGACACTTATTTTGCAGTTCTGAGACAAAGATAATATTTAAAATATGAAACATGGTAAAAATTAATATTTAACCATAATAATCATCAATAGCATATATAAAGTACATCTGTTCAGGCATATGTGCAATTAAATAATGTGACAAAATTTCATAGCAAATAAATTTGAATTTTTTGCATACGGTACATCATAAAACTTATTTTAGTAGTTTCTGATATGTTAGGAGAAGATAACTGGTTATTGTTAACAGATAAAATTGCTGGTCATCAATGTAGCCAGGAAAATAAATAGCACATAATCTTTAAAACTATTTCTAAACAAAAAAAAAAGTATGTAATTATCAGAAGAAATTTTTTTTTTCAATTCCAAAGTCACACTGGGTATTACTTGAATGCATTCATATTTTTTCAGAAGGTGGAATTATTTCTTATGGGTTTCAATATGCATTTGGCTTGAGCTAGAGGCATTACATTAGAAACACTGAAAAAACATTGAAAGTATGAAGTGTGGTATTTGAAGCTGAGATTCATTTCACTTAACATCAGGTTAAAATTAGAGATCTCACCTCAACTACACTGACTGCACAGAAACTAAAGAGGATCCTCATCGCACTGATCAGAAACATCTTTTAGGATAAGGTCAATTACTTTCTGAAGGAGCTAATATCTATCATGTGAAAAGAGATGACAAGTGAATAACTAGGCTGCCTTAAGACAGCAAGCTTTAAAATGAGCTAAAATAGGATAAAACAATTCTTCGTTGAGCCACAGAAGAAAATGACATGTCCTAAATTTATTTAAGGTACTAATTTAATAGTTTTACCTCAATATGTAACCAATATGTAATTGTAGTACATCGGGTATTTATATAACATTGCAATATTAGAAAATCAAACTTTCCTGAGGTTTTTACCGTGGACAAATGAAATGTTAGAAGAGTAGGTTTTGGCAAGTTATTATTTCTTTGGCCTTACCACTGGAGGCAGCTGAACTGGATCCCCTTTTTTTCTCTGGAATAGGGTAGCACATGGAGGTTTCAGTTTTGCTTTTCTGTTAAAATCATGTCTGACTGACAGATCTTTCTTAACCTATTTAATAAATAAAGAATAATGATAAATAGCTGATTATCTTGACCAAGAACAAGATAGAATTTATATGAAAACTCTAACTTTGGAGTGGCCATAGGTAGACCTCATAGTTGTGTCTACAAGGGACAAAACTAAGCAGAGTTAAAAGCCAAAGTCTGATTTAATAAAAAGAATCAAATGTCAGTCCAGCTGAATTTATTTCACTATTCCTTTAAAGGGAGCAAATCAAAAAAAAGTTGTGTAAGACAAGAAATTTGCTAGCATATTCAAAACTCAACATTTACCACTGAAGCGGTCAATTATAAATTACAAAAGTAAATATATCATGTGTTTATTTGGCTTTGACAATGCATATTCAAGTCTTTTTTTCTAACTAAAAATTTTAATTCACAAAACTATAAAGAATTTAAAAAATCAGTTATATGAGTCAACTGATAGGACAGCATTTAAAGGAATATAATTTAAAATTCTGTATCTTCATTAGAGAAGCAGTCTTTTATTAGCACAATGTCTAAAATAAGAGTGTAAATTAACTTTTTGGACAGTTTAGTGAAAGAAAATTAGTAGAAAGGATAGAAAGGGAAGGTACTGTGGAAAGTGAATTAAAATGGGAAAGGAAATCAGCTGTGGCACTGCAAGCCACAGGGGCTTTTGTGCTGTGTGTAGCTCTGTGACTTGCACTGCCAATGTTGTATTTGCAGAACTTACATTCTCAGCAGCATGTGTCTGCCATTGATGTATTGCAGAAAGGCTCTCCTACTAAATACATATAAATACATCGTTCCTGAGACTAAGTGGTGCTAACACAACACAATAAAAGGAATTAAACTTTTACCCAGATTATGTTAGCTAAAAAATAGGATTATAAAAACTGATTACATAAGATTGCTTCTTTATAGATGGAAATAAAGTCTTCTGTAAAATGTCCTTCACAAGGAGAAAATAAAGCAAAGGTGGTCAAGTTGAATTAAGCAATATTTTTGAGAGGACCTAAATGAAACGTATTGTTAAATATTAGAATATTTTAAGGTGGTCTTTTCAAAAGATGAGCATAGAAACTTCTTTCTTTCTGTTTGCTAGTCTTAACTGTAGTTGAATCTCTCTGTTTCTAGAGGATGGTCTTCTGAAGCCCTTAGATTGATAGTGTCAGTCTCCCTGGAATATTTATTACTGAAGCAATTTTATTAGGTTAAACAGGCACATTTCTTCAAGTATGCCAGAATCATGACACTGCTTTTGTTCCTACCAGATACTTTAGCTAAGAGAGAAAAAATGCACTGGAATAAAGGCAAATAAACCAATGGCAACAAGAAAATATTAAGGAAGAAACATGCTTGATGTTTCCTTTTTCCTGAAAAATATTTATCTGGGAAAATTCCATACAAGGCTCTGGCCTATCAGAAAGTGAAGGACAGAAATGTTTTAAGCATTATAATCTCACAAGATAGAACTGCTCTTTTGGATAAAAGACTAAGATTAAAAAAAGTGAATAAGTAAATAAATACTAGAAATAGTCTAGCAATAATTTACTGATAGAATTCTCCATTCAGATCAAGTAGATTATAGAAACTGAAGTATGTCAAGGACCCTGACTGAACAGTGAGTATCAATTTCTCTCAATTTTGAAAATTATGCTTTCTTATTCAGGTATTTGTAACATTAATTCAATGTCAGAGAAATAATGAATATTAAGAATATGTTGCAAATTTTAAAAAAGAACTAATTTTTTCCATTTGGGAAATGAAACACAAATACATGGGAAGAATGAAAAAAACCTATTAATATGGATAAAATAGATTCTGTCTTTGTAAACTAAACAGAAAATAGAATAGACTAGATTGATCATCCAGTGATCATCCAGTCTAGCTACCTGACCAATTCAGGGCTGACCCAAAGATGAAGCATGTTGTCCAAATGCCTCTTGAACACTGAGGGGCTTGGGACATGACCAGCTCTTTAGGAAGCCCTCTCTGTAAAGAAATGCTTCCTAACATTCAGCCTAAACATCCCCTGGTGCAGCTTTGAGTCATTCCCATGTGTCCCCTCCCTGGATCCCAGGGAAAAGAGCTCAGCACCTCCCTCTTCACTTCCCCTCCTTAAAAGCTGCAGACAGCACTGAGGTCACACTTCAGCCTGTTCCTGCCTTAACTAGACAAACCCAAAGTCCTCAACTGCTCCTTATCATGTAAATCAAAACAGATTTCCTTGCACAGTACTTAAATTTTGTTTAACATGGATATACTGGAATCAAATAATGCATATGTGAGATAAATAATAAAGATTTTGAAAACATAAGAAATATTTTATTTATTATGCATTGCAATTTGTGGAACAGCTCTGCATTTATTCTAACGATAGTTATTTTATGTTGGAATGAATACCATTAATTTCACCATTCCACTCTGCAAATTAACTCACTTAAAAATATATTTTTCCCCTAAACCATGAAATGCTTAACCTTAAAAGGAAACCTGTAACAATTTGCAAAGATCAGTCATTTGAGACTACCATTTCAGGTTTTAAATGGTCCACAACGAGTTTTGCAATCTTGTTTAGTTCCTTTTGTGCCACTGGCTCTGTATTCCCCTACAATGATCACTCTGGAATTGCTATTAAATATTTAATCGTATAATGTTATTAATATCTGACTGGAATTCAGAATTGTAGGAGAAAATAACTATTATTCAGTAACCTTTATGTATAAGCACTGAAGGCTAAATGTTAAGAAGGTACTTGGACTTTTCCTGGGTGTGATTGATTATCATATTATCACATAAATTAAACAAATTCATGTACTACTGCACAGAGCAAAATTTTCCATCTTTGGATATATATCATATCCATGTCCTTTAGAATTTTTTTGTGTACACAGATATGATAAGTTACATGTGAAGTCAATTAAACTAAAATAATTTATCTAAATTCATATGTTTTAAGTACACTTGCTGAAATATATTATTTAATTTTATATTAAAATATTTTTGCTTACCATAAGTAATTTCTCCTAGCTCCCCATGCATTTTTTCATACCTGTTGTGTACAGTAATAACACTTGAATAAAGTTTAGTAGTATAATTTAACTTGGTTTTGAATTCTTCAAACTCATTCACTTTCCCTTATATTTTTATTATGTTTTTCCTACTGCTATAAAATTTTAGAAAACTAGAAGATAGGGTAAAAGACAAATAGTTTTTAGACTCTGTTGCCAATAAATTAATATAAATATAAGAGGAGGAAATTACCAACATGCTAAATGCCTTGCTCTTAATCCAGTCCAAGAGCTTTTTTGCCATAATGGCTAAAAGGCTGTCGGCCTCTTATACCAATCTGAAAGTGCAAGAACTTGGAATTTATGTGGACTTACATTGGTCTGAAATAGTTTTACTTAGCAATGGTCTAGTAGCCAAGGGACTGTTACCCAGCCTATTCCATCTTAAGGTCTGAAAAAATCTTATATAGTCTGATAAACCTAAGCAGTCATTGAAAAGGACAAAGAACAGCTTGCATAACAAAGAGCAGATTTTGTATGTTCTAGTCTGCAACTCTTTATCAGGAAATTTGTATGAATGAAAAATGTTTTAAACTCCAAGAACAAGTAGGAAAAGACTGTCACTGTGAGCACCAAAACTGCTTCCTGCAAAGTCAAGATGCTTAAGACTGAGACAATTTTTCTCTACTTTGAGCATCGATACTATTGAGTCCTTAGGATGCAAGAGAACCATAAATCTCTTTCTCTTCATAAACTAACTGCTTCCATAATACTTGGCCAACATAGTATCAAGGAACCAAGGCAGATCTCTACAGTGGCAAAAGTGGTTAGTTTTGCCTAAGACTGCTGAAAAAGAACTATGAGAAAATCTGTTAAAGAACAAGAAAATAATATTACAGGCACCAGGAAAACTGTTGACATGGGATCTTTAATAATTCAGAGCATCAAAAGCAAAGACTCCAAAAAACTCCAATGGTAAAATATATAATATCCTATAGGGAAAATAAAACCACAAAAAACCCCAACAACATAACAAAGAAGCAACTTCAGAAAGTAAAGCAAGGGGTTATCAAATTATTTGGTCAGTTCAACAGTACTGGCTTATTATTAATTATACTTAACAAGTATATTGTTGTAAGATTCTAGAAACAAAACCTTGCTGAACTGAAAGACAAGGCAACATTGTTGGAGTGACTGTCCCTGGAACAAGGAATAAGAAGGTACAAATGAAGACAAGGAGCAAGGAAGACTAGGGTAATGACAAAAAATCAAAGACAGGAGTCAGAAAGTATGGATTATGTTTGCACAGATGAGGTAAAACAAACAAATAAACCAAACTCCCAAAACCCAAAATCGGAAAAGCTAAGACAAAAATAGGAGTGAAACCCTTAGAAGCACAACTGCCATCAAGTGGCACACAGAAAAAGAAAAACTACCACTAAGTCAACAAATGATGGATTTTATATACAAAGAATAAACCACCAGTCAGGCTAACAGGCTGATTCTTTGTCTCCTGACTGCCTCTTGTCAGGCAACTAACTGCAGCTCAATTGCCTGGACCTGACATGGACTGACAGCTGCCATGTTTGATGCTTTGTGCTTCAAAAACCCCAAGTGATTCTTGCTACACATTTTTATTTTTCTTTCCCTTGTATTCCCTGCTTTAGAATAAATATAATCTCTGAATGAAGCTTTTTTTCTCATGATTGAGACATCTAAAACATTTTTCTTTCCTTTGAATTATCTAATGCCTACCATGGTATAAATTCAGGACTAGGATTTTAATTCTGTCCAACCAGTTTTTGTTCTCTCCCCTCTGACTACATAGTTTTTATACAAAATATCTTGTGAAACAAACACAAAGAAACCTCAACCAGCCGTCTTATCTTATTTAAATATTCAATGAGCTAATGGAATAATGAAGGCAGCAGAAGAAACTTATCAGCTAAAAGCAACTTGATGAGGGAGTTATATTTCCATGGAATGAAAGATAAAGGGGGGGGAGAGGAGAAGATGATTTGTTACATTGCATTTAGTTATGAAAAAAATAGTGTATAAAAAAGCAAATGTTTTAAACATGAAGCTCTGGAAAGTTTATAGATTGAAAAATTGGTATTTATTCTGTCTGCAACTGTATAATGGCTTCAGAATTGGAGAAATTTTTAAAAGTGTTAGAATATAAATTAAATTAAAGCAGTACAAATAAAAGAGAAAAGAAGTCCAGTCTTATAAAAGGGCTTCAAAATCCTTTGTAGATGGGACATATTAGCCCCGTTCCATCATTCAGGTATGGCTAGAGTGAAAGGATAATTTAGCAGAATTACAGACTCTGAGACTAAATGCTGCTAATCCTAAACAACAGACAAACTTTTGCTGGGCTGATCCTGAATAGAGTGATTGTTCATCTTCCATAACTTGCAGGTTGAATAATTTATTTCACCTCAGATTTTTTTCCATATATCTATAATCTTTTTTAAAAGAGCAAAGACAGAGTTGCTGCCTTTTTAAGACTAAAAATATTGACTGTACAATACCATGATTTCCATGAAAAAAAAAAAAAACTAACAGGAAAAAGTCAAACCTGAGAACCGTGGTCATATTCAGTAGATATGCAGATGTACAAGTATCCTCTTGCTTGTAACAAAGCAATTCTAGGGGAATATCAGATACTACTATCTAAAGCGGATGATTACAAAAAGAATTATCTCAAGACCATTCTTGTCTAGCTTTTGGCACTACCAATAATTATAAACCATTAAAACTGACCAAATCCAGGGCCTGTTCAAACACTTTAACAATAGCAAAGCCAAGGGGAAGGACCATGTAAGCGTTCAACTGCAACTGTGGATTCTGGAACAGGTATTTCTATTAAAAAACTCATTGAACAAAACCTTTCTTTAAAACTTTAAATATTTGTAAAGAGTACAATGGTATTTTGGCTGTAAGTTATCTTTAAAAGGCCTTGTCCAGAATTTTTCTCTAAATGAATTGAAAAAGTGGTCTGAGAAGTAAATCCAGGACCCAGACTCTGTCATGAAAATGCAACCACAATATTTAATTTTCTTTAGTACATTGAAATCAATGAGTAGTACACTTTGTATCTTACTAGAAAAGTTTTAGAAGGAAGAAAGAGCCAATATATCTTAAAAGGAAAAAAATATGTATTTTTGAAAAGGCAAGTTATAAAAATCTGTGCAAACTCTTACAGAAAATTACGCAAAAATGTTCCTATTTTTCCTCCCAGAAAAATTGCAGTAAATTGTTAATATCTAGATATTTGAAATAATACACAGAATATTTAAATTAATTAAATTGCTTTTTAAAATTATGCTTTTTGGTTTTAAAATAAATTAATTACTTTTACCCATTTTTTTCAAGTGAAGTCAATTATTTCTGACTCCATCCCCGACTCTATATTATTTGCTTAGTTTGACTGAAACCAGCACATCTAAGGAGCTGATGGGAAAAATGAGAAAACTTCATTGTTTTCCCCTAAACTTTACTGAATTCAAAGGCCAATGAAGTCAATAGAAATCTTTCCATTACCAACAGTGAGCTTTTGATCATGCCACAACTTTATACTTCAAAGGATAGCTCCCACTCATCCTTTAAGGTTTTTCCCTCTTTTAGGCATCATAACTTTGTTTCTCTATATGCCTCCTTTTTTGTATTTCTTTCAGAAAATCTCGGCCCACTTTTCCTTCTTTATTATAGAAGATTTTAGGGAAAATCCAGATGATACAATTACACAAAACAAAGTAACTCTAAGCACAAGAGACAGACTTCACAACTTTTTGTGAAGGACCCAAACCCATCTATACTCTGTTGTCCGCAAGAGAATTAGATTTTTGGTTTTTCCTGATATATTGGTTTTGCATGGCCTGTTTTTTGGTAGTGCCGGGCCCACAGAGGTGGCTGCTGTGAGAGGCTGCTGGAAGCTTCCACGGTGTTCAGCAGTGCCAATCCCTGATGGCTCTGAAGATGAACATGCTGCTGGCCAAAACTGGGCCAATGAGAGGGGTTGGTAACCCCTCTGTGATGACATATTTAAGAAGGAAATCAAAACAAAGGACACACAGTTTTTTCTTCTTGTCAAAGAGGAGGAGGAGGTGAGAACCTATGAGAGAAACAACATGGCAGCACCAACATCAGTGCAGAAGGAGGGGCAGGAGCTGCTCCAGGAGCCGGAGCCGAGATTGCTCTGAAGGCTGTGGTGAGACCATGGTGAGGCTGCTGTGCCCCTGCAGCCCATGGGGATCCACAGGGGATGCAGAAATCCATCCACACCCCATAGGATCCATGGGGGATGCAGAGATCCACCCACAGTCCATGGGGATGCATGGGGAATGCACAGATCCACCCACAGCCCATGGGGAAGGTGCCCATGCTGGAGCAGGTGGATGCCTGGAGCAGGCTGTGATCCAGTGGGAGACCCTGTGGAGAGAGGGGCCCTGGTTCCAGACTGGAGCAGCCTGTCCTTGGAGGACTGCACCCCATGGGAGAGCGACCCACACCACAGCAGTTTTGGGAGCACTGTGTGCCCGTGGGGGGAATTCACCCTGCAGCAGGTGCAGTTTGGCTGCTGCTCATGAGAGTGGACTCATGCTGGAGAAGTTCACAGAGAACTGTCTCGTGGGACCCCATGGTCTCACAGGGGAATGACTCTTCTCCCAGAGCAGTGGAAGAAAATCTCGGTGATGAACTGACCCAAAGCCCCATACCCTGTGTCCCTGTGCTGTCGGTGGGAAGGAGGGAGGGGTTGGGGGGGAAAACGTGCTTTATGGGCTTGTTTTGCTTCTCATTATCCTCCTCTGATTCTATTAGTAATACATTCACTTTGCAACCTTAAAGTTGAGCCTGTTTTGCCCTTGAAGTGTTTCTCCTGGTCCTTATCTCACTCACGAAACTTTTGTAAATTTTTTTTGTCTCTACTGCCTGACTGTGGCAGGGGAGGGGAGTGAACAACTCTCATGGGTGCCTGGCATTGGGCCAGTGTCACGTCACAACACCCGAATACCATTTTTGGTGCTTATATCTGGAAACAGATATTTATATATGGAAGAGAGATTTGTGAATTCTACTAGACTCAGCTACCCCTTTTTGTCTGAAATATTTGCATTGTCATTCAGAAGGAAAGTGGTACTCTCTAGAATGATTGCATAAAAAGTAGGAGATTTTGATTATCCTCCTTCCTTTTATTTTTATAATTTATTTTATTTCTATTTTAATGAATACTTTAATGTTACATGAAATTCATCATCATAAAGTGAAAGGATATCATCCCAGGCTTGAAGTATGACAAGTGTTTTGTAGGTATGACATTTCTTACAAAACAGAAGTAGCTGAGAACATGGGGAAGGAGATACCATAATAGCAATAATAATTTTTTAAAAATCTGTCTTTGTCAATAAATGTAGTGACAACACTATTTGATTTACTTTATGTCTGCTAAAAAGGGTGACCAGAAGGTGTATACTTTTAGATATGATTTGTGTTCAACTAGAATGGAAGCTAGATTTAGACAGAGCTATTTTAAGCACCAGTTGGTAGTGCACTGAGACAAAGGAATAACTTCTTAGTATAAGATGTTGTAAAGAAAACTTTTAAAAAAATACTTAAAAATACATGAGTTCTTCTCCAAAATTACTTTCTGCTGTACTCAGCTATTAGTTAATGCATTAGCAGCACAAATCTATCAATTATTTTCACAGCCTTCCTGTCTGTACTTTACAGAGTACACTCTTAGCAAAGAGGAAAATTCATAAAAATAGTTACACAGTTCTTTCAGAAGTCTGTGAGCAAGTCAAATTAGGATTTTTGATGGTTATGAAAGATAAGGTATTTAAGTAGGACATATTGAGGTAGTGACTAATTACAGTTCTTGGCACCATTAAAACTTAAACAAGTTTACTCTTCTGAGCCAAAATTGGTCCTTTAATTTTAACAGTAAATTTGTTTCTTTTAACTATGAGAGTCTTATAGAAGGTATTGCCTTTCCCCACCAAATTATTTAAATCATTAAGCTGTATTTATTTATATCAGAATAGAAATAATTATGGGAATTTTCAATGTAAAAATATATTTTTTTTTTATCAGTTATAATTTGACCACAAGGATAAGGTTTTGGAATGAGAGCATGCACTGCAGTGTAGGTATAAGGGAAAAGAAGCAGACATTTGATCAGATCCCTCAGGCACATTTAGGTGCCTCTATTACCCCACAATGTGAATTAAGCATCTACGTGCTTTTGAAGATCTGGTTCTTAACAGATTGTAATAGTTAAAAAGAGTAACAAAAAGTATATGTTACCAGGAAAGTCGAGAGGGAAGTTGCAATGGCAATTCTATTTGTCCAGAGAATATTCACTAGACTCTTCTGTCAAATAAGTCTAGTTTAAAAAAGTAATCAATATTATTGCCAAAACTTCTGTGAATCTTTATGCTTCCGAGCAAAAGTAGACAAATATTTGTTCATTTCTGTGTGCTGCTCCTTGAATTCCATGTGGACTGGAAAGGGCCTGTGCTTCCAAAAGAAGCATGATCTGTTTACCCTCATGACTGAGACAAGGAAAGGAGAACATGTGGAACTGCTTTTCTCTGCCTCAGTATTATGAACTGAACTGAGGAAACCAAATCTTTAGTCTACTGTAATAAATCAGAGACATGAGGGATGTCCAACTACAGTTTATTCTTAACTATCTGTACATATGCCTTTTAGAGAAAAGCTCTCTAATAAGTTATTAGCTATACTAATTGTCTTGCAGTTCAATGAATACATTTTTAATAAGCACCATAGAAGAGAAACTTGGAAAAAATTTAAATGATCAACAGTCATCTACTTGCCTGGAAGACTCAGAAATTCAGCCTCAGACTTTATTGGCATTTGATCCTTTGAAAAAATAACCCGATATCTACATTTATTTATATTTCTAATAGTTTTTGGAAAAATAAAAGTCAGTTTGACTTTATATTTTGAATTTAATTTTAAAAATCATATATATTTACCAAAATTCTGAGTATAACTTCTGTACTGTCATCTTGTCCATGTAATTTAGTCTCTATTTGAAAGTCTTCACTTGACTCTTTATGCATGGTATGCTAAATTAAGTAAAATCAACTAAATTTCTGTTTATGCAAATGAAAATGCACATTTAGAAGAAAAAAAAATAACAAATACCCTGCAAAATGTGTAAAAGATGGACAACTTAGTGGCTGCAGCAGCTACAATACTGCATTCCCAAAAAGTTATGTTAGAAGACTTCAAATGAAGTAATCAATGAAAGTAAAAGTTCTCAAAGTTCTTGAGAACTTGTAAATCTGATTAAGAGGAAAACGACAGGTCCAGTCAATATGAGGCAATCTTGGGTCCTCAAACTGGAAAGACATTCACACTTTTAGTTTAAAGTTTCTCATGAGAGGGAAACTTAGTAAATGCTGTCTTGTCCTGATTCACATAGAGGAGTCCCGATAGAATAAAGAATGAACAGGAAAGGTCACTTTTTTCAGCCCTCTGAAACTGTAGTTTGGATCTAACCTATCTCCCTGTTGTATAGCAAGAGTGTTATCAGTTATGAAATCACTTAATAGGAGTGCTTTACTCTTAATGACTGAGAGTTAACCAAGGCTGCCAGAGTTTGCTGCAATAGCTATATTGATTTAGAAGGGTAATTGGAAGCCAATCTAGGATTATGTGAGAGAAATAAAAGTCCCTGGAGAAAAGAGGTCTCACAGTCAAGATCATATAATACTGGTATGAGTTTCAATTTTGTGAATGTTCACACTCCTGCAAATTAGACACATGTGATACAGAATTGACAGGTTTTGAAACTAAAGAGGAATTTTGGATAAAGGAGAGTTATTGCTTGATGACAGTGAAGACAGTGAAAAGAGTATAAGCTGTAAGTACTATAACAAAATAAACAATAAACCACAAGAAATACCAAAACTGGTTTTGGCAATTTAATATCTAGGAAATAAACAGGAGATACTGCCAGTCTGAAGTGATATAAGATGTTTCACTGTTTGTTGTAAAAATATTTTACACTTTTAATGTTCATATGGAAGGAAAATTTTATGTACTGAGGGAAGGTAGAGAGAAGGTGAAAGAAAGGCTTTAAACTTTATTACTGTAGTCAGTGTTCAATATTGAAAAGCCTATACCTTGGTAAAGTCAAAACCCATTTTGTCTGAAAGCAAGGTTCTTCTTTTAAATGAGAATTATTTCCAAGCCAAATTCCATCTCAAAGCTCTCAGCCATTTCAGTTGTAGGGCTGCTTATAAAGAGGTTACAGGCTTCTTCCCTCTCCCTCCCGCTCAGTAATGGTAATAACAGATTTTCTTCACTCTCCTTGCATTTGAATATTACAGACCTACTTTTGCTCAGACTTTCTAAACAGCTGAACATCCATGCAAAATAAACACGAAAAATTCCTAAACTGAATGAATTTATGGTTATCTATAGCTGACGACAAAAGCAGAAAACCTTGTATTCTCTTCCTGTAAGAAGTGCAAATCATCCCCCCAGATGTTTTCATCAACATCTGCAAAAATAAACATTTTTCTTTCAACTTCCTTAATTGATAAATTTTTTTTAATTAAGCAAAGCATAGCAAATAAATGGTTCAACAAAGAGTAAAGGAATTAGAAATGTATTGTTGGGGTGAAAGAGGGATTTAATTCGTACAGCCATGGAGAAAAGAAATGATAGACATACATGTTTAAAAGCAAAATTCCCAGGCAAAGTACTGCAGCTGACCCATTTTTCTATATAAGATGTTATTCCTACCTTATCTGCACCTAATGTTATGTTTATTATGCTTCTACAGACTTAACATATTCACACATCTTCTGTCATCTTTCTAACATCCTTAGAAACGGATTCAATATGCAATCAAGGGATCAAAAATTTTAAAATTAGCTGTATTTTAAATAATGTTAGCGTCATCTACTTTATTTAGAAAATAAAATTAAAAAAAACCCTCACACTTTCCAACTGTTTTCCCTTAGAACTTAAACAGAAGCAAGCAAACACATTATTTCTTTAGACAAAGAGGAAAACTTCATATTAAAATGTGCTTAAACACTCGAGTTTTACAAGTTTTATGGCAAAATACCTTACATTACATATCTTATTTAAAGCATTTTTACTTAAGGGCAAAAGCTCCTTTAAAAATAACTGCTTCTTTTGACCCTATGTTTTGATCACTAATATCAATTACCAGATTCAAATTGAGTATCAAATGTATGATTCTTTACTTAATTGTGATAGTAAGTACTTTTCAAATTTGGAACTGATGAATTTAAAAAATCCTATTATTTTTTACTGGTGTATGATTTTACTGGTGTAGACCAGTCAAGTAATACTTTTCTGGTTCTTGAACATTCCAAAACCTCCGGAGAATGATGATTAATGCTGGTGCCAGGTATTGACTGAATGTTTTCACAGTGTAGATGTTTTCATATGCTGATTAACGCTATCTTAAGCTGAACAAGTGACTTGACCAGTATTTTCCCTTGCCTCAGATGTTGTTGACTACTCTTCATTAGTGATGGAGACTCTCTTAAGGCACCAACTTAGACTTAGATTACTATTTGTTAGACAGGTGAAGTCAGATAATGTGAATTTCACATAGTGTGCCCACAACTCAGTTGGAATATTTGCTTAAATTAAGTCTACAAAATGATCTCACTAATCATATTTTCTTATGAATTATTCATCTAATGCTTCATGTGATCTAATTATGAAATTTCTACATCTTTGTCTAAATCAAGCTAGGTGTAATTATACTTTACTGGATTACAGGCAATTAGTTTTATTATTACTGCAATCAACAGTACAAATGCAGAAAAAACAGTTTTTCAGGTCTGCTATATTAACTGCATTTAAAATGAGGGGAAAACTCTTAAAGGCTTGTTTTCAAATTATATCTTTACAAATTCATAATAAGTGATTAGAAGTCTGAATGCAACACTTATGTTTCAGAAAATTAGTTACAAGTAAAACCAAAAAATATCTATGACAGTAAACCTGTCATCAATCAAACAGAGTGTAGCAATTAGTTACTATGGAAATACAAATAGCTTTATTTTACATGCCAAATAGTTTGGGTTTTTTAATAGTTCTGTCTAAATTTCTCTACTTGCCGGCTATGTTTTTGTCTTTGGTTTGTGTGGCCAGGTTTTGGTAGCAGGGGAGCAGCAAGGTGGCTTCCATGAGAAGCTGCCAGAAGCTTTCTCTATGTCTGGCAGAGTCAAAGCCAGCTGGCTCCAAGACAGACATGCTGCTGACCAAGGCTGGGCCAGTTAGAAATGGTAACATCCCTGTATTAGCATGTTTAAGAGGGGCAAAAGTTAGTGTGCAGGTATAATTGTAGCCAGATAAGTGGGGAGTCAGAACATGTGAGAGGAACAACTCTGCAGGCACCAAGGTCAGTGCAGAAGGAGGGCAAGGAGGTGCTCCAGGTGCTGGAGATGAGATTCCCCTGCGGTCTGTGCCGCAGCCCATGGTGAGGCAGCTGTACCTCTGCAGCCCATGGACAAACACAGAGGTGCAGAGATCCACCTGTGTCCCATGGAGGAGACCCACACCAGAGCAAGCGGATGCCTGAGAGGAGGCTGTGACCCTGCAGGAGGCCCATGCTGGAGCAGGATCCTGGCAGGGACTTGCAGAGCTGTGGAGAGGGGAGCCCACTCTGGAGCAGGTTTGCTGGCCGGACTCGTGACCCTGTTGAGGACTCACGCTGGAGCAGCCTGTCCTAGAAAGATTGTGACTCACATTGCAGCAGTTTATGGAGGACTGCTACTTGTGAGATGGACTCACACTGGAGAATTTCATGGAGAACTGTCTGCAGTTGGAGGGATCCCACATTGGAGCAGGGGAAGGACTCCTTTCACTGACCAGCAGCACAAACAAGTGATGAATTGACCATAACCCACATTCCCTGTCTCCCTGAGCCACTGAGGGGGGAGTTAGAGCTGGGAAGGAGGGAGGGGTAGGGGGTAAGGTGTTTTAAAGGCCTTATTTTACTTCTCATTTTCCTGCTGTAATTGTGTTACTAATAAATTCAATAAATATCTCTAATTTAAATCAGTTTTGTCTGTCATGGTGCTTGGTGAGTGATGTCTCTGTGTCCTTTTCCCAACTCATAAGCTCATCTTTATATCTTGTCTCCCCTGTCCAGTTGCAGAGGGGAGGAAAAGAGAGGCTTTGGTGGGTGCTTGGCATCCAGCCATTATAGTGTAGAAGATAAATGGGACAACCTCCTAACAGCACTAGAAGTGGGTTAGGTTTGTCTAGCTCCCCAAGGACACACCAGGGAAGATTGGAAGCTAGAATAAGATATGCTAGTAGAAGTCTGAAACCTTTTGACTGCCTTCCACAAGCATTCAGTTGCCTGCATACCATGGGCCCAAGGCCCAACATCTGTTACACACAACTTTGCAACCTTGCCTCAGACAGCTGACAAAATTGCAGAGTTAGGAGAAACAGGCATCAGAAGGCCTGCAGAAAGGTTAAAATATCTAAAATTAGAGAGAGACCTGTCTAATATTTGTATCAATGACCTGTACAAGGATCGACTTTTACCCCCTGTTATTTTGCAGATGAAACTACATTGGTGGGAGTGTTGATTTGTTGGAAGGTGGAAAGGCTTTGCAAAGGGGTCTGAATATGTTTAATAGATGGACCAAGGCCAGTGGTATGAGGTTCAGCAATGTTGGGTCCCACCCTTTGATCACAACAAGCCCATGCAATGCTCCAGGCTTAGGAAGAGTTGCTGAAAAGCTGCTCAGTGACAAAGACATTTAACAGCTGACTGGACATGAGCCAGTGTGCACCCAAGTGGGCAAGAAAGCCAATGGCATCCTGGCCTGTATCAAAAGTAGTGTGGCCAGCACCAGGGCAGTAACTGTCTCCTTGTACTTGAAACTGCTGAGGCCACACCTCAAATCCTGTGTCCAGTTTTGGGCCCCTCACTATTGGAAAGACATTGAAGTGCTGGAGGATGTCTAGAGAAGGGCAAAGAAGCTGGTGAAGGGTCTAGAGAGTAAGTCACCAGCCCTAGAAATATTCAAGAAACAACTGGTCATGGCACTTAATGCTATGGTTTTGTGGACATGGTGGTATTTGGTCAAAGATTGGACTCAATGATCTTGGAGGTCTTTTCTAACCTTAATGATTCTGTGATTCTGTGGGAGAACTCATTGAGATGTGATCATTAGTAGATCAGGTATTCAAGAGGAAAAGGTATAAAATCCTTAAAGAAAAAAAAACCAAACAAAGTATTTAATTCAGGCACTGTTAAAGCAGATCACTAAGTACTCATGTCAATAGAGCTGGTGGCAGCTGACTGCTCTGCAGCACTGTTGAAGGGTAGAGTTCAGGACTCACAGTGATTGAACCTTCTGCTTGGCCTGATGTTACACCACCAGAAGTGTGTAAGGTGCCTTGTGCAAGTGGAGCATCTCAATGCTTTGCTTCATACCTACCTGAAATCTATATAAGTTTCATGTCAGCCAGAGTTATAATGTGGGCTGTGTGTATTCTGCTAATAGGCAGTCTTTGGGCACGGCCTTAACAACCAAGGATGGGAGGCAAAAATGATGAGCGCTTTGACAGAGAAAATGAAGATCCAGATATATGATGCATTTGTAATAAAGAATAGATGAAAACTTGCAACCAAGAGATGATGTTAATGGAAAGTGATACTGTAGCTCATTTTAGTCAAGTTTAGAGGAAAGCAGAAGACACGAAATGCAATATAAACTTTGTGGCTTGCTAATGTGAAAACACGTTGAACTTGAAACTTCAGTAGATATCACAAAAATAATGTCCCAGTCCAACAAAAATCAATAATAACAAAGAAGACAACAAAAAAATTGTCTACTTCATGCTAAAGTGTGGCGAAGTGTTATTATTTAAATTCATTTATAGGCAATTAAAATATGACATTATGAAAAGGATGAAAAAAAGCATTATTAAAAAGGTCTAGACATGTAAAACAGCAGTACCAAAACTCTGCTAGACTTAGGGTCACACTGGGTTTAAGTAACAAACGTTTCATAGTGGTGTGTCTGCAGCAATGGCTTCTGTGAAAGACCAGAAACTATTGAGAGTATTGAGAAGAGACCAGAAACATACGTGTCAGATAGAGCAAATTTCAGCTGTGTCCAAGATGGACCAGACCTACTGGACCAAAGCTGAATGATGCTGGTAGTCCCTCTGTGAAAAAAAATATTTAAGGATAAATAATGCTGAGTAGCAACTGGGAGAGAGGAGTGAAAACAAATGTGAGGGAACCAGACCCGAAGAAAACCACATCAGGGAAGAAAGAGGGGAGAAGGTGTTCCAGGTGCCAGAACAGAGATTGCTGTGCAGCCTCTCTGCATCATCATCACGGTTGCGAAGACCATGATGATGATGTTGTTCCCTTTTAACTCGTGGAGAGGCCATGGAGTAGATTCACACTGCAGCCCATGGACAGCTCCACACTAAGTAGTAGAGTAAGAAGTAGTTGTAAATGCTCTGAAGGAAGCTGCCCAGAGAAGCCCTAAATCCATAATGACTGTCAGAAAGGATAATTTTCTTAGCTTTGCTGATAAGCAATAGCCAATAGATAAAATGAATAAAGGTGAATTTTGTAAAACATATTGATTAAAGTAACTCATTGACATACTGACAAAAGACAAAACTGCAGAACCGCTAACAGAATAATAATCAAACACCTAAAATATTTAAAGACAAGAAAGGGCCAGGGAGCATGTGGGGGGGAGAAGAGAGAGAGAGAATAGAGAAATATCTGGATTATTATCTCCAGCTGTAAACAAAGGAAATATTTTAAAATAAAAAATAAGATTCAAACACTTGCAATTTTTTTCACTAACTTCAGAGCAAGGGGGAAAGGAATCAGAAAAAACCAAATTACTGCATCTTTTTTTAAAAACAAGTTATTCAACATGAGCAAGTCTTTTAGTGGAATGGCTTTATTTTATTATTTTTATCAATTTTACCTAAATCGTTGCAGTAATCTTTTCCTTTGTTTGTTTATACCTCCACATCTATATGTAGATAAAATCACAGGGATCCAGACCACTGTCTGAGCACTGCTACAGAAGTTTTAGTATAAAGAGAATAATAAACAAAACAAATTAAATATAGGAGAAGCATTCATTCTTAATAGGAACCACTAATACTGGTGCATCTTTGTGGCACCATGTATGCTGTGCTGAGTGAGGTTCTTTATCAGCTGTTTTCTGAAATAATGCAATTAAGGATGTAGAGATAGTACTGAGATCACATCATCTCTTGAGATTTCCCTCAAGAATTTCCCTGAAGATTTTGGTGATCTAGAAATATACCTGAGATTTCTACAAGATACTATAGAGAAATTAAACTTTGAAGTTTAGATTTCCAATTCTTCAGCATTTCTGAAGTGCTGAAATTACTTTAATTTCTTCATCTATTTCACCTGTTCCTCTGTTTTTTATGTACTCTATTTTCTTTGAGGTGTATGACTTTCATTTACTTAAAAGATTTGCAGAATTTTCTTGTTAGAGGAAGAGACAGATTTATGAGTGCTGACTTAATTACAGATAAAGTGTATATATTATACAGATGTAAAATATTTACTGATATCAGCTTAGAAACTACTTAGTGATTACTTACACTTAGTTGTAAAAAAATCTCAAAGACTGCAATATACCGGCTAAAAGTGAGATAATTTGTATCACTTGACTGTAAAACACAATCAGAATTACAAATATCTTTCTTGTAGGGGGACACCTTACAAGAAGAATTGTAATGTGAATTTGAAGTACAATCCTACACATAGAACAAAGTGCTTTCCATAATGCTTTCCAAAGTGCTTTTTGGAAGCACTTGTTTAGTCCCAAGTTTTTATTTTGCCAGTATTCCATGACTATGACCCTGGGATAAAATAGGAACAGAAAAAAATTGCTGGAAAATATATAGAGATGAAACCAAATTAGCTAGAAAAAAAAGAAAAGTTTTATCCTTACCTTTTTGATTCAGAAACTATATAAGAAAACTCTTGTTTTTATTTAAATCTTTCAATATTTTCTAAATATTTGTATGATATACATGTTGAATTCCAAAGTAAAGAAATTTGACAAAGATTGTAAAGTGGTTTGTGTGTGCTTTTTTAGAAGAATTTCATATGCATGTGAATATACCAAAACTTGTCCTGCTATCAAAATTCAATATTATAAAAAAAAGTTCTAGGTAAAACTGTGATAGAAACTAAGGGGGAAAGTCCTGTGTATAAAATTTATATTTTCAACATTTGTTTTAGTACAAATTTGTGCAGTTCATAGAACTTTGATAATAAAAAATTAGAAAACTGAAACATTAAAGCACAATTTGACATTTCTGAGTGCAAATTAAACGTGTATATGTGTGTGTGATTATGAGTTTTGTAATAAATTAATGCTGTGACCAATTTTTCATCACTAATATTTATTCAAGGATTCAAGAAAGACAGGACTTCAAAGTGTTGCCAGAGCATCATGAGATTTGTCTTCACAGGATTCCACTTGACCTCATAGCCTCTTGTCTCTAGCTGATGTTACAAACAACTCATTAATTCAGTGCCAGAAATTCATGCAGCACATGTAGCAAAGGATGAAGCAGTATCTTTTCAGGCAAGTCTTTTAAAAAAAAGCAAGGTGTAATATGAATTTATGTTAGAGGGACAATAGTTGAGTTGTTACGCTGTTGTCAGTTATAACCAAAATTTGCATTTCAGAAACTAACATGAAAGGAAATTTGCCCTTAGGAGTTGTACTCTATTATAATTTAATTTGTCTTCCCACATACAAAAAGCACTGCAATGCTATATGCAAGCAAAGTCTTTTTTCTCAACTAATAATAGCTAATCTGCTGTCCTTGGCACTGAATTTTAGTTCAGGCAGAGCACTGCTCACAAATGCTGAAGAACAAAGGCTGAATCTTGATGGAGCAAGTAAATAGTGATGGAAGACCTGCAGTCTACTCTTGTGTAACACATACTCTTCCAGCAGGTCACATGAAACATATTGTTACTGTCTCTTAAAAATATTACCTCTGCTCTGCTTAATAAAAAATAAAAATTAATAATTGCAGGATTATTACTTTTTCCAGGAATTACAGAAGTTTACCACTGTATTTAGATGCTTAGACATTGCCATTTACCCCTTTGGAATTTGAGGATATACAGTGAATTAGACCTTTGGTTTCAGGACCCAGAATTTGTGCTATGAAATTGCATCTTAAACCCTTCAGGATTCTAGTGATGCATGTTTTAGGTTTTAGGCATTTCTTATGCCGGTGTGGGCTTCCCATGGGGTTCCAGCCTTCTTTGGGCATCCACCAGCTCCAGAATGGCATCCTACCCAGGCTGCAGAGGATCTCTGCTCCACTGTGGACCTCCATGGGCTGCAGAGACACAGCTGCCTCACCATGGGCTGTGTGCACCATGGGCTGCAGGGAGATCTCTGCTCTGGCACCTGGAGACTTCTTCTCCCTCATTTTTTGCTGGCCTTGTTGTAGGCTGGGCTGTTTCCCTCACATAATCTCATTCCTCTCTCCCAGTTTCTGTCATGCAGCATTTTTACCACCTTCATAAATACATAACACCAGAGGTGCTCCCACCATCGCTGATGGGCTTGGCCTTGGCCAGTAGAGGCCATCTTAGAGCCAGCTGGGGTTGGCTGAACAAGCCACACAGAAGACACCTATCAAAGGTCCTCCTCTACCAAAACCTTGTCACTCAAATCCAGTATCATTAAATGTCACTCAAATCCAATATAAAAAAATATCAAAACTGATATTTTTTTTTTAGTTTCCAACAATTTTTCAAAATTAAAATGTTTTTAGAGAATTGTTTATATAGAGGGCATATGGTCATATGTCATATGGTCATGAGAACCTCATAGGTAGGATATGTTAGGAAAGCATGCCTCTCCATAGCAAAGTCAGAGTGAATGTCTACTATATGCTTAAGAAAACAGGACGTTATGATATTTATATTCTCTGGTACATTATAGACAGTTTCAAATAGCAGTTGTCAAAAAAAAATTATTCAAGTGCAGTGGAAGAAAAAGTTTGCATCTTAACTTTGACATTCACACTTAATCATTAGTCTTTTTCTTCTGACATTCTAATTTTCTATGCAGACTGATAAATTAAAGAGAGAAAACCTAATAAAAATCATCAATAAATATGGTCAATAGAACTGATCAAGAATAATTTCTAGTTTTAAGGACATGCTTCATTTTAGAAAAATATCTAAACAACATGAAAGACTGTATTTAATCCCAAGATTTAGGAAGCTGATGTATCCAAAATATTTGAGTGTGTCATCAATAAGTCCTAACTAATTTTAATCTCAAGGAAGGATTGTTTCCTCAGTGCACTTTGCTGGAAACTTGATCGAATTAATAGGATGGAGGAAGGGTGTAAGCTGTAGCAGAAAAAAATATTATAACAACATTAAAGTACATCACTCAAGACCTCAGAAGGTAGACTTCTATAAATCTTGGGAATAAATATTTTATACAGCTGCTAATTTGTGTTTATAAAATATGTTCACTCTAAAAGTAGAAAAACTGAAGGATGCATTCTGTTGCTCATTTTGCCAAGTTAGATATATGCAGCAATTAAGGTTTTGTTCATCTGTTGGCTTGTTGTCTGCTGTATGACTACAAGTTGTTAAATCTAGAAGTTTCTTGAGCATACAGAGGAAAGTTTTCAAAACCTTGAAGCGATCTCGTTTAGCAAAATAATGTGAAAATACAATAAGCAGTTTAATTCTAAGTAAGGTTCAAATTGTCCTTTTTGTGACAAAGCAGCAGATACTTAAACAAGAGGGAAAGGAGCTGTAGGTCACAAAGAGAAAGAATAAAGAAGATGAGTTCTTCCAGGCAAGAAACTTCAACAAGGAAGCTTACATAAAAGGGGTTTGAGAAGTGAAAGTTTGACAGTGGAAGAGGGCAGAGAGCAATTCTAGAATGAATTCACTTTTATAGGCTATTTGATAAATTAATTGCTGATGTCTTATTAAATAGAACGTTGTGCTACTCATTAGAACCAAAAAACTGAAGAAATCAGATGTTTGCCAAGTAATGGTGGTGCCAAGCAATAGGACAAGAGGCGATGGGCAGAAATTGATGCACAGAAAGGTTCACCTGAATATGAAGAACAACTTCCTTAAAGTGCATATGACCATGCACTGGAACAAGTTGTCAGAGGGGTTCAGCAACATACTTTTCCCAACTGATCTCAGCCTAATGCACTAATAGGAATACTAGAAATTCAGCTGGTGACTTAAAATAACTTATTGAATATTTTTCCATTGCAATTTAAAATTAGGATAGAAAAAATAGATTAAAATCTTTGCATATTATCTAAGCACCTGACATGGCCTGCCCTCCTACCATCCACTCCGTCCAGCCCAGCTAGCCCACGAGGGCAGAGCTCTGCGACAGGAATGTGCCGTTTCCTGAGAGGTGGCAAGCCAGGAATACGGCTAGGGCTGCAGGGCCCTGAGAAGCGACGCATGTCCAGAAAGAGTAAAGGATCGGGCAAGTCCTTTAGTGAATCCACGAGGTTTATTAGGGAAGAGTCAAAGGGAGCAACTGGGCATCAGGGAAGGGAACCACCAAAGGCTTGGAGCACCGGAGAACATCAACTTAAATACAGGGGAGGTCCAAGAGGCGGGTACAACACAACATCCAATCCGGGTACGCGGTGAGAGGAGCATAAGGAGGGGACAAAAGGTTGAACTTCCAATGGGGTACAACTTGGGCGGGGTACATTAAACTGTAAGCAATCACAAGTCGGGAGCAAGATAAATGACAATGAAATTTCCCGAACATTGGGAAGGGCTGGGGAGGATTGACAAGGGCTTGGGAGCAGCTTGGGACTGAGGGACAGGGAACATTCTGGGCGTTTGGGAGGAGCCGGGGCAGAGTGACATTAACTTGGGAGGGGTTTAGGGTGGTGTGATGGAGCAAGGGCAGGAAAGGGAGACCTGGGGCAGACCATCTTCAGGGGAGAAACATAATGAGAAACCATTATAACAGCAGGGGAAAATCAACTTACAATGAACATAAACTAATGCGCCACAACAAGCACCCTGACTTTTCTAACCTATGATGCCATAATTTTCCGTCTTTTCATTAATTTCAATGATGTATTTTAAATACATGAGGTCCTATGACAATTTATGCATCATAGTTTATGTTCCTAAAACAGTTGCACAGTCGCATTTCTCTTACCTATCCTTCCCAAATAAAATAGTAATCTCACTAGAGACATTGAAGAACAATCTGGACATGATTCTATTAAACCAGATGTCTCCATCAGTGGTCCCTTTCAACCTTATACATGCAATGATTCTGTAATTTAGGTCCTACTCTCAATGTGTAAAGTAACCAGTCTAGTTAAGCTTGCTCTAAAATTGTATAGCTCAGTTACACATGAAAAATTTTATGACTTGAAATTTTTTCTTGATACATTATTTTCCTGCCATTCCCATAGTCTGCTGAACCCTAGAACATTTCTTGTGGGTATTCATTTGCTGTTCACACTCCACAACAAGAAAAATTGCTAGGATACTTGTATGAATTTGAAAGAAGGGAAAAAATATCCAGTAGGATTTTGGCAAAGTGACTTTTAGTGAGCCTGGACTTCGCTTATAAGATAATGGGTTATAGCAATAAATGATGCATTTTGTAAAAAAAAAAAAATCTGAAAATATTTTAGTGTAAATATAAAAAATATTCTTTTGTTGTTTACAATCTTTTTGTGTTTCATTTTGTGATGGCAAACTCTATGCTACAGCTGTTCTGTATCAAAGAAAAAGCTTGTTTGTTTCAGATGTTCAACAAGATTTTTCAAATTTGAACTATTAGATGGAGAAAAAATCCTCCGTTTTTAGAAGCAGAGAAAGATAAGAATTATCTGTTTATAAGATATGGATCTGACCTATATGTCTTATAACACTACTGAAAATACTGTATGCATTAATCTTCAGCAGTCATGCAGATCTGATAATATGGAAAGCACTAGTATTACCCCAACGGTAACTAATGATCACTTTAATTACGTTTTAAAACACCTTAAAAGTAATATTTTAAAATGTTTCTATGAAGCCAGTCAAATGGAATTTGGAACTCAATAGCTATATCTTTCTATAACCTCTGTCAGGAAAAATGATTCCTCTTTAGTCAATGATTAATTTGTTCTTTGGAAGAACTTTACTCTCAGGTAAAGAAGATGTATATTTAAAAGCAAGAGACAAGTTTGTGTATTCTTTAACTACACTAATATTGCTCCTCCGTTAAGCCATAAGCTCACTTAACAAAATCTGATCCAGTACAAGTTGAACTAGACTCTATTTTCACCTTTGCAAATAGTGCAAAAGCTAATCTGCTAGTGATCTCTAGGTCTGTAAGTATGAATCCTTATAATTTAATTTTTAATATGAAATTATAAACAGAATACTGATATTACTAACAGTAAAAACTCCATAAATCTTTAGTATAAGCACATAAAATTCTTAATTTCAAAAATTAAAAAAAAGAAAAATTCAGTTTGGAAGTGGAAATGGATTTCCAGTTGTAATGCAATGATCTATATAAGATTCCTTAAAAACTTTGGCAAATACCTTTAGAAATGAAAATGCTTCTCACTTTATCCCATGCTCTTTGTTATCTCCACCCATGGTAGTAAGTATTCTTTAATAAGTGTTATAAAATGAATCCTATTAAACTGAACACAGAATGATAACATTTTTAATGTATCGTATATAAATTAGTTATGGTCACTACTTGGAAAATATACTTTTGTTGATCTATATACCCTTTAGCATTGAGAAAACCATAAAGAAAATATTTTTAATGCACATTTTGGCCTTGCTTAAAAGAGTTCTGATGATATTTGCAAATTATAACAAAATAATTTAGTTGCAGTATCTTTTCTAAACTATTTTTCTAGAATTATCTTCTTTTGATAAGGCTCCAGAGAGACACAAAGAAGAACAAAACAAGAAAGAGAGCTGCTGCAGTAAAAGATCTGCTGTGGGGTCAGTCTGGGTCTGGAGTTACAGCCTGCTGTTGGAGCCTGCAGTCATAGCTGAGCTAAGTGAAGGCCTGTGTTCAGACTCTGCAAACCAATACTTGCAGTCACAGTCCAGCAGGAAATAGCCAGCAGTCAGAGCCAGGGTGGCTAAGCTGTAAAGAAGAATAAAGTGGGACCCTTTTCATGTTGAATGAGAGTCTGTGTCTTGGCTTACTTCTACCCCTAATGAGAGGTCTGCTGCAACACTGTCTAAACCTTTTTTTTTTCCCCCGAACAGTGGGAATTGAATAAAGATGATGAGACCATCAGTTTTGAATTATGTTTACAGCATGCCCAGACAGGATGAGTATAAAATATTCTGAACATGAAAAAAATACTTTGTCTCTACCTAAAAAAGTGAGTTTAAGGGGTACAGTATCCTTCATAGCTACAAGTATGTCAAGTGAATATTTCCAAAGTCTAAAAGGTAAATACAAGGCAAGTTCTGATAATACAGTAGGCCTGATTTAGAGGTTAAGTACTCCATAGGTCTTCAAGATTAACAACACTCAGTGGTTAAAAAATCTATCCAAGCTGAAGCTTTCACTAAAATTGCTTTCTTTTACACCTGCTTCCACTTCAAACTTCATTTAGTCAAGGCAGCCTCTACTGTTCCCCTCAAGTGCTTATCCTATTTCTGAGAATAGCTTTCAATACAGGGGAGAATGTTGAGAAATACTTGATTATAGGGATTCTCTGCAGAGGGTTAGGTCTTCAAAATATAAGAATTTCTCATATTTCTCATGGTTTAACCCCAGCTGGCAACTAAGTGCCACACAAATACTCACTCCACCCCACACCACAAAAAAAAATCTGGGAGGAGAACAAATAATTAAAAAAAAAAAAAAAAAATTACA
>VWZS01001375.1:10536-23221 GCA_013397075.1 Rhabdornis inornatus
AGAGCCTGTCCAGCCTCATCTCTGAATTCTCAGGTGATCCTGGAGAGGTGAGAGCCTGTCCAGCCTCATCTCTGAATTCTCAGGTGATTCTGGGGAGGTGAGAGCCTGTCCAGCCTCATCTCTGGAATGCTCAGGTGATTCTGGGGAGGTGAGAGCCTGTCCAGCCTCATCTCTGAATTCTCAGGTGATCCTGGGGAGGTGAGAGCCTGTCCAGCCTCATCTCTGAATTCTCAGGTGATTCTGGGGAGGTGAGAGCCTGTCCAGCCCCGGCTGTGAGGTGAAGGTGAGCTGGGGATGTGGCTGAAGGAAGATGAGGAAGAGGGTGAGGATGAGGATGGGGGTGAGGGTGAAGGTGAGGATGAGGATGACAATGAGGGTGAGGTGTCTTGATGGAAAGGAGCTGCTGTTCCCTGTGGTCTGGAGAGCACAGGTGAGGAAGGCAGGGGTGTCCCTGGAGAGCACAGGGGTGTCCCAGGAGAGCACAGGGGTGTCCCTGGGCAGAACACGACCTGATCTCCATGGCCCTGAGGTGACCAAAGGGACAGGAGGGTCCCCGCTGACCTGAGGTGACCAAAGCCACTCTGCTGCCTTGGCTCAGTGAATCCCGGCCCAGCCATGGCTGAGCAGCCTCATTTTCTGCTCGTCACACAAACACAGGTGGCTTTTCCTGCTGTTTATCCTCCTGCTCTGTTGGGTCTGTGCCCCTGGCTGCCCTTTGCAGGAACAAAAGCCGTGGCTCTGAGACAAAGCTCGGTCGTTCTTTGAGCTCCAAAGGATTCCTGGCAGGTTTTCCACGGCGCAGGATCCTCAGCAGAGCCTTTCCCGGGAGGGTTTGGCACATGTGAAGCTTTTGTGTTGCAAACATCCCAGGCCTGGGTCCGGCCCTCTGCAGGGCTCTGCTCCCGGGCACTTCATTATCTTCACTCGTGCAGTTTGCTCTTTGCATGGCTTTGGTTTTTGCAGCAGCACCGAGAGCAGCTCGGCTCCTTTGATGTTCCCTTGGCTGGAGCTGGTTTTGGGCTTTATTTTGTTGTGTGCTTTTCTTCCCTTCCCCTTTTTGAGCAGAAGCAAAAGAAAATCAATTTAAACGAGATGCAGAAAGGTTTCAGGACACGGAGTTAATCAAATCAGCCGTGCCTGTGGCTCAGCTCAGAGCCAGCCCGGACGTGGCAGCTGAGGATAAAAGCAGAGATGGCACCTGGAAACCCCTGGCACCTGTGACACCCCTGCCACCTGTGACACACCTGGCACCTGTGATGTGGAACCCCTGGCACCTGGAAACCCCTGGGAAGGTGTGAGGCCCTGGCACAGGGTGCCCAGATTTGCTGTGGCTGCCCCTGGATCCCTGGCAGTGCCCAAGGCCAGGTTGGACACTGGGCTTGGAGCAGCCTGGGGTGGTGGAGGAGTTCTGCACACCTCTGGGGCTCTGGGATGGCACAGAACACCTGATCCAGGTCCCTGAGCTCTGGGATGGCACAGAACACCTGATCCAGGTCCCTGAGCCCTGGGATGGCACAGAACACCTGATCCAGGTCCCTGAGCTCTGGGATGGCACAGAACACCTGATCCAGGTCCCTGGGCTGAGCCCTGCTCTGTACTGGCTGTGACAGGAGTGGTGCCAGACTCTGGAATTTCTGTGCTCCCATCAATCCTGCCCCAGGGATCCCGTGTGCCCGGGAAGAGCAGCAGTCTGCCAGGGCAGGAGGCAAGTGTGTCAATTGTTGGGTTTATCCAGCCTTGAAAAAGTCATTTCTGCACGGCTGGGCAGCTCTGGGGCAGAGGCACTGGTGGGATGTGTCAGGAGGTGACAGCAGGGACAGGACATGGGGACACCTGGAGCACGTGGAGAGCCCAGAGCTGGGCTCTGCCTTGTCCAGGGGGAATCCAACATTCCAGGAATCGTTCCAGGAAATCCCACCCAGGAGCAGCCCCGGTGCTGGGGCAGGTGAATCCTGCTCCCTCTCTGATCCCTCTGTCTCTCCTGCAGGAGTCACTTTACTCCCGTTTTTCTCCCCCCTTCGCCCCCATCCCTGCAGGAGGAATTCCTGGGGTCGGTTCCAGGCTGTTCTTGCCCAGCTGCTCCTCGCCCACAGCTGCAGGTGGGGCCTTCTGCTTGTGCTTCTGCTTTTGTCTTCACCTTCCAGATCCCTCCTGAGCCTCCAAACGGAAAGATTCCCCCCCTCTGTCCTTATCTGCAAGGTGAAAGGAGGGAGAAGTTGTCTCCTGCCTCGGGGAAGATAAGTCACGTTGGCCTCTCCTTCTTTAGAAAACTCTCTAATGCCATTTATCAATTAATTACTGGGTTAAATTTCTGTCCATTAATTCCCCCTGCTGTCTCTCAGTTTTGGAAAGGTCTGTGATGCTCGGGCTCTAATTGTCCTGTTCTTTCCCTGCTTTCTTTCTCATTTTCAAGTTAAGTGGATACCAGAGCCTCCTGTATCTGCTCCTTTATTTCCCCTCAGGTTTCTGTGCCCTCCTTCCCCTCCTCCCCCATCGTGCTCCACAAGGATTTCGCTGGGTTTGGGGGGGAGTGGATTAAACTGTGTGGCTCAGGCTTTAAATCCTAATTCTGCTCAGGAATCAATTGTTGTGGAGCCAGGAAAACATTTTCCCTTGGAACTTTTTACACTGACAGATCCACTTTCAGGTCATCTGCAACATGCTGTGGTTTTATATCAATCTCAGTCTCTTGTTTGGGTTGAAACAACCAAACCAGACAATTTTGAAAGAGAAAAGCTTCAATTTACCTTTTTTTCCCCCCAGAAAAACCCATTTGATGTCTCTGTTTGAAACAATATTTCCCTTGTTTCACTGCAGCTTAAAGCACAAAAGTATTTATTTTAAACGGGAAAAATTTCCACGTAAACAAAATGGGTTTATTTTGTTCCAGTGATTTGCCAGTGAAAAATGGAAAAGTACAGCTTTGGGATAGGCCCAAAGGAAGGTTTTCCTCCAGTTCAATCACTTAATGACAGAGCTCTGCCTTGCTGAGCACCTGCCCTGCCCCAGGATCCCACCCCTGCTGCAGGGAGCCCTGCTGGGTACCTGAGCCAGGTTTGCACACCTGAGCAGGGTCCTGATCTTACCTGAGCCAGGCTTGCACACCTGAGCAGGGTCCTGATCTTACCTGAGCCAGGCTTGCACACCTGAGCAGGGTCCTGATCCTACCTGAGCCAGGTTTGCACACCTGAGCAGGGTCCTGATCCTACCTGAGCCAGGTTTGCACACCTGAGCAGGGTCAGGCCCTGGAGAAGGTTCTGGGGCTGGAACTCGGCCAGAGCTCAGCGCTCCAGGACCCTTTTCCAGGGCTCTGCTGGATCCTGGGGGACATCCCACTGAAATCCTTCCCAAACCCCTCAGCCTTGGCCAGAATGAGGAGGAGATTTTCCTGCTGCCTGCAGCCCCCCTGGCTCCTCCTGGGCTGTGCTGGGGCAGGCCGGGGCTGTTGGGGTGTCCCGGGCAGGAGCTGATCCCGGGGGTCCCTTCCGGCCCCGTGCTCGCTGCCCAGCCCGGGGCGGCAAAGCCACGGCAAAGCCACCTGACACGGTGACCCCGAGCTCGGCACCCCGAGCACAGCCCAGCACCCTGTCACACCTCCTGCACGGTGACACGGTGACACGGTGACACGGTGACACGGTGACACTGTGACAGTGTGACATGAGTGACACTGTGACATGGATGTAACTGTGACATGGATGGAACTGTGACATGGATGGAACTGTGACACTGTGACACTGTGACACTGTGACACTGCGACATGGATGTAACTGTGACACTGTGACATTGGTGTAACTGTGACATTGTGACAGTGTCACATCTGCTCCAATTGCAGCACATTTCTCATGCCCGTCCCTTCTCCAGCCCCTTTCCCAACTCCCTCAGGAATTCTCCAGCCCGTTTCCCAGCTCCCTCTGGAATTCTCCAGCCCCTTCCCAGCTCCCTCAGGAATTCTCCAGCCCGTTTCCCAGCTCCCTCTGGAATTCTCCAGCCCCTTCCCAGCTCCCTCAGGAATTCTCCAGCCCGTTTCCCAGCTCCCTCTGGAATTCTCCAGCCCCTTCCCAGCTCCCTCAGGAATTCTCCAGCCCGTTTCCCAGCTCCCTCTGGAATTCTCCAGCCCCTTCCCAGCTCCCTCAGGAATTCTCCAGCCCTTTCCCAGCTCTGGACATGCTCCAGCCCCTCAGGGTCTCTCCCAGGCTTGGCTGGGCTGGGGCTGATCCCTGGTTCTGTCCCCAGGGATGTATCCCAGGCGATGCTCTCTGGGCAGGTGAGGTGTGCGGGAAGCAGCAGCTGCTCCGTGCATTAAAGGCTTAGCAAAACCCCTTTCCTGAGTGGGGCTTCAGGAGCTCCAAGAAATCTCCGGGGGGGCTGGAAAGGAGCGGGATTCTGCTCCGCCTTGCTCGGAGAGAGATCCCCGCTGTGAGGGCAGGGAAATGCTGCTCGTACAGCAGGAAATCTCCTTCCCCCCTGGGGGCTGCAGGGGCAGGGAGAGGCTCTGGGGAAGGAATCAGCAGAGGGATGGAGGAGCAGGGTGGTGAGGGGGGCTCCTCTGTGCAGGAGAGCTCGGCCCTGCACTGCTGGGATGAGGAGCCGCTGTCCCAGCTTCCCAGGGAATCACAAAGAAGGGACTGGAAGGGACCTTGGAGCCCACCCAGCCCCACCCCTGCCATGGGCAGCGACACTTTCTGCTGTCCCAGGTTTGTCCAAGCCTCATCCACCCTGGCCTGGAACATTTCTGGGGATGGGGAGTCCATCCCTGGTGTTTCCTGTGTGCACCTGAGGAATCCCCACCTGCCTGGACACAAATATCCAGCCTGGAGGGTGACAAAGGGGATGGACACAGCACAAATTTCCATCCAGGGTGGAAAATTGACCTCTGAACCCCAAATCCTGAGTGCATCCATCCCCCTCCAGCACACGCAGCTCCAGGCTGTGTGTGGATCCCGAATTCTGCACCCAGCACCCCCAAACCAGTGTTTAAGGAGGGCACAGGGTGTTTGTTTTCCTTAGGAAGCTGAGCAGGACCGGGTGCCACCTTTGCCAGGTTGGTGCCCTCACCCAGCCTCGCCACGTGGACTTCCAGACCCTCGACCAATGGTTCCTTCTTCCCTCCATGCGGGAAGGCCAGAGAGCAAAACCATCCTTTGTTCTGGCTCCTTTCCACCCATATTTCACAGCAGCAGCTGTTGCCCACTTTGGTACACAAAGCTTTGCTCGCTTCTCTCTTCTTCCCTCCCTTCCTGACCCTTCCTCCTCCTCCTCCTCCTCTGACCCTTTGCCCATGCCAGCCCAGACTCCAGACAATCCGAGGGGCACTGAAATTGTGTCCCTGGCAAGGAGTCTGGGCTGTGTGAGGACAGGCACAGCAAGGAAGGAGGCAGGAAGGACGGGATGTGGTTTGTAAAGCTCGTGCCGGGTTTGGAGGGAGGCTTTGTTCTGCCTGGGAATGTGCAGGGTTTGTTCCTCCAGATCCAGAGTGGGATTTGGTGGTGCCGGATGCTCCATCGGTGCTGGGTGCTCCCCCTGGGGTGGCTGGCCCCACTCTGGCTTGCCGTGGCCTCCCTGGGGAGGTGCAGGGGCTGTGGGGTCTGCATGGGGCCATGGGCTCTCTATGGGGCTGTGGGGTCTGCATGGGGCTGTGGGGTCTCCATGGGGCTGTGGGGTCTGCATGGGGCTGTGGGGTCTCCATGGGGCTGTGGGGTCTCTATGGGGCTGTGGGGTCTCCATGGAGCTGTGGGGTCTCCATGGAGCTGTGGGGTCTCCATGGGGCTGTGGGGTCTCCATGGAGCTGTGGGGTCTCTATGGGGCTGTGGGGTCTCTATGGGGCTGTGGGGTCTCCATGGGGCCGTGGTCAGGGAATGGGGATGAGCCCTGGTGGGATTGCTGAACCCCCATCAGCTCCAGCCTCCTACACAAACCCTCCTGACCCTCCTGGTGGGGACATCCCCCCTGCTCCGTGCCAGAGCCTCTGGCTCTCCATGAGCACCCCAAGGGTGGCTCTGGAATTCCAGCAGGGGTGGAACCGAGGTGTGAACGGGGAGAAGAGCAAATGTGTAACTGGGATTAATCTTCCTGCACTCTGGGAAGCCACAAAACATCCCCGTGTGTGTGTTTGGTCCAAACACAGGAACGTCGCTGCTCTGCTGCTCGGGAACAATGCCGATGCAAATAAAGTGAACAGCTCCGGCTTTGGCACGCCCCAACACTGGGGAGAGATTTATGGGGCTCTGAGCGCCTTGGAAAGGATCCACTGCTGCACGGGGAATCCCTGATTCTTTGGGATGGAACTGAGCCAGAATGGGAATGAAGAGGTGAACAGGAATGGGAATGAGGATGTGAATGGGAATGGGAATGAGGAGGTGAACAGGAATGGGAATGAGGAGGTGAACAGGAATGGGAATGAGGAGGTGAATGGGATTGGGAATAAGGAGGTGAATGGGATTGGGAATGAGGAGGTGAATGGGATTGGAAATGAGCAGGTGAACAGGAATGGGAATGAGGAGGTGAATGGGATTGGAAATGAGGAGGTGAAGGGGAAGGGGAATGAGGAGGTGAATGGGATTGGGAATGAGGAGGTGAATGGGAATGGGAATGGGAATGAGGAGGTGAATGGGAATGGGAGAGGAACTGAACGGGAATGGGAGTGAGGAACTGAATGGGAATGGGAGAGAGTTTTCCCTTTGGCAATCCCCAGAACACCTTTCACTGTGTGGGCATTGCTGGAGTTCAGTTTTCCTTTCAACAGCTCCTGGGACAGGCTTTGAGGACTGGCAGGAACTGTGGGTGAGCTGTGATGCCATGGGATGGGATGGGATAATAGGATGGGATGGGATGGGATGGGATAATGGGATGGGATGGGATGGGATAGGATAATGGGATGGGATAATGGGATGGGATAACCTGGCCAGGGCAGATGGGCTGTGCTGGGGGGATGCAGGAGGTCGGTGGGAAGGTCAGAGCACCTTCAAACAAGAAAGCCCCGAGCTTTTCTGGCCTGAGTGCTGACTGGAGGGCTCTGGGGCCAGGGAAGGAGGGGGAATCCTCCATGTCCCTGGGGAAAATGAGCCTTGATGCCTTGCTGGGACTCCCTAAGAACAGAAGCCAGACAAAACGAAGGGAAGACAAAGCAGGTGTATTTATGGAAGGGCCTTCAGGTACATTTGAGGCAGACAAAGCCCCCCAGGGGCTACACCCAAAAATGAACAACAGGGTCACAGTTATTATTGGGGTTAATCTCCCAATGACAGCTCCAGCTAATGGAGTCATTCAGCCCAAGTTTGCTGCCCCCAACTCACTTTTGTTTCCATCTCTCAGGCCTGAGGCAGGGAGGTGTCCTTGATTGCCAGCCTGGAGAGGAATTGTTGTGTCTGCCCAAACTGGGAGAGCAGCAGCTCACACTGGGGGTGGAGTTTGGAGTTACACACTAAAGAACTGCAGGGTTACAAATAGATGGAAACAGAAAAGCTGAAATCCCAAGGGATCAGTCTCTGCATCCCAGGAACAGTGGGCTGGGGGTCCCAGTGCCTTTTCCCTGGGACACCCAGGAGCTGGCAGGGGCTCCTGGCAGTGGAATTACAGCCAGCTCCTTCTCCAGAAGAACTTGTTACCCGTGACAAGAGGCATGAGCTGCTCGTCACCTGGGATGCTGAGAGCTTTAATTGCTGCTGAGAGGAGACAGTGACAGCCATTTATCCCAAAAAAGAATCCATTGCTCCTGAATGAAATGTTTAACTGAGAAATGAACGGCACCTCTGAGAGAGGAGCAGGAGGAAAGTCAGCTGAGGAGGTAAAATGAAGGATGGTGAGCAGTAAATACCTGTGTGAGGTTCAGATCCTGATTCCAGTGTGGGGGGGCTCTCACTGCCACGGGATGCTCTGGTTTGCAGGAGGAATCATTTCCCACATCCATGGGCTAACAGGCAGAAGTGGGGCTTGCACTGTTCCCCAGAATAATACAGGTAAAAAATAGAGTTAAACTTCAAATGGAAAGCTTTGTGTTTTGCCAAGATTTACAGACAATAGGATGTGCCTTCAGCCGGGCTTTGAATTCCTCTCATTTTTAATTGGTGAGAAGGTTTCTTTGAGGGAGAAGTGGAAGGCATAGGACCCACATTTGATTTGCAGGAGTTGTCCTGGACACTTCAATAATTCCAAGGACAAGAATAAGAAAAGATGAAATAGGAGAGCTCTCCCAGGCAAACAAAATCCCACCAAGAAGTTTCTTTTCAAACACCAGTGTGTTTGCATCTGAAATTCTATTTGGCTCCACCAGACTGACAGATCCTGCCTCTGCTCCTTACCCATTGCTTCAGCTCGTGTTTCCCTCTCGCCCTTTTGGTGGAGGAACTCTGTCATAAATATTTCACTCAGCTGTGTCCCAGCCCGACGGGTTTCAGGGGCACTCTTTGATTTGTTTGGTTTATTTTCCTTCAGCTCTGCAGGACTTAGAGGTTGTTCCATGGCCTGTGCCTGCTCTGCTGACAGCTGGGAAAAAGGGCTTGGAAATATGAAGGGAAATCCAATGCAGGTGCTCAGATGTGCTCTCAGAATAGATTTAGGCTCCTGAGGTCATTTCTGTGCTAAAACCCCTCTGTCACGTGCTCGCTGTAAATCCCAGCTGTTCCCTCTGGTGACAAACCTGTGCCAGCTGTGCCAGCTGTGCCAGCTGTGCCCGCCCTGCCCTGGGCTGGGGTCCTGCACGGCCCCTGAGCCGAGCTCCCTGCAGGGAGCCTGTCCTGGAGTCAGGAGCAGTGCATTCCCTGCTGCTCCTTGCCAAAGCTCCCGCAATGTGCTGCTCATTATTTCTGTTTGCTCCCCTAATTAACGATGGTTTGTGTTCTCTCTGCTGCTTCCACGGCTCTCACTCTCTTCCCCCAGCTCAGCCTCTCTGCTTCTTTTCCTCTCTGCTGCTGCCTCCCCCCTCTCCTGCTCCCTCAGCATTTTCTGTTTGCTCTCCTGGGGGGTTCCTTTCCAGCTAAACGCTGCCATTTCCAGCACACCGTTTTTTCCCACATCTACATCTCTTTTTTTCGAATGTTGTTGTTGTTGTCCTTTTGATTGCTTTCTCCCCAACTGTTTCCTAAAATCTCCTTGCATTTCTGCTTCCTGGGTGTGCAGAAATTGCCCAATCTGCTCTGATTTGCACTTGGGTTTGCATTTATAGAAATCACCCGGAGTTTTTGGGTTGTTCTATTTGTGCAGAGACTTCCAGTTGGTGATGTTTCAGATCAGGGATGAGGAACCTTGGACACGGAACACGAGAGTGTTCAGAGGGCCAAATGTGTCATCCTCCTCCGAAGTGTGGCTGTGACAGTGGAAATGGAGCCTGGCATCCAAAAGCACATTGACCACTTGGACAGCATCCCGAGAAGTGCCACTGCGAAATCCAAGCTGTGACAGCCCTGCTGTCCAGGGGAAGTCCTGCAGTGTCACTCTGGATGTCACTCTGTCACTGCTCCTCGCTGCAGCCAGCTCCAGACAGCTCCAGGGTGGACGAGAGGCACATTTGGCAAACTCAGGGGCTTTCCCAATTTCTGAGGCTGAGCAGTGCTCGAATGCAGCCTGGCTTGGGTCACAGCTGAGCTGGGAGTGCTGAGCTCAGCTGTGCCCTGGCAAAGGAGCCCTGAGTGCCAGGGGTGGCACAGGGCCCTGGGCAGGGCTGTCCCTCTGGGCTGGTGTCCTTCCCTGGCTGTGCCTTCCTTCCTTCCTTCCTTCCTTCCTTCCTTCCTTCCTTCCTTCCTTNCTGGTACCCAAAAAATCACAAACAATGGCTAAGGGAAGGGGGCAACCAGGGGGCTGAGACTTCATAGCCCGGGGCTGTGGTTGGATAATTGACCCCAAGATGAACCAAAACTTATCAAAGTGTAAAACTCGTGGCCAGGATCCAGCTTGAATCTGATTTGGGTGCAGCCTCATCCAGGCTCTTGCACTGCTCAAGGTCTAACCTTTTAATAAATTCCGACTTTATTCCTTTTGTTCTGTTCCAGCTCAGCCTTTCCAGGCAATATTTTCCCAGGGGTTCCCCTCTGTGCTGCTGTCCCCCAGGGAAATGTGGGCAGAGGGGCTGCAACCCACAGGGACGAGGCTTTGAGGCACAGCCTGTTGTGTCCCTCAGGGATTTCCCCATGGAAAGAGTGGAATGGGCATTGGCAGGGGCTGCCCAGGGAGGGCTGGAGTGCCCATCCCTGCAGGTGGCACTCAGTGCCCTGGGATGGGGACAAGGTGGGATCTGGCACAGGGTGGACTCAGTGATCTTGGGGGGATTTTCCAGCCTCAATGATTCCAGGATTCTGCAAAGCTGTCCTTGTACCCAGCACCCCCAGGGTGTACCCAGCACCCCTGGGATCCACCCAGCACCCCCAGGGTGGACTCAGCACCTCTGGGATGTACCCAGCACCCCCAGGGTGTACCCAGCACCCCTGGGATCCACCCAGCAGCCCCAGGGTGTACCCAGAACTTCCCTGCTGTGCTTGGGAAGGACCACGGGGATCCCAGGCAGGGATGGACTCTGCCTCTGGCTGAAGGGCCCAGCAGGAGCCCCTGGTGGCACCATGGACTGTGGCACTCTGAGCTTTTCCCTGGCCACATGTTTAGCATTCCCATCTGCTCCTTTGAAATAATGCAATTTAGCCTAATTTTTGGTGTCAAGACACTTGGTTAGGGAAATTATATTCTGTCACCAAGGTGTCAGGCTTGTCTGGGGTTTAATAAAATTATGACACCCCGTGTGAGCTGGGAAATGAGCATCTCCCTGCTCCAGCCCTGCTCAGAGCAGGGACATTTCCTGCAGAGCCAGAGCAAACACTCGGTGACAGAACTGCAGCAGCAGAGCAAATTCACTGTGACTCAGAGTGCCCTGGACAGGGCTGGGAACTGTGGGACACAAATGAGTTCCAGCACTGGCAGCAGGTCCCTTGGAACAGGTTCTGGGAGTGAGAGCCTGGAGCTCACAGGTGAGTTATTGTTAACCCCTGCAAGGGAACACGGAAAATGTCTGAGCTGGGAGCTCAGGATGGCCAGAGTGAGGCAGGAGGGGACTGGGGAGACTGGAAATCCCAAAACCTTGGTTCTGTCACAAGGACAGAAAGAAATGGGAAACCTGAGGGCAGCAATTCAGTCAGAACTGTTCTTTGGGGCATCAAAGTCCAGGTTGGAAATAGGAAATCCATCCTGTCTGTTGTAAGAACATCCCAGAGCTGTGGGTGTGGAACATTTGGACATTCCCCCGGGAAGCAGAGCTGCAAACCCTGCTCAGGATGGGGACAGTCACCCAGGTCTGGGAGAGGAGAGAAATTCACTGCTCTCTGTCAGTGCCCCTGACTCACACTGGGACTGGACACTGAGCCCAGGCTGGGGGAGGGAGGAGCCCTGAGCAGGGTGAGGAGATGCCCTGAGCAGGATGAGGAGATGCCAATCCCTGAGCAGGGTGAGGAGATGCCCTGAGCAGGATGAGGAGATGCCCTGAGCAGGATGAGGAGATGCCCTGAGCAGGATGAGGAGATGCCAAGCCCTGAGCAGGATGAGGAGATGCCCTGGCAGGATGAGGAGATGCCCTGGCAGGATGAGGAGATGCCCTGGCGGGATGAGGAGATGCCCTGAGCAGGATGAGGAGATGCCAATCCCTGAGCAGGGTGAGGAGATGCCCTGAGCAGGGTGAGGAGATGCCAATCCCTGAGCAGGGTGAGGAGATGCCCTGAGCAGGATGAGGAGATGCCCTGAGCAGGATGAGGAGATGCCCTGAGCAGGATGAGGAGATGCCAAGCCCTGAGCAGGATGAGGAGATGCCCTGGCAGGATGAGGAGATGCCCTGGCAGGACGAGGAGATGCCCTGGCGGGATGAGGAGATGCCCTGAGCAGGGTGAGGAGATGCCAATCCCTGAGCAGGGTGAGGAGATGCCAGTCCCTGAGCAGGATGAGGAGATGCCAATCCCTGAGCAGGATGAGGAGATGCCAAGCCCTGGCAGAGCCATCCCTGCCCTGCTGTTCGTGCCCATCTGCTGCTCCCCAGGGCGCTCCTGATGCAAATCCATCCTCACATCAAACAAACCGTGTCAAGAAGGAACATATGGTGAATAAACCCCGCTCGCCCAAATGCAGATTTCAAAGCTGCTCGGAGCCAGGGCCAGCTCCCTGCTGGTGGAACTTTGCCTTTGTCCCACTGCATTTGTGCTGCTGGGAGCTCTGGAGGCAGGGAAGGATCCGACCCTCGGTTCCTCCTCATCCTGGATGTTGGGGTGTAAAAAACAGAGGCCCCTCTGAGTTCCTCAGAGGGAGATCAAAATGCAGGGTTTGAATTAAAGCTTGTAGAGAAATTAAAAGATATTAAGCCACTCAGACATGAAATAGAGGTGTAAGCTTTAGTTTGAACTAAGTAGAAATATTATTAAGTTACACAGATATGAAGTAAAGGTATAAATCTAAGTTTTAAGTTAGTAAAAATATGTTTTAAGTGCCTTAAAGAGCAAAAGCCTTAGAATCCACTGTAAAAAAACAAGCTGCAGTGAGAGCTCAAAAACATGGCTCTAGACATGATAAAAACACTGTAAGAATATTGCTTACATTCTTCAGCTAGAACAGATAGAATTGTGTAGAGGGATATCTGTCTATAGATATCGATAGAGATATAGATTATATGGATATGGATTATATAGATATAGATGATATAGATATAGATATAGATATATAGATA
>VWZS01001375.1:23253-33300 GCA_013397075.1 Rhabdornis inornatus
TATATAGATATAAATTTAGATATAGATATAGCTTCAGATATAGATATAATAGATATATATCTCTATGCATAGGGATTAACAGCACTTCCATTCTATAGAACCAGAATTCTAATAGGTTTAGAAGAAATGCTTCAGGTTTGTGTTTTTAGCTCACTGGGTAATTTGTAAATAAAACTTTATTTGTAATAAAAGTGCCCTGGGGAGAGACCCACGGCAATGTGAACCCCGGAGCTGCTGGGGTTTGTGTTCCAGAGGGTTTGTGTCACAGGGTTTGGCACTGGGAATCATCCCCCAGCGCTGCAGGGCTCCTGGGATGGGGCTGCCTCCGTGGAAAGGGCCCAAACTGGGGAGGTTCATTTTTGGACAGGGTTTTTCCAGGTTACCCCAGTCCAGGTCTGAGCTCCAGGTTTGCCATGACCCCTCCTAAATCCAGGATTTCAGAATTGCTCCTGAACTGCTAAACCTGACTCCTGGTTTCATGGCAAAGACTGGAATGTCCATCCCAGAACGGCCATTTCCTGGTGTTTGTGCTGAGCAAGGCTCCCATTCCCAGCTAACCCTGCTGCTCCCAGTTCTCCAAACCCTTTTCCTTCCAGCCTGACGGGTTTGAAGTGTTAGGGATATCAGTGCTCAGGGGGAGCCCGGGGTAAGCCACAGGATTCAAAGGAAAAGAACCTGGAAAGGATTTCAGAGTCCCCTAAGGACTGACCCTGCAATTTCCAGTATCTCCCATTCTTTTTGTCTTTTCCTCGTGTCTATTCTGCTACAGATCCCTCAAGGAAAAACGGAATAAAACATGCACACGTTACAGGGCCTGTTGCATCACCAGTGCTTAGCTTGCTCAATTGACTGGAAAATTCAAAATTCACATCCAATTTCACCACTGAAGGGGAAAAACCCGTCGCTGTCGAGAGCCTAATGCTGGTTAATATCAGTTTTAAAATGAGGTTGGTAAACAAATCAGCAGTGGCTCTGCAAGGGGCAGGGGACACTTCTGGAGAGGGGATTTGTGTCCCTGGTCAGGTCCTGGCTGCTTGGCTTTTATCCCATCCCACCCCAGGAGGGGACAGCGGGAACTGCCCCATGTCCGTGGTTTCCCCCAAACCGCCGGGAATCAGCAGAAAAATCTTCCCATAGCAGTGGACGGGCCTCGTTGGGGTGAGGAAACGATCCTGGGGTGCTGAGGGGTCCCGGGGCTGGCTGGGAACCCCTGGACACAGCAGTGATCAATGGGATCAATGGGATCAGTGGGATCATTGGGATCAATGGGATCAATGGGATCAATGGGACCAATGGGATCAATGGGATCAATGGGACCAATGGGATCAATGGGATCATTGGGATCATTGGGATTAATGGGATCCATGGGATCCATGGGATCAATGGGATCCATGGGATCAGTGGGATCAATGGGATCAATGGGATCAGTGGGATCATTGGGATTAATGGGATCAATGGGATCATTGGGATTAATGGGATCCATGGGATCAATGGGATCAATGGGATCAATGGGATCAATGGGATCCATGGGATCATTGGGATCAATGGGATCAATGGGATCATTGGGATCAATGGGATCCATGGGATCATTGGGATTGGGATCAGTGGGATCATGGGGATGGTTCTGTNGATCAATGGGGTCAATGGGATCATTGGGATCAATGGGATCAATGGGATCCATGGGATCAGTGGGATCATTGGGATCATTGGGATATCCTGGCACTGCCACCAGGGAGGGATGGGCTGGATGGGGGGGCTGAGCTGCACTTCCTGGGGCTGTCTCTGTGTGCAATGTCACAGTGTCACCGTGTCACCGTGTCACAGTGTCACCAATGTCACCAATGTCACAATATCACAATGTCACAGTTACATCCATGTCACCATGTCACAGTGTCGCCAATATCACCCATGTCACAATGTCACAGTGTCACAATGTCACCAGTGTCACCAATGCCACAGTGTCACAGTGTCACAATGTCACAGTGTCACAGTTACATCCATGTCACAGTGTCACCAATGTCACAGTGTCACAATGTCACAATGTCACAGTTACATCCATGTCACAGTGTCACAATGTCGCGGTTACATCCATGTCACACTGTCACCAATGTCACAATGTCACAGTGTCACAGTTACATCCATGTCACAGTGTCACCATGTCACAGTGTCACAATGTCACCAATGTCACCGTGTCACAGTGCCACCGCAGGTGCTGCACAAAGGCTCTCGGTGCTGCTGCATCCCAGCACGGAATGGTTGGACTCAATCTTTGAGGTCTTTTCCAACCCACCCAGTTCTGTGATCACACAAAATGTGTTTAAACAGATCATTTAATTTTCCCTCATGTCCAAAGCTCTCCAGGACAGACCAGCTCCAGTTCACCCCCGGCCTCCCTCTCCTTCAGGCTCGGAGCTCATGCTGGAATTGGCTGGAATTTGCTGGAATTGGCTGGAATTTGCTGGAATTTGCTGGAATTTGCTGGAATTGGCTGGAATTGGCTGGAAGTGCTCGGTGTGGTCCAAGGAATTTATGGAGTTCTACTCCCCCGGGGGCACACACAGCCCCAGCCGGGCTCCTCCCCAGGCTCCGGGGGGTTTGTTCAGGGCTTGGCTCATTTCCTGACAGGCAGATGTGTGCTGGTGTTTGCGGTGTCCGGGGGTGCCCGGCCTGAAGGGTCCCTGCCCGGACAGTTCCAGGGGGGATTGCTCCAGGATTGGCACAGGAGATCTGCAGAGGGGCTTAGGACAGGGCCTGGAGAGACAGGAATGGCTTCCACTGCAGGGCTGGATGCGATTTTGGGCAGGAATTGTTCCCTGGAAAGGTGGAGAAACCCTGGCACAGGGTGCCCAGAGCAGCTGTGGCTGCCCCTGGATCCCTGGCAGTGCCCAAGGCCAGGCTGGACACTGGGGCTGGGATCACCTGGGACACTGGGAGGTGTCCCTGACCATGGCAGGGGTGGAATTAAATTAAATTAAATTATCTTTAGGGTCCCAAAGCATTCTGTGCCTGCAGACCATGGGAGCTGTGCCCCTTTGCAGCCCCTGCGGATGGTGCACAGCCCCTGCCCTGCCCTGCCCTGCCCTGCGTCACCCCGGCACAGAAACGCTCTTGGCCAGGGGCCGGGGGCACAGCCTCCCCCTCCCATCTGTCAGAGCTGAGACTGAAGTGAGGAAAGCGAAATTCCACAGGGGAATTTTGTGCTGTCTGGCACCTCCAGCCCACGCTTTTATCGGGATGAAGGGGGGAAGACACCCAAGCACTGCAGAGCCCACCAGAAGGGACCTTTTTCCATCGAGGAGCAGCTGCGAGCAGCAGCTGTGGTGACAAAAGGCTGCCTGAGCTCCTGACTGTTCCCATCTAAATGCAAATGCTGCCACAGCCCTGGGCTAGCAGGGAATGCTGCATCCATCCCCTGGCTGGAGCTGGGACATCCTGGATCGCTGCTCCTTCCACACAGGCAGCCTGGGGAGATCCAGAGTGGGAAATGGATCATGGACATGGATCATGGACATGGATCATGAAAATGGATCATGAAAATGGATCATGGAGCATCCCCACAGGCAGCCTGGAGAGATCCAGAGTGGGAAATGGATCATGGACATGGATCATGGACATGGATCATGGACATGGATCATGGAAATGGATCATGGAATTGGATCATGGAATTGGATCATGGACATGGATCATGGAAATGGATCATGGACATGGATCATGGAAATGGATCATGGACATGGATCATGGAATTGGATCATGGACATGGATCATGGAAATGGATCATGGACATGGATCATGGAATTGGATCATGGACATGGATCATGGAAATGGATCATGGACATGGATCATGGAAATGGATCATGGACATGGATCATGGAAATGGATCATGGACATGGATCATGGAAATGGATCATGGACATGGATCATGGAAATGGATCATGGACATGGATCATGGAAATGGATCATGGACATGGATCATGGAAATGGATCATGGACATGGATCATGGAAATGGATCATGGACATGGATCATGGAAATGGATCATGGACATGGATCATGGAAATGGATCATGGACATGGATCATGGAAATGGATCATGGACATGGATCATGGAAATGGATCATGGACATGGATCATGGAAATGGATCATGGACATGGATCATGGAAATGGATCATGGACATGGATCATGGAAATGGATCATGGACATGGATCATGGAAATGGATCATGGACATGGATCATGGAAATGGATCATGGACATGGATCATGGAAATGGATCATGGACATGGATCATGGAAATGGATCATGGAAATGGATCATGGAAATGGATCATGGACATGGATCATGGAAATGGATCATGGAGCATCCCCACAGCTGCTCCACAGCTCTGCCCCACACCATGGGCTCCATCCTTTGTCTTCTCCCTCGACTCCTGCTTTAGGGAGCCTTCTCTGACCCCAATCCAGCAGAACTGGGCTGGGGGAATGCCAGGGGGGATGTGGCATCTCAGATCAGGCTGATCTGAGCCACTGAGCCCAGTGCTACCAGCAGCCCATGGAGCCCCTGGCTGAGGACGGGTCCAGGTGCTCACACCTGGCACAGCCCTTCAGGCATTGCAGCCGCAGTGACACACTGAGATTTAGGGGATGCAGCCTGCAGAGCTTTAAACATCCTTTGGAAAGATGAGAAGATGCTTGGATGGATTCAGCATTGATTTAGGACCATACAAAGGCAAAGAATTTGCTAAGTGGAAAAAAATCTTGTCTGTAAAATATCATTTCAGTAACTCACCCACAACATGCACTGAGGAGCCCAGTGTGGTGAGCTGGGAGCCAGGCAGGGCTCAGGAAGGGTTTTCCAATGGGAAGTGTTTGGATTTCCTTCCCCTGCTCATCCTGCGAGCTGCACTGGGGGGTGTTCAGTCCTGGGGCAGAAAATTCATTTCAGGAGCAGGACCTGGGCAGCCACGGGCTTTGCCTGCTGTTCTGCATGATGTGATTTGGGCACTGCCAAATTCATCTGCAGCTCCTTCCCTGCTCAGCCTGGTCCTCCTGTCCCTGCTGACCCTGTCCCTGCTGGCCCTGTCCCTGCTGANGCCCCTGCTGTCCCTGTCCCTGTCCCTGCTCAGCCTGTCCCTGTCCCTGCTGCCCCTGCCCCTGCCTCTGGCCCTGTCCCTGCTGTCCCTGTCCCTGCTGTCCCTGTCCCTGCTGCCCCTGTCCCTGCTGGCCCTGTCCCTGCTGTCCCAGCCCCCCTGCCCTTGAACACCTGGAGGGATGCAGGGCTCAGCCCTTTGTTCCCAGAAATGATTCTTGCTCTGGTCCCAGGGGTTTGTGCCATATCAGTCTGTGGCTCCCTCGTTGTGTTTCAGGGCTACCAACGCCCCTGGTGTTGTTATTTCCCTGCAGAGTGTGCAGAGCCCAGGTGACACCTCCGAGCTGCAGGTCCAAGGTGTCCTTGGGCAGGAGAAGGGACAGGGCTGGGGCAGGGCTGGCCCCGAGCCTGTGGGAGCTGCTCTGTCCATCACCGTTGGGGTTTATTAACTCAGCTCTGCTGTTTGAGCTGGAATGTGAATCTTTCCCAGCCCCTCTTTCCCACCTCTCAAAGCAGCTCAGCCCTCCAGCCTCTCCCTGTCCGTGCCAGGGCTGGGTGAGGAGGCTGGGAATTGTTCTCCTGCAAACACAGAGACAGAGATAACACTGCTGGGTGCTGGGCTTGGCAAAGCTCGTTACCTCGGCAGGAAAATTGTCTCTGCAGACAGGACCAGGAGTGCTCCAACAATCCATTGCAAATTCATCAGCACGGATTCACCTCCGTGGGGATAATCAGCAGACTCCAGAAAGGAGTTTATTAGACACTCAGTCCCAGGGATTGTGTTTATCTGCTGAGCACATGCACGCACAGGCACGAAGTTGGTGTTTAATAGCACTGTCTCAGCCCTGCTGATCCTGGATGGAAATGGGAAAAGATTCCATTGGCACAGGGATGTGCCCAGGTTGGGTGGGCTGGGGCCAGGTCCATGCAGGGAATGCCAGGGTTACCCACAGGGCAGTGGTTGGTCCCGGGGGTGTGACAGAGGGGGACAGGGGGACACTCGTGCCACCTTTATCCTGACACCCTTCCCTTCCTGCCCCTCAGCAAGTCCTGAGCCGCTGCCGTGGGCCACAGGAGGGGAGTGGATGTCACCAGAGCGGCCTCACCCCCCGGGCTCCTGCTGAGCCCTCTGCAGGAATGTGGAGAATCCCAGAACCCACACGGAATCCCAGCAGGGTTTGGGCTGGAGGGGACCCCAAAGATCATCCAGTGCCAACCTCTGCCTGTGGCAGGGATGAAATCCCCCCCGGCTGAGTTTAATCCAGCCAAAGAGTTCGATGGGACTGCAGGGCTTCCCCTGGCAGCTCCCACCGGGACTCAGGCACCGAATCCCGAATCCCGAATCCCGAATCCCGAATCCCGAATCCCGAATCCCGAATCCCGAATCCCGAATCCCGAATCCCCAATCCCGAGTCCCGGCGGAGCTGCTCAGGGCAGCAGGGCCCGGCTCTGCCCCTGTGCCGAGGCTGCAAGCGGGGCGGGGGGGCAGGAGGAGCCGGGCAGAAAGCAGCAACAGCAACTGGAGACCAGGAGGATCCCAGAGGAACAAAATGTTCAAAAGCTCTGCTGATGGAATGAGCGTAAATCGTGTTCCAGGAGAAACATCCACGGACAGAGCGGGGCAGCAGCTGTGACATCATTATATGAGTGACGTCATTATATGAGTGACGTCATAATCCGAGTGATGTCATAATCTGAGTGCATCATTATCTGAGTGATGCCATTATATGAATGACGGCATTGTCTGAGTGACGTCATCATCTGAGTGACATCATAATCAGAGTGACGTCATAATCTGAGTGCATCATTATCTGAGTGATGTCATTATCTGAATGCCATTAATATCCCAGTGATGTCATTGAGTGATGTCGTAATCTGAGTGCCATCATTATCCGAGTGATGTCATTATCTGAGTGACATCATAATCCGAGTGACGTCATAATCTGAGTGCATCATTATCTGAGTGATGTCATTATCTGAGTGACATCATAATCCGAGTGACGTCATAATCTGAGTGATGTCATTGTCTGAATGCCATCAATATCCGAGTGATGTCATTGAGTGATGTCGTAATCTGAGTGCCATCATTATCCGAGTGATGTCGTTATCTGAATGACGTAATTATCTGAGTGATGTCATTATCTGAGTGCCATCATTATCCAAGTGCCATCATTACCTGAGTGATGTCATTATCCAAATGACGTAATTATCTGAGTGATGTCGTGATCTGAGTGATGTCATTATCTGAGTGCCATCATTATCTGAGTGACGTCATCAACTGAGTGACATTAATATCTGAGTGCCACCATTATCTGAGTGACGTCATCAACTGAGTGAACTCTCTGACATCCGGGGGGTGCTGGGGACGTGCAGGGCAGCAGGAGGTAATGCCTGTGCTGGTGGGAAATCCCAGGTCAGTCACTGTGTGAAACCATGGAATGTCCTGGAGATCCAGTCCAGAACCGGGGAGTCATGGGGGTGTCACAGCCTGGGGACATCAGCCATGGAGAGATCACAGCCTGGGAACATCAGCCATGGAAATTTCACAGCTTGGGAATATCAGCCATGGAGAGATCACAGCCTGGGAACATCAGCCATGGAAATTCCACAGTTTGGGAACATCAGCCATGGAAACTTCACAGCCTGGGGACATCAGCCATGGAAACTTCACAGCTTGGGAACATCAGCCATGGAAACTTCACAGCCTGGGAACATCAGCCATGGAAATTCCACAGTTTGGGAACATCAGCCATGGAAAGATCACAGCCTGAGAACATCAGCCATGGAGAGATCACAGCCTGGGGACATCAGCCATGGAGAGATCACAGCCTGGGAACCTCAGCCATGGAAATTCCACAGCTTGGGAACATCAGCCATGGAGAGATCACAGCTTGGGGACGTCATCCCTGGTCCCCATTTCTGTCCCTATTCCCAACAATTTTTTACAAGTCACGACAGAGCCCAGGGACTTTGCAGCAAGGTCAGGGCTGGCTGATGCTCACTTGGGGTGGGATTTTGGCCTTCCCTGAATGTTTTGACCCAGAATTCCCTGGCACAGGGTGTCCAGAGCAGCTGTGGCTGCCCCTGGATCCCTGGCAGTGCCCACGGCCAGGCTGGACACCTGGTCTAGTGCAGGGTGTCCCTGCCCACGGTGATTTTTTGGATCCTTTCAAAGCCAAACCATTGCATGGTTCTCTGAAAAGACTCCGTGGATTTACTGCAGTTACTGACACCAGGCCAAGACAAGGGACACACAGTTCCTGGAACACCAAATTCCAAATCTGTCCTTGCCCAAGTACGAACTTGGTGGCCCTGCTCTAAATTTAAGTCACTGATATTTTTTAATGCAAAAAACCTCGTGGATCCTCTTTACAAGCAGCACCAGCACACAAAAAAATATCATAAAAAAACAACATTAAAAAGAAACAAAAAGACAAAGCAAAACATAACTGTGCAAATAAATAGTCTTTGCAATTTGCATGTTTTATGGTGAGAGAAACGCTGTGAATATCTAATCCCAGCAGTTCTACTGNACATCAGCCATGGAAAGATCACAGCCTGAGAACATCAGCCATGGAGAGATCACAGCCTGGGGACATCAGCCATGGAGAGATCACAGCCTGGGAACCTCAGCCATGGAAATTCCACAGCTTGGGAACATCAGCCATGGAGAGATCACAGCTTGGGGACGTCATCCCTGGTCCCCATTTCTGTCCCTATTCCCAACAATTTTTTACAAGTCACGACAGAGCCCAGGGACTTTGCAGCAAGGTCAGGGCTGGCTGATGCTCACTTGGGGTGGGATTTTGGCCTTCCCTGAATGTTTTGACCCAGAATTCCCTGGCACAGGGTGTCCAGAGCAGCTGTGGCTGCCCCTGGATCCCTGGCAGTGCCCACGGCCAGGCTGGACACCTGGTCTAGTGCAGGGTGTCCCTGCCCACGGTGATTTTTTGGATCCTTTCAAAGCCAAACCATTGCATGGTTCTCTGGAAAGACTCCGTGGATTTACTGCAGTTACTGACACCAGGCCAAGACAAGGGACACACAGTTCCTGGAACACCAAATTCCAAATCTGTCCTTGCCCAAGTACGAACTTGGTGGCCCTGCTCTAAATTTAAGTCACTGATATTTTTTAATGCAAAAAACCTCGTGGATCCTCTTTACAAGCAGCACCAGCACACAAAAAAATATCATAAAAAAACAACATTAAAAAGAAACAAAAAGACAAAGCAAAACATAACTGTGCAAATAAATAGTCTTTGCAATTTGCATGTTTTATGGTGAGAGAAACGCTGTGAATATCTAATCCCAGCAGTTCTACTGCCAAGGAAATGTCACATAAAACAGAAGAATCATAGCATAGATCAGGGAGATAAAAAAGGACAGCACAATCTAATCAGATGTGACAGATGCAGCCCAACCCCACACAACGAGCAGAGCCAGCGGGGATTTGTTGGGGATGCACCCCCTGCTCCTTCCCAACCTTCTCCTCCTCTCCCAATATTCAATCCTGCCTTCATCTGAAGGCAAAATAAATCACATTTAAATCTCTCTGGAGGTGTCCAAACTGCAGTGAGAGCCGGGGGGGACTGGGAATGGTCTTGTGAAAATCCCAGAATCCCAGAGCGGTTTGGGTTNTGATCCCTACAAGCTTCAGAGGGAATTTTGGGGGATGGCCTGTGGCGCAGCAGGGCTGGGCAGTGGAGTGGCTGCCACCTGTGGGGGTGACTTCTGTGTCCTTGGACATCCAGCACAGCCCCTGGGAGCTGATCCCTGCTCAGGGAAAGAGCAGCTCTGGGATTTCTGGCTGGGTTTGTGTCCTGCCCTGGGGATCTCGTTGTCCCTGCGTGTGACAGGCTGACGAGTGGTGCCACATTCCTGCCCCCAGTGAGGGTCTCACTGCCCGTCCCAGCCACCCCTCGCCTCCCCTGGTAACCCAGTGTCCCGGTTTAGGGCAAATTTGGG
>VWZS01001375.1:34262-51291 GCA_013397075.1 Rhabdornis inornatus
GAGTGGTCGCCCAGTTGTCGGTCTCCGGCGCTGGGGATGACTGCTGCTGATGACAAAATACAGACTCCCGGTGTTTCGTGGTGTTTCCCAGGTCCCCGTGTGGGACAGGTTCAGGATTTTAAAATAATTTTATTTAGGCAAAATCAAAAAGTAGGAGCAAGCGAGCAAAGCCAGCAAGCAAAGCCAGCAAGCAAAAAAACCTTTCCTAAACACAGCCCGTGGGGGAGGTGAGCCGGCCGACAACAAGACAAAACAAACCCTCACCCTCAGAGCCAGTCCCCAAAGCACCGAACACAACACGGAGCACGAACAGAACACACGGCTGGGGACACGAGCACCACAATGTCACCCCAGGACAGCCAGCCCGAGCTCCCGGCCTCGGCTCCTGCCCAGTTCCCAGCCCTGCTCTCGGTGACAGCTCGGAGGAACAGCAGGCACTGGGACCGTGCTAGTGACAGGGACACCGGGGCTGTCCTGGCATGCAGACCTCACACCATCCTCATCACCATCCTCACCATCACCATCCTCACATCCTCAGCACCGGCGGTGCTGCTGAGACTTTGGGCAGCGTTACAGGATCCTGGCCTGGGTTGGAGGGACCTGAAATCCCATCCAGTGCCACCCCTGCCGTGTTCAGGGACACCTCCCACTGTCCCAGGGGGATCCAGCCTGGCCTCGGGCACTGCCAGGGATCCAGGGACAGCCCCAGCAAATCTGGGCACCCTGTGCCAGTGCCTGTCCGACCTCTGGATAAGGAATTTAATCCCCATCTCTCATTTAAATACCTCTGCCCACCTCAATTCCTGCTCAGGGCTTGCTCCTGTCCTTCTCCCTGTATCCCCTGGGCTGTCCCTGGATGCTCTGCCGGGGTCTGGTTCCCCTCTGCTGCTTCCTTGGGGGTCACTGCCTGCCACAGTGGGAGCTCCTGAATCCCTTGGGCACTGCCCCTTCCTTGGGAATGTTTCCCACCCTGTTGGCACGAGCTGGGCTCAGCCAAGGGCTTTGAGTGCCTTTGGTGTGGGCTGTGTTCACCCAGATCATCCCAGCTGTCCAACCGAGGGCTGGGGTGGGAAATGTGCCAGGTGAGAAAAGAGCTCTGGTGTGAATAACCCCAGAGCTGGGCTGGGATCTCTGGGGTCTGTGAATAACCCCAGAGCTGGGCTGGGATCTCTGGGGTCTGTGAATAACCCCAGAGCTGGGCTGGGCTGTTTTGGGGTCTGTGAACAGACTCAGAGCTGGGCTGGGCTGTTTTGGGGTCTGTCAATAACCCCAGAGCTGGGCTGGGCTGTTTTGGGGTCTGTCAATAACCCCAGAGCTGGGTTGGGCTGTTTTGGGATTCTCACACAGACACCCCCGACAAAGAAGTGACTCCATCATTTGGGTTTCATTTGGACTCTGAGTGCCTCCAACGCAGATTTCTGCTCAGTTACCCAAAGATGCCCTGGAGCAGAGCAATTCCAGGAGCAGGGGAGGCTCTGCCCACCCTCCATCCTCCTCCTCCTCCTCCCCGGGTGCCAGCCCAGCTCCCCCAGCCCTGCACGGAGGTTTGATGTTCAATCCCTGAGTGTCCAGAGCTCTGCCTGCTCCTCCTGCTTTTAATTTGATTAAGAATGATCATCAGAAGGGATCTAAACGTACAAATGAATGAGGAAACCTGACCTGGGGGTGTGTGTCCCGCTGGCACCTGCAAAGGGTGGGGATGGATCCTCAGGAAAACGGGGAAAGCCCCGGGACAAGAACCAGTGCTGCAAACCCACGGGCTTGTGTCTGCACAGGGGACCTGGCAGAGGCCACAAGGCAGAGATCACCCACAGAAAAACTGGGATCCAGAAGTTGTGTGCGACATAAATTTATGTTTGGGCATCAGTTCCTTCTTTCCAAAGCCTCAGCTGGCAGCAGAGTTTATCAGGAATATTTCAGCAGTGGCTGCACACACTTCCAGCACTTACATGATTATGCCTTTTTTCTTTTTTTTTTTTCTTCTTCCCTCTCTGTAATTAATTTGTGAAAACTCTTGTAATTATGGAGGAAAGCTGAAAAGTGAGGCCTCAGGCAACTGAAATATGAGCAGACTGATGAGCAGCACACACCCTGGGTCTTTGTAAAAAGTCTTTAACCTTAAGCTGGTGATTTGGGAGGGGATGGTGGCTCTTCCTTGTGTTTTTGTTATTGCTGGCAGCACTGATTTCCTCAGCACAGGATCCGCTTGGGCTTGTTCGGTGAAAAGATCTTTTCAGGACTCTAGTGCACCCCTGCTTTACCTCCTAAATACCAGTCTAGAGACAGGGCATGGAGCAGCTCCACGTCTCGTTTGTGCAGGCTGGACAGGACACGGGATAATAACTCATTCCTGCAATTAGAGCAGCGCGTTAATGAGAGCAGGGAGCGAGCCCAGGGCACAGCAGAGAGCAGCTGCCATAAACCCGGGGAGCAACAGCCCCCCCGTCCTGCACTGCACCCCCGGAGTGACCGAGGGGCAATTCCGAGAAAATCCAGACTGAGCCTGGACAAGGCTCCTGAGCTGCAGTGATGCACAGCCAGATGTTGTCCCTCGTCACCACAGCTGGGGAGCGAGCACCGAGCTTTGAAATCCGCTTTGCTGAGCCCGCTGTGCCTCCCACAGAGCCATCAGAGGCTCGCTGTGAAAAGAGCTCGGGCCTTTGTGTCACAGCAGCCCACCAGCACGATTAAATCTGTGCTGGCGGCTTTTCACTCTCCACAGGCAGGAAAACGCCCGGCAATGTCACAGCAAGAGCCAGCCCTTGGTGGTGTTGTCGGGCCGAGGAGGAGGAGGGGGGCGAGCACAGGGGGCAGAGCACAGGACAAAGGTGGGACCTTCACCTGCGCCGGGGTCTGCAGAGGGGGTGCGAGCATTGCTGCTCCTCCTCCTGCCCACAGCTGGGCACAGCTGTCAGGGGAGCGCTGCAGGGTCCCTGTCCCTCGGGGAGGGGTGGGCAGAGACCAGCCCCTGCCCTCAGCAGGGCGGGTGACACCCCTGTCACCCTCTGTCACCCCNCTCCCACGTTCCGTGCCCCAGAGCAGCCCTGGCTGCCCCTGAGCCTCTCCTGCCCCTTTTCCTGCAGGAGGGGAAGGGACCCCATGCCCTGAGCTGGGGCACCCAACGAAGGCAGCTCTGAACCCCCAGAGCCCCCCCAGCCCTGCAGAGACTGGGGTGGCCACTGTCCCCCTCGGGGTGGCCACTGTCCCCTCCTGTGCACCTGGGCAGGTGGCACAGGCTGCCCGGTGCTGGGTCTGCCTGAGCCCCCCAAATTCCTGCCTTCCCCCTGCCCGTGGGATTCTGATCTTCAAAGGTCACAGAAGCAGCAAACCCCACACGGGTTCGGGTCAGCAGGGACCCCAAAGCCCAGGCAGCCCCAAGCCCCGCCTGGCTGCGGACACCTCCAGCCCGGGCTGCCCTTCCAGCCCACACTGCTCTGATTTTATCATTCTCAGCTGCCCTGGCACATCTGGCACGGCACATCTGGCACACCTGGGCCGTGTGAGCCACACCTGGGCCGTGTGAGCCACACCTGGGCCGTGTGAGCCATATCTGGGCTGTGTGAGCCACACCTGGGCCATGTGAGCCATATCTGGGCTGTGTGAGCCACATCTGGGCTGTGTGAGCCACACCTGGGCCATGTGAGCCATATCTGGGCTGTGTGAGCCACATCTGGGCCGTGTGAGCCACTCCTGGGCTGTGTGAGCCACACCTGGGATGTGTGAGCCACTCCTGGGCCGTGTGAGCCACACCTGGGCCGTGTGAGCCACACCTGGGATGTGTGAGCCACACCTGGGCCGTGTGAGCCACACCTGGGCTGTGTGAGCTGAGCCTCTGTGAGCCGCCCTCAGGCTGGGATTCACCCAGAGTCATTTTGGGCTCAGAGCCCTGCACAAGCGGGAGGATTTTGTGGCCCGAGTGCTGCAGCCCGCGCACATCAGACCCGGCAATTCCGTGACGCCTCCAGTGACAGGCAGAAGAAGCGAATCAGGAGGGAACAATTCCCGCAGAAGCGCGGTGTCTGCAGGCTGCACGCGCTGCTGTGTGCCGGCAGAGCAGGACAGGGTGCAGCGCACATGACACGGGTTGTCACCTGCAGCGGGATCCGTTTGTGCTCGCCCGGGTTGATCCGCCGCTCTCGGAGCCGTGTCCTGCAGAGGGGAGGACGGCGGCGGAGCGGAGCTGAGCCGCAGGGACAGCGGCCGCAAACCCCTGCAGCTGGCAGAGCTGTGACACGCACCGAGCTGGGGGCAGAGCACGAGCAGGGCCGTGCTCCACAGCCCGGGAGCCTGCGGAGCTTCCTTGGCAGAGCAGCTCCCTGCTGGATCCCTGTGTCCCCTCCGTGTCCCCTCTGTGTCCCCCCTGTGTCCCCTCCGTGTCCCCTCCGTGTCCCCCTGGCCCCGTGGGTGCACATCCCCCCGGCTTTCCACACAATCTCAGGATTTCCACGGAGTCGCAGCAAGGTTCGGGCTGCAAAGGACACTAAAAACAATTTAATTCCACCACATCCATGGGCAGGGACTCCTCCCACCATCCCAGGCTGCTCCAGCTCCAGTGTCCAACCTTGGACACCGCCAGGGACCCAGGGGCAGCCACAGCAAATCTGGGAATTCCAGCCCAGCCCCTCCCCAGCGTTCCAGGTGCCCAACAGCCAATAGCCAATAGCCAATAGCCAATTCCTGCCCAATATCCAATATCCAATATCCAATATCCAATATCCAATATCCAATTCCTGCCCAGTATCCGATATCCAATAGCCAATAGCCAATAGCCAATATCCAATTCCTGCCCAATATCCAATATCCAATGTCCAATTCCTCCCTAATATCCAATATCCAATTCCTGCCTAATATCCAATATCCAATAGCCAATAGCCAATTCCTGCCCAATATCCAATATCCAATATCGAATTCCTGCCCAATATCCAATAGCCAATAGCCAATATCCAATATCTAATATCCAACATCCAATAGCCAATATCCAACATCTAATTCCTGCCCAATATCCAATTCTTCTGCCAGGGACTCCAAAAAGCAGGACTCCGGGAAAAGAGAGTTTCTGTGTTTTGCACAAGCTTCCAGCACAGTGGAATCCCTCCAGGAGCTGCAGCTCATTCCTTCCAGCAGGACTCGGGCTGCGCTCGGAGCCGCTGGCCCGGGATGACACCAATTGTCAGCTCCTATCAAGATTAGGATAAAGGCTTTATCAGGCAATTTGCTGCTGCTGTCGCTGCCCTGATGTTATTTTAAGTGACTCCTCCATTGCAGGGAGCCCTCTGAAGGACAAGGACTCCTGGTCCGAGTGGAACCGCTGCGTTTCTGACTGGCTGCTCACAAAAATCCTCCTCTCACAAAGAAATCTCCCCCCTGTAGGAATCCTGTCCTGCTTCTCCACAGTGCCGCGGTTATTCCATTTCCTTTCAGGGGACAGCGTGTTTCTACACTTGTTAAATTGCTGTTTCTCTCAGCAGCTCTGGGGCTCTCTGGCATCCAAGGAAAAGGAGATTCCCCCTGTGCAGGGCAGAGCTGGGTGTGACCAAGGGCAGGGCGCTCCTCTCTGCCAGTTCTGAACAGTTCTGAAGGATTTGGTTTGGGCTAAAATTCAGTGAGAATCCTTGAAAGGATGGCGGCTACAGCACCTGAGGGTCTGCTCACAGGCTGGAAAACCTCTGGATTCTTCCAGGGCCCCTCCACGCCAGGCTGAGCTCAGGGATCACAGCCCCTCCATGCCAGGCTCAGCTCAGGGATCACAGCCCCTCTGTCCCAGGCTCAGCTCAGGGATCACAGCCCCTCTGTCCCAGGCTCAGCTCAGGGATCACAGCTCCTCTGTCCCAGGCTCAGCTCAGAGTCACTCCTGCAGCCTGGGTGTGCTGGGGGTGGGAGGGCAGCCCGATGGCCTCTGACAGGAGCAGTTTCTCCTCCCTGCTCCCCTCACAAATCCCCTCTTGCCTGGCATTTGGCCATCTGGGAGAGTTGTTCTGGCTCTCAGCCTCGCGTGGGAGGTGCTGAGTGCTGGGCTGCCCACGGCAGGGAGAGCCGGGCTGCCGAATAATGCAGAGCTGGAAATGCTCATGCAGATGGATTAGAGGATGTTTCCATTAAAATCCTGCCTGCCTTTCCACTCTGCAGCATAAATAATGGTGGTGTGAGTGTCAGGATGCTGAAGGCTTAGGAGAAATATTCACTAGGCTTTGGCAAAACTCTTATCCCTGTTTAGCAGAGCGGGCAGCTGCTCTGATGTGCAGAACTGGAAGTTCAGTCCCAGAATCCCAGAATGGTTTGGGTTGGAAGGGCTGAAGACCACCCAGCCCCACCCCCTGCACGGACAGGGACAGCTCCCACCACCCCAGGGTGCTCCAGCCCCATCCAGCCCAGCCTTGGGCACTGCCAGGGATGGGGCAGCCACAGCTTTGGGGGTAACAGAGCAGTGAAATACTGCAGGGAGTTGGAATGAGACAAAAATCAGGGAATGGGGGCAGGAAAACAGCAGCAGCAGCTTTGAGATCTTGTGGAAGAAGCCAAGCCAGGCAGGGTTTAGGAGCTGGCAGGCAGGGATGGCAGGACAGCCCCGTGCCAGGGTGACACAGGGACAGGAGGTGACCAGCACTGGGAGGAAATCCAGCTGCCAGCAGCTGCTGGCAGGGTTTGGGCAGAGCAGGGACACCCCCACCTTCCTCTGCACTTCCCACCTTGGCACAAACCCCTGCCCAGCACAGCTGGCACAGCTGGCTCCCCAATCCCTGACCCCAGCGAGCTGAGGGAAGCTGAAGCCATTTTAGACTGGCCCAGGCCAAGCCCCGGGATGTGGCATTAAAGGTGAAGCCTCCAGAGGCAGGGAGGAGCAGCCCTGTGCCACAGGAGGGTCACAAACACCTCAGCACTCCCTGCTTGGGCCTCCCCACCTGAGCTGAAACCAAACCCGCCACAAGCAGCAGGAACAGAGCCCAGGTGTAAAGCACAGAGCCAGGAAGGGCTGGCTGGGCAATCTGCACACCCCGAGAGCCTCCAGCACTGACCCCACACTGCTCCCCACATTCACCCCAAATTCACCCAAATTCACCCAAATTCACCCAAATTCACTCCACATTCACCCCAAATTCACCCAAATTCACCCAAATTCACCCCACACTGCTCCCCACATTCACCCCATATTCACCCCAAATTCACCCAAATTCACCCAAATTCACTCCACATTCACCCCACATTCACCCCACACTGCTCCCCACATTCACCCCAAATTCACCCCAAATTCACCCAAATTCACTCCACATTCACCCCCACATTCACCCCAAATTCACCCAAATTCACCCCCACTCTCACTCCCACTCTCACTCTCACTCTTACTCTCACTCTCACTCTCACTCCCACTCCCACTCCCACTCCCTGTGGCACCACAGAGATTTCCAGAACAAAAGCCTCAGCAGAACGGACGGATGCAGGCGATGCAGGAGACGCTCCTGGAGCCTTGCTCTGCAGACAGCCGGGCGGTTCTGAGGGTCAGGTCAGTCCGAGGCAGAGCACTCTCTGGACATTTCTGGACGATCTGCTCTGAGCTTTGCAGAGTTAGAAGCTGCTGCAGGAGAGGTTTGTGGTGTTGGGAGGGCTGAGCTGCAGGCGCCTCTCCCTGCTCTGGGTGTGAAAGCCACGTTTGCACAGCACAGATCAACTCCTGCAATTCTTTAAAAATTAATTAAAGCAGTTTTTCACTCGTGAAATCACAGCTCATCGGCACACCTGGACACAGGGTGGGCTCTGGTCACCCATCCACGCTTCATCAGCCCCAGGCTCGGCTTAGGAGGGGCCTTGCAAGGCAGGTTTTTGCTTTGTGAGCCAGGTCCTGCCCAGTGAGAACAGCCCTGGCTCGCTGTGAAGATCTCCTGGTGCCCAGGAGCTGCTCTGCCGTGCCCTGGAGGGGACTGGACCGTGTCAGGACCAGACAAGAGGACAAAGCCTCCCTGCGGAGCTGCCAGCAGCAGCAATTCCCCGAGCTGGGTGTCAGCAGGGTGAAGGGAAGGGAGGGAAGGGGCTGGGAATGTTCCTTGGGAAGCGTCTGAGGGTTGGGAAATGCTGGGCACTGCCGGAGGCTGGCACGGTGCTCAGGGCAGCCTCTGTCCTGGTGCTGCCAAACCCTCCCAGAACCTCAAGGAAAGTGCTGGGGGGAATGTTTCCGTCAATATTTCCTGCTCAGAGCAAAATCCTGTTGCTATCACTGCAAGGACTGTAAGAGAAGTGGAAAATCTCTCTCCATCTGTGAGGCCAGATCTCTTCTCTGCCCCTCCTTCCTCCCCTGACAAGGACTGCAGGGATTTTTGTGATTCTGGCCTCAGAACACCTCGGTGATCTGAGGCTGCTTTTGGATGAAGGGAGAGAAGCCCTGGGGTGAGGAAGGGCTGGATCTCCACCAGCCCCTTTGAAGGTTGTCTCTTCATGTCACAGCAGGACTTGCCAGATGCCTCGTGCTCAGGAACAAATCTGGCTCTTTTTCTTTTTTTTTTTTTTTTTTGGTGTTTCTAACAGGAACTGAGCTCTTTGAAATCTCTGGCCTGATAAAACTTGTTAAAAAATCACATGGGCAGCTTGAGACAGAGCCATGGTTTTTAATTCTTTCCCAAATCCAGTCACCGAGGAGAGGAAAATTCTCTGTCTGGGAAGTTTTGCCTGACTCCTCGACAGCCACAGCAGGAAAATGGGTCCTGTTTGAGCAGGGAACGGGAATGTGGAAAAATTCCATCTGCTGCTGAGCCCACCTGGCACCCCCCAGCTGGGCAGGGACATCTCACAGAATGGGGGAAGGGGTTGGGCTGGGCTGGGTTGGGTTGGGCTGGGCTGGGTTGGAAGGAACCTCAAACACCTCACACCCCACCCAGCCCCAGTCCCCCTGCCATGGGCAGGGACACTTCCCCTGGAGAAGATTTCAAGGAGCCAGAATGATCCCACTGAGCTCATCTCTCCAGCCTTGTCCATCTCTCCTGAAGGTGCCCCAGTGCCTGAGAGGAGTTTGCAGCAGTCCAAAGCGCATTCCAGAGTTTCATCTGTGAGCCCTCACTTTGGAGCTGATTTTCCTTTAAATCTCGGAGCTTCTTGAAGTCAAGAAGAAAACCAGAGCACCGATGTTTCAGGTGGTGAAAGGATGGATTCTGGTCATTGCACTCTGCTGNTTTCCTTTCCTTTCCTTTCCTTTCCTTTCCTTTCCTTTCCTTTCCTTTCCTTTCCTTTCCTTTCCTTTCCTTTCCTTTCCATCCGTGGAGCCTCTGTCCCACATTCCTTTGGAGACAGGAAGGTGTCAGAGTGTGCCAAGGACTGGGATTGCTGGGAGCCTCAGGAGAGCAGGACTGTGGCAGTGCTGCAGGAAAGGGTCTCATCTGCTGTGTGACAGCTCAGTGTCACTGTCACCCGCTGCCAGGGCCAGGCTTGGCAGGGAAATGTGCTTCTGCAAGAGCCTGAACTCCCTGGAGGCTGTGCCAGCCTGGGGTGACAGGGACGAGGGTCAAATGGGGACAAGGATCCTGTGCAGCCTCTCCAGCTCCTGGAACAGAGGAGTTCAGCAGGGGCTGCTCCTGCCTGGCTGCCAGGGGGGGCTCACGAGGAGCTGTTCCCGTGGGAGCCAGCTGTGGATGTGCACAGCACCAGGAGCTGCTCCGGGACTCTGGGCTCGCTGCTGGGCTCATCGTGGGAGAGTGAAGCAAAGATCCCCAAATGTGGGAATCCAGTTTAGAGGCACTCACCCATCCTGAAACCCTTCTGGGTCTGGAGAGAGGCTCAGCAGATGGAGAATCATGGAATCATGGAATGGTTTGGGTTAGAAGGGACCTCAAAGCCACCCCTGCCATGGCAGGGACACCTCCCACTGTCCCAGGCTGCTCCAAGCCCCAGTGTCCAGCCTGGCCTTGGGCTCTGCCAGGGATCCAGGGGCAGCCACAGCTGCTCTGGGCACCCTGTGCCAGGCCCTCACACCCTCACAATAAAGATTATTTCCCTCCCTAATCCTTTCCAGTTTAAAACCATCCCCCTTGCCCTGTCACTACATGAATCACAAAGTTGGAAATCACCTCTGAGATGCCCCAGCCCAGCCCTGACCCCGCCGTGTTCAGCCCTGGCCACGTCCCCAGGCTTTGGGACACCTGCAGGGATGCTGGTTCCAGCCCTGGACACCCTGTTCCAACCCCTGCCCACCCTTCTGACGAGGAATTTTTCCAATCTCCAACTTAAACCATCTCTGGTGCAACCTGAGGCCGTTTCCTCTGGCCACAGCCCACCCAGAGTGTGGGGAGGGACCAGGGGCAGCGGAGTCACTGAGCAGGAGCTGTCACAGAGGTGTCAGAGATCTGGGCAGGGTCTGGGCTCAGCTCCTGGGCTCTGTCCGTCCTTACAGGACACCAGAGCCTTTCCAAGAAGCAGAAGTTGCAGAAGTCCCAATGGCTGAACAGGAGCTCCTGGGGCTGAACGGGCTTGGGGCAAACTTGGGCTGACAAACAAGGGAAATTTCAGTGGGAAAGGGAGGCTGGATCACCCATGCCCCTGGCAGAGCTGCTGTGCCCGGGCTGGCATCAACAGGTCACCAACAGCGACTGGGGAGGGTTGAGGGAAGAGCCGAGAAAACGCTTAAAGGATTGGAAACCTGCTCATTGCCAGAAGCTCCGGGATCTCGGTGTGTTTAGCTTAACAAAGAGAGGATTAAGGAGAGACTTGATGGAGAGCAGAAATCGATGACAGAGGATTTCTGCCCCTGCAGACAGCAGCGTAACAGGAGAGAGTGAGTGGGAGCTGGAGCTCCTGAGGCAGAGCAGAGCAGGAAAAGGTTCCCTGGTTTGGGAAGGAGGGGATTGAAAATGTTCCCTGGTTTGGGAAGGAGGGGATTGAAAATGTTCCTGGTTTTGGCAGGGAGGGGATCAAAAGGTTCCCTGGTTTTGGCAGAGAGGGGATCGAAAAGCTGCCTGGTTTGGCTGGGAAGGGATTGAAAAGGTTCCCTGTTTTTTTTGCAGGGAAGGAATTGAAAAGGTTCCTGGTTTTGGCAAGGAGGGGATTGAAAAGGTTCCCTGTTTTTGGCAAGGAGGGGATTGAAAAGGTTCCCTGTTTTTGGCAAGGAGGGGATTGAAAAGGTTCCCTGTTTTTTGCAGGGAAGGAATTGAAAAGGTTCCCTGTTTTTTGCAGGGAAGGATTTAAAAGGTTCCCTGTTTTTGGCAGGGAGGGATTGAAAAGGTTCCCTGTTTTTTTTGCAGGGAAGGATTGAAAAGGTTCCCTGTTTTTTGCAGGGAAGGATTTAAAAGGTTCCCTGTTTTTTGCAGGGATTGCTGATGGAGCAGCACCAGGGCTGAGCTGTGCTCCCAGCACTGAGGGGTTTGCACTGAGCCAGGCTGGGTTCCAAAATCCGGGATTCTCCTTTGATCCCTGTTATTGGATCCGAGGTGGGAATTAGTGCACAAAGCTCGGGGGGCAGGCTGACGAGCAGCTCCGAGAAAATGATCCTGATGGATTTTTTTTCCCCTGCTCTTCTGAAAAATCTATGAAGTCCCAAACGCAGGTGATTTTTTGGGGAGGGAGCTGAGAGGGAATTGAATCAGCTCAAAGCTGTTACAGACAGCAGCAGAGCAGAATCAATCACCATAATCAAAGCAGAGCTGCCTGATGACACCGAGGGCTGAACAATGAACATTCACATAAATCCACCGCACTGATTAGGCAGCGAAGCCCAGATAGTCAATATTCCCATTAAACATCCATCAGAAAGTGCTTCCCAGATTGCTCTCCCATTTGGGAATTTCTCCATTTCATAGGCAATTGAAGCTGTTTAGCTGATGATTGCTGTTGGATAACAGCACCTCCCCGGGATGTAAAATCACCCGGGGGGTGTTTGGATAAGGGGGCAGCTCTGCTGGCACGCAGCCCCTGGGGGCTCATTCACAGCCCAGGGCAGGGCTCCTCTCAGCATTTCCCTCGTCCGTGGCGGGGCAGGGCTCAGCACCGACGGGCACGCGTGGGCAGCCTCACTCCTGCCCTCTGGGCACTCCCTGGGACGCGGCATTGCCCTCTCTCGGGCTGCTTGTCCTAAGGCGGGCACGGCTCTCCAGAGCTGCAGGGAGGAAGATTCTGGTTTCCAGCACCCAGCCTGTGAGGAGATGTGCCAGGGCCAGCTCTGGGGAGCCTGGGGGTGGGGAAGGGGCTCAGAGCAGTGCTCAGAGCCATCCCAGCAGGGCTGCACTGGCCTGACCTGTGCTGAGCCTTCTGTGCTCAGAGCCAGAGCTGCTTCTCCTCTTCCCTTCCCTCTGCTGCACCCTGGGATGGTTCAAATGCCAAGGATTTTAAATAACGGATGGAGGTGTCTGGTCCAGGACCGAGGGATGTCAGTGTGAGGAGAGAAGCAGCACTGAGAGCTCAGCAGGTCACCCACAGTCACAGCTGTGACCTCTGGTGGCCCTGGCTCCACCAGGACCTGCACATCCATGTTCCAGCTCAAGCCACAAAAGCCAGGAGGACGTGGGATGTTGGGGAGGTTTGTCCAAGAGATCTACTGCAGGCAGAGAGGTGAATGGAAAAAAGGGTCAGAAAGAAAAACGGAGAAGGGGAGAAATGGGAAATAGAATAATTGGTACCACAGAGGGGGGAAGGAGCAGCACCCCTGATGTGGTTTAGCACTCCCATCATGTGCAGTACAGGGCAATCAGCGTTCCTGGAAACTTCAGGTTTTAATCTCTCTGAACCTCTAAATCTCCATTTGTAAGTAGGGATAATGTACTCAAAGGACAGGAAGATTAGTTAATTAATGGGTTGTGACATACTCTGATGCTGTGATAATGAGCACTGCTAGGAAATGTGTGATTGAGGCTCTGCTGCAGTGTATTTTATTTAGATCTGAACCTGGGGACAGGAGCAGCCCCTGAAGCAGCAGAACTTCCCAGCCCTGTCTGTGCCTCTGTTCAGGGATCTCCAGCCTGTGCTTTGGAAAGGGATTGAAGTCTCCCATGAAAGCACAGCCTGAGATGTTGGAATGTCAGTGTGGGAGACAGGTCCCGATTTCCAATGGCTATCCCAAAGCTGCTGCCCCTGGGGCTCGGTGTTCCCAGCAGGGTTTGGGCAGCCTGGGATCCCCTGCTGCCTCTCGGGGACAGCCTGGGGGTGCTGGGGTGTCTGTGCAGGGCAGGAGCTGCACTGGGGGAGCCTCGTGGGGCCCTCCCAGCTCAGGAGACTGCAGGGGTTAGGAGCGAGCTCCTGGTGCCACAGCCTGCACAGGGACACGGGAAGGCACTGAGTTTGTTGGGGAGCAACTGGGAAGGCTGAGCCCATCTGAGCCCAGCCGGGCTGAGCCCAGCCAGGCTGAGCCCATCTGAGCCCAGCCGGGCTGAGCCCAGCCAGGCTGAGCCCAGCCAGGCTGAGCCCATCTGATCCCATCCAGGCTGAGCCCACTCGGGCTGAGCCCATCTGAGCCCAGGCAGGCTGAGCCCAGCCCATCTGAGCCAAGCTGATCCCAAAGTGCTGCATGGCTCTTGGGAAGGGAAGCTCTTGGGACACCTGGGAAGGCTGATCCCATCCAGTGCTGACCCCATCCAGTGCTGGCCCCATCCAGTGCTGGCCCCATCCAGTGCTGATCCCATCCAGTGCTGGCCCCATCCAGTGCTGGCCCCATCCCGCGCTGACCCCATCCAGCGCTGGCCCCATNAAGTGCTGCATGGCTCTTGGGAAGGGAAGCTCTTGGGACACCTGGGAAGGCTGATCCCATCCAGTGCTGACCCCATCCAGTGCTGGCCCCATCCAGTGCTGACCCCATCCAGTGCTGACCCCATCCAGTGCTGGCCCCATCCAGTGCTGGCCCCATCCCATCCCATCGGGAGCAGAGGGAACAAACGTCCTTCCCTGCCCTCTGCCAGCCCCTGCACAGCTCCTCTGGCCGCATGGGGGATGTGACCCCCAGGTCCCCCAGCCACCCCTCCTGCCTCACCCTGACCCCAGGGACAGGCTCCTCATCCGCAGGGATGATCCAGCTGTGACAGCTGTGCCCTGGACACCCACAGGGATGATCCAGCTGTGACAACTGTGTGCCCTGGACACCCGCAGGGATGATCCAGCTGTGACAGATGTGTGCCCTGGGCACCCGCAGGGATGATCCAGCTGTGACAGGTGTGTGTCCCGAGCATCACCTGCAGCCAGGGCAGGGAACAGCAGCTGCTGCTCTGTGGGGGTTGAGCCAGGCCTGGCTGAGCCTCCTGCCCTCAACACAGGACACAGGGGCACGGGGTGTCCAGGGGCCAGAGCCAGGATTAACAGAGCCGGNCTGTGCCCTGGACACCCACAGGGATGATCCAGCTGTGACAACTGTGTGCCCTGGACACCCGCAGGGATGATCCAGCTGTGACAGATGTGTGCCCTGGGCACCCGCAGGGATGATCCAGCTGTGACAGATGTGTGTCCCGAGCATCACCTGCAGCCAGGGCAGGGAACAGCAGCTGCTGCTCTGTGGGGGTTGAGCCAGGCCTGGCTGAGCCTCCTGCCCTCAACACAGGACACAGGGGCACGGGGTGTCCAGGGGCCAGAGCCAGGATTAACAGAGCCGGGATTAACAGAGCCAGGAATAACCCCCTGCACACAGAGCTCAGCCTGGGACTGAGCCAGGATTAACAGAGCCAGGATTAACCCCCTGCACACAGAGCTCAGCCTGGGATTGAGCCAGGATTAACAGAGCCAGGATTAACCCCCTGCACACAGAGCTCAGCCTGGGATTGAGCCAGGATTAACAGAGCCAGGATTAACCCCCTGCACACAGAGCTCAGCCTGGGATTGAGCCAGGATTAACAGAGCCAGGATTAACCCCCTGCACACAGAGCTCAGCCTGGGATTGAGCCAGGATTAACAGAGCCAGGATTAACCCCCTGCACACAGAGCTCAGCCTGGGATTGAGCCAGGATTAACAGAGCCAGGATTAACCCCCTGCACACAGAGCTCAGCCTGGGATTGAGCCAGGATTAACAGAGCCAGGATTAACCCCCTGCACACAGAGCTCAGCCTGGGACTGAGCCAGGTTTAACAGAGCCAGGTTTAACCCCTCCCTTCCCCCTGCCCTCCCCATTGCTGGAGCTCCCAGCTCTCACCTCGTGGATCATTTTCTCTCATTTTCCCTCGGCTGAGGCTTTTCTTGCTCTGACTTTCTCCAGTCCCAGAGCTGCAGAGAAGGAGCCTCACCCTCAGAACCCTGGCAGCTCTTATCTCCTCCTGGGCACCAGCTGGGAGCTGGCAAAGTGCAAAAAGGACTTCAACAAAGAGAAATCAATACATCTTTTGTATGATTTTCCAGAGCTCACCTGTGGTCTGTGCTCTCAGCTGGGGAAGATAAGGTGATTTACTTCGGTGGCAACACTTGTGCCCTTTCAGCTTATAAAATCCTTAATTCATCAGCAGAGGCACAGCAGCAGCACACCAGCAGGGTGGGAGTCGCTCCTCTGAGAGCATTTTAGGAGCTAAGGAAGGAAGGAACATTTCCTCTCAGTTTTATATATAAACATGCATTTTTATATTTATGGATATATTGTGTGTATATATATATGTATGTATTAGTTGATATATAATTTAAATTGTATATCATTTAAATTGTTGTATAAGATTTTGGTATACAATATATTATATATAATTCTTTTAATTGTAGTTTTAATTTCGATATAAATACGCACACTGACAGCACTGAGCAGTGTGAGGGTGAGCTACAAGACCACGATGCTCATGGATGAGGTTGCCCATCCAGAGTTTTCCATGAGGGAAAGGTGGGATGGAGCAGGAGCCCTGGGGAGGGGAGTTCAGTCCAGGGCCCCATCCTGGGGGATGCCAAAGAGCTGGGAGGAGCTGGGGGAGATAACAAATATCTCAGAAGTGGAAAATGCAATGCAATGAAATGAAATGAAATGAAATGCAATGAAATGGAGGCACAGTCGTGTGGAACACCTGACCTGGAGGAGCAGGAGGGGTCTGGGAGCTCTCAGTGCTGCTGCTGGGGCTGTTGGGGACCCTCCCTCAGCCCCAGGGACACCCCATCCCCTCCTCCCCAGCGCTGGGGTCACCAGGCAGTGCCACAGGGACACCAGAGCCGGGGCTGTGGTCCCCAGGTGTGGAATTACCTGTGTGCCCCGGCCTGGCAGCTCCTGGGGCTGCTGTGCCCGGCTGGGGAAGGGCAGGGAGCTGCCAGCAATGGCATTTCCAGCCCCAAAGGTGCCAGGAGCCAGGGTTCCCTCAGGAATGAGCCGGTTCCTGCACTGGGATGTGCCCAGAGCTCCAGGGCTTGGGTCCAGCAGGGCTGGGTGTGGGGAAGGGACACTGGGTGTCAGACAGAGATGGGGACTTCAGCCAGCTCCTAAAATGCTCCTAAAATGCTCCTAAAATGCTCATTATTGCACAGACCAGGCCACAGCAGCTGGGGGCTGTGGGGGAGCCCAGAGCTGCTGGCTATGGGCAAGCCCTGTGTCCTGAAGCTAAATTTTATTCCCACTACAAAACATTAGATCTCTTTTCCTGCTGTGCATCTCATTACATAACAACCAATCATCATCATACACAATCACTCTTACATTTACACATAACCCGTCCAAACTGCTGAAATTACCACATTGTGTCGGTGACTAGCCAATCATCTGAGTTAGGAGTCACATGTTAAACTCTGGGACTTGTTCTGCAGTGGAAATTTCTTCTAGCTTTGGTAAAAAACACCTTTCTGTCTGCCTGTGCTGTTCTGCTTGGTAGAAAACATGCCTTGTTTGAAGATTTATCCTTTTGTTTGAAGGCCACTTAATCTTTAGACTTCAGTCATAAAACTCTTCCCAGCTCGACTAAACCTTTGTTCTCTCAGCTGTTTCAGCAGCAACTGGCCCTGAAAGCATCTTTTACTTGTCAAAACTTGCTTTCACTTCTGTAGAACCTTCTGCAGAACTTTTCTGCTAAATTTTCGTCCTTCCCAATGACTGGGCAGGAATCTTTGTGTCCCCAGGCCAAGGGGATGGATGGATGGATGGATAGGGGATGGATGATGGATGATGGATGGGTGATGGATGATGGATGG
>VWZS01001379.1:0-288737 GCA_013397075.1 Rhabdornis inornatus
GCCCAGCTTACACCCCCACATCTGTGCTCTGCATAAATCTCCCTGGATTATTTTTGGGCCTTGGCTGGTTCCATAAGAAGGAACATTTTTTGACTTGGCTTTGCATCTTGTGCCCATAGGAGGGGTGTAAGGACATAAGGTACTAATAAATTCTTGTACCAAGATATCAAATGTGGGTATTCTTCACTAGATCTTCAGTTCCTCATTCTTGCACAGCTTTATTTATTCTGTTAGAAGATTATTATTTTTAGACAAGGACAAAGCCAAGAAATTTAATGGCTACACTATTTTTTGGTTATATTAGTTTTGCACCTACTTATTAGTTGTCTGCTTCAAACTTCATGTAGCAGCTTTGCAGCCATTGTTTTAATTTCAGTGAGATAATTCTCACACAATGGACTCACATGCTACTTTTTATTTGCTGAAGGAGTACTTTTGTCTTCTTTTATATTCAATACACACACACACCAAGAAAAGAAATCCTGAGAGGCAATTGCATCCTAAACCTTGCAGGAGATTTGATGTCCATGTGATACTAATAAAAGACATGAGTGAGGTAGGGACCAGGATAGAATGAACTATGATAAGGCAGCAAATAGTCTGTGTATAAAAACCAGCAGGTAGAAAAGCCTCTCTTTTTCTTGCTTCTAATAACTGGGTAGGAGGTCTGTAAAATCTGAGCTGGAGGAGGATGCTTTCATGTTCTGCCTCTGAAAGAGTGGTGGATACCAGCAGAACCCACAGAGTGCACCAGGCGGGCGAGAGGGAAGGATAAAGAGATGCAAATGTGTGGAGAGTGGTGTTTTAAGGGCACTGCACAACTTGTGACTGCTCTGAAGGCACACTGGAGTGCTCCTGCTCCATTCATATTAACGTGATCCTGGGCTTGAAGCACAATTTGCTTCATCGTAGGTGCTCCACAGAGATAACAGAAATGATCTTTCACCCAGAAAATCGGTGCTTGAAAAACCTGCAAAAGGCAGTCTGATCACACACTAAGAGGGATCCTACTCTCAGATATATCAATAGGAGGCTTCCTGAGCCTCACTTAGGTCTTTTGCAAGTACTTTGGTAGGTCAAATTTGCTTTTTTTGGGCAAAAAAAATCCTTTAAATCAAGCAAGAATTTTCTCCTGAAGCACAAAAACGAATGGATTGGAAGGCAGCAGTACCTGCCCAGGAGTAGTTCCTTCCTAGAAAATGCAAGGGGTTTCTTTTTAAATTTGTGATGAGTGAGTGTGATGTTTTCTTCTGGTCATACTTGTATTTTTGTTCCTTAAGCATGGCTTTTAAAATTTGAGATCTGTCATGGATATTAGGGGGTCTAGTAGACTAAGTTCAGTCTCTGTTTTTATAAATCACCTTTGTTACTGGTCTGTAGTCCTGTGAGTTTCTACATTTAAGCAAGGTTTAAGAAAAAATGAAAAGAAAAAAAGAGAACTTGAAAAAATGAAGAGGAAAAATCATTGGTGTTTGCCAGCCTAAAGTAACACTTCTGCCTAAATAAGTCCAGAGGTGGGAGGATGACAAAACCTGGGTGTTTTGTTCCCTGAAGAGTGACTTGTTTTTCACACTCATGATCTAGAATGTGCCACTGCAGAGTTATGCAATAAAATCCTAGGAGTGCTTGGGTTAGAAGGGACCCCAAAGGGATCTTGTTCCACCCCCTGCCATGGCAGGGACACCTTCCACTGTCCCAGGCTGCTCCAAGCCCCAATGTCCAACCTGGCCTTGGACACTGCCAGGGATCCAGGGGCAGCCACAGCTGCTCTGGGCACCCTGTGCCAGGGCCTCCCCACTCTCACACTTGCCATTTCTTTGTCAGCTTTAAATCAAAATTGCATTCTTGGAGAACCCTCTGTACACAAGAGGACTGACAGCCTGTTCTGTATTTTGAAAAGACCAGGTAAAACCAATATTTTCCTTAAATATTGAAATCTACATCAGGCAAAACATTGATCATCCTCCTAATGCACAGAAACCACACAATCCTGGATTGATATGTGCATCCAAAATTCAGCCAATATGAATCTCTCTGCCCTGGTCTGAGGCTTTGTCAGGTACTTTGCACTTTGGAGATGTGGTTGGTGGAAAACTGCTATCCAGTTTTTACCAAACTGGTACCCAAAGCAGTTCTGTGCCAGGGTCACAGGAGTCATCTGGCTGCAGAAGCACTTAGCTGAGATAGAAATGTGGGGAGATTTATCATGTCTGTGCTGGAGTTAGTTGTACTTGCATTCCCAGCCTGCAAATGTTTTCCAGTGTAGCGAGAAAAAGCTCTAATGGTTCTTGGAGAAAGGTAATACGTGTAATCTTGAATTACTGCTTGCCATAAGGATGAACTCAGTCCCAGAATGCACCAAGGGCAGCACTAGAGCCTGCCAGGAAGGGTTTTTTTTGATGTATAGCAAGGAATGTTATTGATCCATGCCTGGAGAAAGCTGTTGTAGCACAACAGATGAGCTGCTCACACAGACATTGTTGGTAAATCACAAAAAACGGGGGCTTGTTTAGTGGCAAGGAAACCTGAAATGACTCTGTATTTGCAGGCCTCAGGAGCACTGAAGAATGGTTTTTTTAAGAGTGAAGCATTGTATTTTGTCAACTATATTAATTTCTGTGGAGTTATTTAAATGCAAAGCATCGTTAGTTGCAAAGCATTGCCTGTCTCAACCATCATGCTGCGTTTCCAACTGAATTTAAAAGGACATGAGTGATGCTGAGAGTGAGATTTGCAGAAATGGGCCCCATAAACATTTATTCCTGCCTTTTCCCCATGCTGGGTCTCAGTTCCCAGTTTTCAGGAAAGCCTGGCTGTTTCTGTGTTTCTCACTTTGATAAGGATGAGATGCTTCAAAAGACACAAAAAGACAGTAATGTGTAAGTTTGAACTGGGAAAGGGCAGGAGTAGCTGACTGTAAAGCAGAACAGAATAAAATAGTCAAACAATATTTGTTGAATTGAGAGGAGTTCTCTATTCAGTGGATTCTGCACCAGTAGACAGGGACTTTTTAGAGGCTGAGTTGGTTATTATTAAGTTGTGCTGTATTAAAGACCCTGCACATGACTGTAATTAACCAAAGTCAATTCTCTGTGTATTGGTGTTTAGTTTTGCCCCCCACTCATACCTGATGCCAGTGCCTTGGAGAACTTACCAAGTTCTTGCATGGCAGATAATTGAGAATTACTTTGTTGTGGCTTATGACTTTCCATAAAAGTGAAACTAAATTAAGGTTTTGTAGCTGTAATGTTGCACTTGAATTCAGGTCTGAAGGGAGTTGCAGCAAAGCCCTGCATGACCTTCCCAGTAAATGTAATTTTTATCATGAATGATATTTAATTGCTAAAGTAATTATAATTTCCCATACTAAAGACTCCTATTTTATACTCTTATTTTATACAGTCCCTAAAAAGCCTGTCAAGGACCTTGATAACACAAAACACTTGCTAATGGTTTTTGGATTATTTTATCTTCCAGTGGCTTGCTTCTTCCTGTATTTCCTGGGCAGCCTAATTGTTGTCCAGTCTCCTCTGGAGGAGAACTTTGTTTCTACATATTATTAGCACCTGAGCTTTTCTTAGTTCGTCTTTGCCTGTTTTGGAGTTTGTTTTTGTTTTTTTTTGTTCTACCTGTTTTTATGCCTTTTTTTCCTTCTGGATGTATTTCAGGAGATCTCACATCTGGTTGTGTTTTGAACTGGGGGAAGAGATCTTAGGAAGTCATGGAAACATGAGAAGAAACTATGTTCTGGATGCCTAAACACAAAGAAAAATGAACAACAGCAGTTCTGTAGTTAGGAAGGATATTTTTGGTCTATTTTTATCCAGGGCAGCATTTGGACAGTTGAATCTTTTACTGTATTAAATCTTCTAATGAAGGAATAAAGAAGAGGCTGAACAGTGACAGGCTGGGAATGCCAGCTTTTATTTAGAACAAAAAGAACTGTTGAAAACTGGTTTTAAATAGTTAACTCTGTGTTCTAGTAGTGAATTTTAGAAGTTATAAATGACTGGAATGCTTTTCTCCTATGGAACAGGTAACTGCACCTGAACACTGCTCTAATGGCAGTAACTGTGCTAGCTGAACGTGTGATTAACTCTGTCCTTGGAAACCCCATCATTTACTCATGCAAAAATCGGCAATCCAGTACAGTGTGAACTGCTTTAGTCACATGGAGTGAGACTGGGAATTTCCCTTGCACACACAGAGGACAGCACCCATTCCATCTCCACCCATTCATTTATTTAATGTATTAAAGGATAGCACTTCATTCCTTTGGGAAGACAATCACTAAATTGAGGGGTAGCAATACTGATTATTTAACATCAAGTTGCATCATCACTATCATTATTCTTATTCTTATTTTTATTTTTATTCTTATTCTTATTCTTATTCTTATTCTTATTCTTATTCTTATTCTTATTCTTATTCTTATTCATGTTTGACATTTCTAAACTTCCAGTTCCTTCTAGAGTCAGTGCTTGACTCAAATTGGAAGTGAACCCATAAGGATCATTAAATCCAACTCCCTGCTCCTCACAGGACTGATTAAAACTCAGCCATGTGACTGAGAGTGTGAGAATGTCCTTCAGATGCTCCATGGACTCTGCCAGGCTTGGTGCTGTGATCATTTCCAGGCACAGATCTCCCTCCCACTGAAGAACCTTTTCCTAATGCCCACCCTGAGCTTGTCCTGACTCAGCTTTGTTCCATTTCCTCTTGTCCTGTTGCTGGTCCCCACAGCCAGATCTGCACCTTCCCCTCCACTGCCCCACTTTCCAACAATTCACTCATTTTTAATGATCTCTTTATCAGGTTTTTAGTTTTTAGTTTTTGGTTTTGTTTGTTTTGTTTTTTTTTCCCCTGCACTGCTGATTTTTTGATAGTCCATGTATTTTTATAACAAGATACTTCAGGGCAGTTTTCCAGGTAAAAATCACAAACCCATAAAGAAGAATGAGGATTTTATTCATCTGTGGTGGAATATCTGTCTTTTCAGACACACATTACTGGAATGTTTTCATAATCCAGGTACACAAATTAAAAAATATAAAAAGTTTGTACCATTAATGTACCATTAATGAAGGGAAATTGTACACATGGTTTTAAAGAATATTCCTTCTCAGATCATGTTAGTGGAATCCAGGGAGAGGCAGAAACATCATTATATCTGGGAAAATCTTATTTCAGTCCAGAATCCAGGGTCATCCTTTGCTTGTAATTTACTTTCTAGTTCTGCAAGGGCCTGCACAGCAAATCAGAGTTTTCTCCAGAAGAATCTATGCATGGTCACTGATTCAGGAAGAGAATTCTGTCTCATGTAGTGCTTTCTCCTATTTTCCAAGGCATACTGAGAACAAGATATCAAATTATTATTCACTTAATGTTCTTGGGCTGGTGCTTAAGTGAATATAGGTGTGTGTATATACCCAGGGTGCTTTTTGCTTTTCCAAATCAGAGATGAACAGAGTTTCTTTAATCCTACTGAATGATGCTCTAATCCTTTGTTTTGCTTCCCCAACAGATTAGGTATTGTGTTCACACACTGAATTGCCCTGGTATCCCTTCATTGTTAACAAAATGCCTTGAATGACTCAGACTTAGCATAACAGCAGAATGTGGTGACTGCTGAAATTACTAATGTAAATGTTCTTTATCAGATTTTTTTTTTTCTTTTGCATTTCAGGTGATATTTGAATCTGTCTCTTTGAAAGGACACCCTGGGTACATCGCTGTGGATGAAGTCAGAGTTCTCGCCCATCCCTGCAGTGAGCACTCTTTATTTTTCTGACTGTACCAGCATGTTCTAGGCCACAGTTTGTAGTTTAAAGGGGAGATTTACCCAGTTGGGCCAGCACTAAAATGTCTTGTCTCCCTCCTAGACCCCTAAGGACAGTCAGCCTTGCTTTATTACCTACCTTTGCAAGCTGTGCAAAAGGCAAAGCTGCTCTCAGTTTATAGCTAGTGCAATTCTCTCTTCTTTACTTGTTAATAAACAGATGCTTTTATTATTTCTTAATATTTTTGCTGTAGAAAACAATCCAAAAAGCTTCTCATAGTAACCTGTGTGGTTAACTTCTGAAAAGAACAACAAAACAAATTGTTTCAGTGTTTCCTTGGTAAGAGGCCTGTCCCAAAGGTCAGTTGGTTTCAACATTAGACCTGCTCAGAAAGCTGTGAAGAGATTAAAAATGAATCTTATTCAGACACTGCACTTACACAGGAGTAGAAACTAATGCAGGTTCATTACACTATTCAAAAACGTTAGTGCTGCATTTTTCTATTGCAGACACAACAATAAGCTGAGATTTATTTGCTTTTTGTGTTTAAAGAAGCATTGTGCCTCAGTCTTTTGAGTCTGAATTTGTTTGGTTCCTTTACCCACCTTCATTGGGGCTTGAGGACTTTGTATATTTTATGGATGTAATATATAGTTACTTGTAAAGATTTTTTTTTAACAGCCCCTCTTTCTGGCTCATGGTTTCAGTAAGTCAGTGACAGCTGCTCACAAAAAAACGGATGGCTCATATGGATGGAGTGAAATCAACTGTTTTTGCTGTGATCAGAATGTCAAAGAACATCTGCCATTCAATGTGACAGACATGGTTCTGCTCAAGTTTAACAGGACATTTCTGATAACTGCATTATGGTTAATTGCTGCTTAAGTAAATTATATTTGTATTTACCATGTGCTCATTGCTCAGGCCTTTGGGTGCATTTACTTCATTAAGGAATACTTACAGTCTGTATTAACCAGATGTTGCTGATAACTGGCAGCATCCAGACAAATCCCCAAATGGTCTGTGCCATCCACAGCATCACTGGTGATCACTGGTCCCTTCACTGGGAAAGAGGCCACTAAACAGACCATGGGGCAGAGTCTCAACAAGAAAATGATGGGATTTAAAGCAGTTAGGCAGGATGCTGTGTTGTATCCCTGCTCAATTAAGTAAACTAATTTTGAATCAATTTCTTCAAGTATATGCAGGTCCTTCCTCAAAATGAAGTCCATTCTTGGTGATTCAACAACAAAATGATTCAAATAGGGTTGGTTGGTTGGGGTTTTTTTTAATCTGTTTGCAACCCCCAGCATGCAGAGCTCATTACAAGCTGCAAGTTCTTTGCAGTCTCTTTAACTGCTGCTCCTGTCTGGTTCCCAGTGCTGCTTTTGTTGTTCAGCAGTGACAGTCACCAGGGTAAACATCACCCACGTGTTCCCTTTCCTTGTTCAGCCTTTGCCCCTCAGATTCCTTTTACAATTGTTGTAAATCAAAACACGGGGACTATGAAGCTCCTGGTGACCCTGGAGGTTACTGAAATCATTGGTCTTATTTCTTCATTTCTGCTTTACCTTCACAGATGACAAAGGCAGACAAACCAAAGTCAGCAAAAACAATATGCCCCTAAATGACACAGTTACACAGAAAAAGAAATTTCTGGTGCTGCCTCTTGTTTTCCTTTGTCCTGTGCAGCAGTACACTGGAATATCCATTTTCCTTATGCTAAAAGCTCATTGACTCTGTGTGCATGAGCCCTTGCCATCACAGCACAACCCATGCTCCAGAAGCTGGGCAGCCCTAAGGACCAGGATGTTGGCATTGGTGGGACTCTACACTTTGTAGCTGACTTACATCTGCAAGCACAAATATTAGAATTATCCTGGAATTATACTGTGTAGAACGCTCTGAATGTCACCCAGAGGGAATTTCCCAGTAAACCTTGATGCAAATTCCTGCAGCCCAGAAAGCAGGAAGGTACAGGGTCCCTGTCCTTCAGGAACTGTCAGGGAGCTCTGTGTTGGATGGGGCACAGGAGCAGATAAAGCCATTTGACATGGTGTACAAACATGTGTTCTCTGTTCATGTGTCAAACACTTGCACATCAAATTTCAGCCATGCACAGCCACAGATGCCCACATCCCTTTAAAGCTGATTCCAACAGAAGAGAGGTTATAATGTCCTCTGACACTGTGTATTTGTGTCTTATCATACTAGAAAACATGCAGATGATGTTGAAAAGCACTGACCTTTTTAGATGTAAGTTTTTTCAGTATGTCATACTAAAATTTTTCAAATGATGCACAAGCCTTTTTCTGAAGCTCTGCAAGAAAACAGTTCACTTAAAGGTGTTGCATTCACTGCTGTAATCTTGTTTATACTTTTAGTTAAATAGAGACCTAACTCAAGTCTAATATTTAATCAAAAAGATAATCCTCTCATCTAGTTTCTTTGTGAAAAAAACAATGTCTGCATTTTTAATATAATTGGTTTAATTTTGAACTAATGCTGAATTTAGTGTCAGCAGAACACTGATAACAGTGATCTAAACTAAACCACTGATATTATACTGTCAGTTAAATGAATTTAATATCTGATTTGATATTGATGTTGCATTATTCTAAAGGTCTAGGATGTATTTGATAGTCAAGAAAAGAAAAAGGATAAAAGACCCTTGTGAAAATGAGGTTTAGGTCAGTCATGCTTGACAAGCACAAAAGCATTTGACTTTTTTTGACCTTTTTAGAAACATAGTTTTCTGAAGAAAAGAGATTACTCAATTACTCTTTATAGCAGGCAATAAGAAATTGTGCCGGTGACCATGAACTTGGGATTTGATCCAAGTCTGTGTTTTCAGAGGTGCCAGGGCTCTCTGAGATCCCTCAGGCCACCCTCTCTCATTTCCATCACCACTTCTCTCTGCAGGGAGGAGTTGCTTTCTTTTGCAAAGCCACTTTGGCAGGGGAAGTGCCAGGGCTCTGCTGAGTGTTTGGGTGGGTGCAGCAGGGTCGGCTCCTGCCTTGCTCTACCCTTGCCACCCTCTGGCTCTTTTGTCAGGAAAAGCTCCCCATTTCCTGCGGCTGCAGAACGTGGAGGTGAACGTGGGGCAGAACGCGACCTTCCAGTGCATCGCCGGGGGAAAGTGGTCACAGCACGACAAGCTCTGGCTCCAGGTAAAGCAGTGCCCTGATGGATTTTCCTGTTTAATTTGGGGCTTTGTTTGCTTTTGCAAGCGAAATAAATAGCTAGAGAAAGATTGGTGATGGTGAGGCAAAATATTTTCATCAGAATCCTTTGAAGAACTGCCTTAAATCACTTCTAGGTGAGAGTTTGAGGTGACTAAGCGTGGAATTAGGAGACAGAAAAAGGAAAACATGGCCGGTGACAGCAAAATCCTGGTTTCAAACAAATGCCCATGCACCTGTAAACACTCAGCCATAAAGCAGAAAAGAGAGGTAGTGGAACAGTTCTCTTCTGCTTTATTATGCCATCTGCTTTCCTTTCACCCCCTAAAAATGTTCTCAGCCTGGAATTGGTGGTAATTATTAAGAAGGAAGTTTCCAAGGTCTGAAATTACTTAGCTGGGTGGTTAAAATAGGCAAACCCAGTTTGCACCCAGTTCTTCTTGCTCCCAGTTCTTCTTGCTCCCAGTTTGCCTTGGCTGCGTTGACACCAGGTTTGGTCTTGTTCCTTTTATTCACTCACTTAAAGACCAGAACATTCCCTCCCTAGATGTATTATTTGCAGCCTACTGATCAAACTTGTCTGGGTCCTGCTTTTCCAGTGGGTACAGCAAAAACCTTGGGAATTCATGGTCAGTGTTAGAATTTGAAAAGGAACAGACACCAAGCCAAATATCAGCACATGGTGTGTATGTTTCCCAGTGAAGGACAATAATTTCTCCTGCCCCTGGAATTTCTCTGTCGTATGGACTCCCAGAATTACCATTCCAGAAGCTTTTAAAATCATTGAGTTCTTAAATGTTTAACTCCCAAACAAGTCAAGAAGATTCTTGTTGTACGTATGTAGGGCCAACATAATTTTCTCAGCTTGGACTGATATGACTGAGGGTTTGATCACCCCATAGTTGTAACATCTGGGGCAAACAGAAAGGGCCTTTGTAGTCAAATAATTACCAGATTTTACCAAATTTTATAATTGACTTCAGGCATTTTAATGAAATTTAAAAAGAACATTTTCAAATCTAGTTTAAATCAAGGAATTGGCTTATCAAATCATAAAAATTAGAATTAGTACTGGGAAAAAGGCTTAAGTTGGTGAGACATGTAGTTTGCATTATATAAAAATGATTTTACATTCAGTAACTATGCTCTCATCACAGCTCTTCTCCTAAAATTACATTTTTTAGCTTAAATTTATTTACCTATGGTGTATGTCTAGCACCCACCAAGATATATTTTTGACTTTTTCTGGGTTCTTTCATTAAAATATTTCCCCAGTTACAATTAGATGTGTGTAAAAACAATTCTGACCTGCAGCAGTATGAACCTTTCCCCATGAGAATCAGAGTTTGGGGAGGAAATAATTGCTGTTGTTAAGGAAAACCTGCTTTCCATTCTCTAAGACTGCAACATTTGATGAAAATAGCCTTGGAAACACCCCTAAAAATAGTTTAGTGGAAACTGCCAAAACAGCAATGTGCTTTCCTTTGAAATTCCTAATAAACTAGACAAATGAGCAAGTTGAGGTGTTTATACTGTGGAGAACAATTTCTGGCTAATTCTTTGTCTGTCCCAGTTGGAAAAATGCGGTCTGGCATTGGTAGAGAGGTTTATTGGGGAATGCTGAATGTACAAGGTTGTCTGCTCATCCAACCAGTTTATTTAAGTTGGTCCAGAATCAGAGTTCTGCATCTGAAAAGGCCAAATTTACAGAATCTGTTCATTTGTAGTGTTTTCCCAGGTGAACACAAAGCTTTCAGCTGTTGTGTTTTCACAACCAAATTACACTGTGTGAAACTGCTCAGTGGCAGTCAGAGCTGCCACTCTGCAGCCTTTGCAGGAACTGATCTTAGAGAATGTCCTGAGCTGGGAGGGACCCCCAGGATCAGGCAGGGCAGCCCCCAGCCCTGCACAGACACCCCAACAACCCCACCCTGAGCATCCCTGGCAGCGCTGTCCAAACGCTCCTGGAGCTCTGGCAGCCTCGGGGCCGTGCCCGTTCCCTGGGGAGCCTGGGCAGTGCCAGCACCCTCTGGGGCACGGAACAACCTTTCCTGATATCCAGCCTGAGCCTCCCTGACACAGCTCCAGCCATTCCCTCAGATCCTGTCCCTGTCACAGGGAGCAGAGATCAGAGCTGTCCCTCAGGAGGAGCTGCAGCCCATAGTGAAAGGCCTGACCTCAGTCTCCTCTTTCCCACTCTGACCAAGCCAAGTGTCCTCAGTGTCCTGCCCCCCCATCTGGATTCCCTTCCAGACCCTTTACCCTCTTTCTATCCTTAGAACACACCAAAAGTCCAGATATAGCTCAAATATTAAATAGAAATGCAAACTTGACTATGTCATAGAATCACAGGTTTGGGTTGAAAGGGACCTTAAAGCCAATTCAGTCCCACCCCTGCCATGGGCAGGGACACCTTCCACTGTCCCAGGCTGCTCCAAGCCCTGTCCAACCTGGCCTTGGACACTTCCAGGGATCCAGGGACAGCCACAGCTGCTCTGGGCACCCTGTGCCAGGGCCTCCCCACCCTCACCTATGTATAAGAATATTTAGGGCTCAGCTGCCACAGCCCTGTGGATTTCCTGAGGGAATGGCTGAATTCTTCTCTTGAAAAGCCGTGCTTGTACAAAAGCTCTCCCAGCAATGCGAACACGGAGCTTTGACCTGTGTTAACCACCCCAAGGAGTGAATTACACATGGATGCACCAACGCACAACCTGCCTGTCTCATTACTGCATTATTTCTCTGTGCCTCTGCAGCAGTGGAATGGGAGGGACACAGCCCTGATGGTCACTCGAGTGGTCAACCACAGGCGTTTCTCAGCCACGGTCAGCGTGGCCGACACGTCGCAGCGCAGCATCAGCAAGTACCGCTGTGTCATCCGCTCCGACGGCGGCTCCGGCGTGTCCAACTACGCTGAGCTCATCGTCAAAGGTAACAGCAAACCAGCACACCCGTGCCAGAGCAGGGAGAGCTGTCTGTAAAAACTGCCCTTCTGTTGGACCTTCTTCCATTCATGTTCAAATAAGAAAAAAGTGACATCGGTATCTTGAGTTTCTGAATTTAAACTCTGGGCTCTTTGTAAACTTCTGTAGTAAAATATGGTGGCTGTGGAGATTTTTACTGTAGTCAGCTGAACAGTTTGGCTGTCAGTCAGCTTCACCTGCCTTCCTTTCTAGTATTTTATCAGGCAAAAATAATCTTGTGGTGGAGCATTGCATGTCAGGAGAGACTGTTCAGGGCTGCTGGCAGTAAATGCTGGGATTGATTCTGCTGATGCCCTGAAGTCCAGACTCCAATCATCAGTAGTTTTGGAAGGGTGTTTGGATTTTAGCCATGTTAATGACTGTGATTCAAGAGCCTGACTTATGCAAAGTGTGTCTTAATCTCACCTTTATGAGGCAAGTGCTGAAGTGCTATCCCCTGTGCTGGGTTCTTATTTATTTATTTTTTAAACTTACCTTGAATTGCACCACAGGAGTGCTCGCTGACTCTTAGGTGGTGAGTTCAGAAGGTGGCTGAGTTGTTCCTGAACTTCTCTGTGTTTGGGGTGAGAGGAATTCAAAGTCTGGGTCTGCTCATGGGGTGTAATTTACTGATCTAAATGGAGGGTATGAAAACAGAGGGCAGCTGTAGAAACAAGATTAAGCTGTGCTGTTTTCTCCCAGCTGACTCTGTCCTTTGGTGATGAGATGCCTCTGTTATGCCTTGGAGTGTTGTGTGGTGCAGATGTTTAGATGACACAGATCACGAGGAGAATGCTTGTGCTGGATGCCAGGTGCTTTTAATTTCACCCAGTGATCTTGTGTCTTGTTTAAATCTGGAGGAATTAGTTCATGATTTAAAGGGAATTGAGCTGCCAGGAGGGGCACACCTAGGACTGTACCACAGCTAGACAGAGGGAAGGCAGCCTTCCAGAGCAAGCAGGTATCAGAGCATTCCAGGCTCAGTTAGATGCCTGGAACTTCATGTTTATTGATGCAAGCAAGGAAAAAATAGAAGAATAAAACCATGAATGGCTGGATGTCCAGCAGGAAAGATGCTGATGGCTTCATTGCTGGATTGTTCAGCAATGCACCTACCTGGAAGAAACTTTAAGAGGATAATATTGTTGTGAGAAGGTCCCTTTCTGCTCCTCATCCCTGATTAGGATGCAGTGAGGTTAAGTGGCTCATTTGAGGTCAGTTTGGTGCCACCCTGTGACACATGTGACTGGGACTTCCAACCAGCCTGACCAATTTTAGTGTGAATAATAGCAAATTTGTAATGCATGTACACAAGCGGAAATGAAAGTGAACTGGAATTGTTTAATTCTGAAGAGGTGATTATTGAATTGTAATAATGTATTTGAGTATACATTCAATTAGCCTGTAATTGAGGTTTTGCTCAATTGATAGTCCTGCTCCTAAACCTGCTAAATCTCTGTTTCTCATGTGCTTTCTCTTGAGCAGAGGAACATAAAAGCACAAGGTATTTCTGCAACAAAGATTAAGATTTAAAAGTGTGTCTGTGTAATGTTTTTAATTGAAAGATCTGTTTGGTTCCTTATGCATAAGAAGGTTCATTGGATTATTTAGAAGAGAAAGTAGTTTACATTTCTCAATATTGAATGAAAAAGTTTGGTAGATATCAAAATAGAGGTTTTACTTTGAAGTGTGCATACTCCTAAACCCCAAATTGGACAGCAAATACCTGTTTCAGCAAATGGAATGATCAATGAAATTAAACACACACCACCTTGCTTGTCTGTGGGCACCTTCACTGAGAGCAATGTATTATTGAAAAGAAATAACTGGCAATCTTATACAAAAGAATATAATAGTATTAGTTCCAAATTATTCCAGTATGTTTAGTGGCAGGAGATACATTTGTAATCATGTGAAAATGCAGTTCTCTAGTCAGCTATTTGCTGTATGTGCTAATGCTTCTCTGTCTCCTGGCTTGTATAAATGACAATACATTTATTCTCCTCTTTGCACTCTCCAATAATAATGGGCCAGAAAAACCTATCATTTCCATCTGCACCCCTTGCCATCCTTTGGTGCTCCAGTGGAAATAGCTCTTCTCTATTTCTTCTCTCTCACTGGTGCACATATATAGTAATTTAATACAATTTTGTACAGGGCAGTTTAAAAAAACCCAGAGATTCTCTGTCTCACTACACTGCTCACACCTGAATGGAACTTTCCTTGCCTGTAATTTTCTTTTAAGTAAAAGCTGCGTGGCAGTTACCATATTCTGAGCAAAATGTAGGCCTTGCTTGTGTGAAGATTGTTTAAAATACTGTGGAAATTGGCTAGGATTTTATCATTCAAGGTCTGTATTAATGCTGGTGTCCTTTCAGGACACTTGTCACATTAGGTAAGACTATGGATAACATTTTAAACTGTGTGGGGGTGTATGGAGGACTGTTTGCAGTTGGTTTTTTCCTTGATCCCTTTCAGGTACTCTGGATGCCCAAATTAATCACTCAATATATGATGGGAATCCGTGCAGAGATGATGAAGAGGGAATATTACAGTATCTATAACCTATTTTTATGAGCCAGTTTTTCTGAGATTTTCACACTCCAGAAGCCTCTCAAAATTATTTTCCTGCTACCTGTTGCTATCTTAACATTCTTTTAAGGCTCCTGGTGTTTTCTTAAGGTCTGTTCTGCTACTACAGGGCTAGGAGGAGCCTGTTGAGCCTCAGCACAGCCTCTCTGCAGACCTCCAAGGGTATGTTCTAGTTCTCTTCAGTTTTGTCTCAGTTGATTTTCAAAGTGTTTGGTTGAAAAAATAACCTGTCTCTTACCTGAGAGGCTTTCTGTCATGGCTGTGATATTTGGGACAGCTCAGTTTTTCTTTTATCAGGCTTTTATCAGTCACACAAGGAGCTGATGCCTTGAGTGACACCAGAGGGAGAGGTGGGTTCCTTGTCACAGTTGTTTACCATTCTCTCTCTAGGTCTCTTCTGGTGTGATGCTTGTCACTGTAATTCCACCATCTGTTTATTAACTCACCAGGTACACACTGAAATCTGCTTGAGTGATTGAGTCTCTTCCTAAAAACAGGAAAGAGAATTTACAAAAAAAACCCCAGCCCCAAACCACAAAACAAAGGAAAACAACATAGACACAAGCACTAAACAGTGAACTGAAAAAAAAAACAAAACCAAAAGGTCAAATTGTTGGAATTGAGATATTTGAGTGTGAAAAACATGATAAATAATTACCTATTTAAATAAATCCTTATATGGAAGCTTCTCCAGTATGGAATATGCTGTGAAAATTTCAGATTTATAATTCTAAGACAGACTCATAGAGGAAAAGCTCTACAGGTATTTTGGCTGTCTCAGTATTTATAACTGGAGTTGACTCCTGAATACTTTCAGTTAATTATTCAACAGCAGGAAGTCCTACTAGGAGAAGGAATTTTCTGGAGCTTAAAAGTCATAAAAAATGAAAATACCTTTGTTCTTCAGCTGAGCCTGATCTTGGGCTGGAGCTGGTTCTACAAATGTCACATCAGGATCTCCATTGGTTTCCTTGCAAACAAGAAGTTCAGTGTGGATATGAAAGTATGTGATTCATATGTGTGTAACATACTCTGCACTGTGTTCCTGGGATGAAAAGATAGTTGTTTTCCATGTAATCATAGAGGAGACTCACTAACTCTGAAGTTCTTGCTTCCTATAAAGCTGTTATAGAAAGATGTGATGAATATAATAAGACCCTTTAAATATTTTCTGTATTGGCTTTTTTTAATTTATTTTTTTAAATATTTTCATGCCTGATACACAAATAGTTCTACACCCTGAGATATTCATGCCACATGTACTCATTAAAACAGACATAACATCCTTGCCATCATGAGGTAATGTAACCTTTGTTGGCGATGCTCAAGTCCCCATGCTTCACCCGGGAGATGGGCTGTTAATATGAAAAGTAGGTTCTGTATTGCACCTGTCCTCTTTTGCCATCAGGGTAGCTGGAACGCCACGTCCTTCTGTCCCTTAGAACTCTTTGGGAGACAAGCTCAGCTGTTGCACATCTGGTTTAGACTTTACTGTTAAAAAAAGCATTTTTTTCCATGTGCATTACTAAGCATCTGGCAGGTGTGTGTGACAGCCACAGCACAAACACTTTGTCCGTGCCAGAGCCAAGGGACCAGCGCCGGCTCCTTGGAGAACCAGGAGTGACCAATCCCCAGGGCTGAACGTGATTGGTCAGATTCAAACCCAAACAGGGCACCCCAGCCAATCGCTGTGCGCCAGCAATGCCCCCGTGCCATTTGCCCCAGAGAGCGGGGGGGGGCTAGCTCCGACCAATGGTGTGCGAGAGCGGGAAATTCAAAGCCGTGTGTGAGAGAGCGCAGGGATGAACTCGGGTGTGGCTGCGGGAGCTCGGGCTGGGCTCGGGCTGGCACAGGCCTGTCCCCACCAGCAGTGACAGGTGTGAGGATTCCTGTCTGAATTTATCAGATTCCTCCAGATCACAGAGGTTTCTGGGCACATTTGAGTTCATCTGCCTGAGCTCTGCACATGAATTGGTTGGAGTCAGTAAGTCAGGAGTCTCTCTGAATTCTTCAGAGAGAAATCAGAGTGCAGGGATTGAATTAAAACCTTTGGGTAGATTGAAGTATGTTAAGCCACTCACACATAAGGCAGAGGTGAAAGTTTAGGTTTCAGCATGAGTGAGCAAGCGAGTAGATGGAATGAGTAAGTGAGTAGATGGAGTAAGTTTTAAGTGCTTTTAGTAAGTAAAAGGTCTTAGATGCCAGAGAACTAGTACATGTTCTAGTGAAGGCTGAAAAACATACTAGTGTTTCCTTGGAGGCTCCAAGAACCTAGCTTCAGACATAATAGAGTTAGAGTTAAGAATATTGCTTACATTTTTCAGTTAGAACAAGACAGGCCATGTACGTAGTCTATACGTAGCCTGGTGTGCTAAGAAACCAGAATTCTGATAGGTTAAGTAGTTGTAGTCTGAGTTTGTGTCTTAGCTAGTTGGAAGTTTCTATAAAAGAACATGCATTAGGGAGAGCTGAGGCTCTACGCCATGGCTTTATGCCATGTGCATTTTGCCATTGCATTTTGCCATTGCTTTTGCTTTGCTTTGCTTTTGTTCCTGCTCCCTCGCCACCATCATCAACACCCAAAAGGAAGATAGGAGCTGCCCAGCTTCACCAGCCCTGCTGGGACCACCGAGAGCAGCTTCTGCTCCTGTTCGAGACTCTAAACCAAAACTTAGCATAGACTTTACTGTCTGTGACTTTTGCTTTTGGGACTAATGTGCTTCTGCAATAAATAATTTTGTAACAACTATTAACTGCTTGGCTCTTTTAATGACAAACAACCCAACAACTGGGTGCTGAGGGCACCCGGAGGTCCAAACCTCACATGAATCAAGGCCCTCAAAGTTATCAGCTTGTGAGCAGGGGTCAGTCCCTGGCTGGTGCTCCCAGCAGTGTCAGGACACTGATAATAATGCTTCCCTCAGTTCCTGCTCTCTCTTTGCCTGTGTTCTCCCAGTTTACATGAGTTCAGTCAGTGTTCAGAAGGTCCATGAGCTGTGCTGTGAGAAGCTGAGTACAGATTTGATAAAACCCATAATGATGCAGCTCCTCTGAGCACTACACCAGCACAGTGGGAGGTGCATCCAGACTTTTATTTATGAGTTATGAGGGTTGTGCTGCCTGTGAAATATCTGAATGAGGGAGAGTGGCTCTGTCATTAATAGTGTCTGAAAAAGCTACTTCTTCCTTTATTTCTTTGCAGTCAAGTGGCGTAGGGAATGTTACAATCCCTTTGTGGGTGTTGGCTGGTAATTACCTGAACTTGTCACTGCTGTTTAATTCAGTGAAGTTCAGTAGCAGTTGCTTTAACTCAGTTTTAATCATGGGGTGAGTGTGTGGTAAGAAGGGGAGGCAAAGAGATTACAAACACTCACCAAGAGCTGTAACTCAGATTTCTCTGCTTTCCATCCAACTTAGATCTGTGAAGCCAGTGAAGGAGATGGAAGACAAAGCTGTTGTATTGTAGATTTTCAGTAGTATGAAACATGAGTCCTCTCAAAAGGAAATATTTCCCTCTCCTTAGGTTTAACTTCCAAAGCAGAGCTGGAAAATGAAGCCATTTCCTTGAGAAGTGATAAATGTGCAGTTTATATAAAGGATCCAGTTTTCAGCATCGCATCCAGTGCCACACAGACTTGCAGTAATGGTCCAGAATATGCTTTCCTGGTTTCTCTTTATATTAATCAACAGGGTGTAAAGAAACATATTCAGGAGGAATACAAAGATGCAAGGGATACAAGACAAGTTCATAGACTAATGGTGTATTCTCAATTCAATCTATATTTTTCCCAACTTTTTTTGTTTCTCTCTTCAGCAGCCTTTTTGCTCCTGTGTAAGATGAGCAGGGTTTAAACTTGATCTTGTTTCTAACAACGGGAAATTATAATGGCTCTCCTGTCACACCGAGTGTCTTGACTAAATACGTGATATACATGCAAACCTTTTAGTTTCTAGTTACAATTTAGCATTTCTAGTTAGAATTATTAAGGAGGTTTAAGGCAACTGCATAGAAATTAATTCAGGACTGTTGGTGCTCAGAAAAGAACATAAAATACCAAGAACATATCCCCTTGCCTTTGCTACCTGGAAGTGGTCTTGCAGTGAATGAGCATGAAATATGTGCTAATATCAAACAAGCCTGGCAGCTTTTCGTTCTTTATTCCTTTTTAACGTACACATTTTCATGCAAGTTGATTGTTAATGATGCTCACGTTAAAATTCATTAACATTCAAAATTACACTTTTTTTTTTTTTGCTTATGTCTGAGCTTAAAGACTTGGCATGAAAAATGGGTGACATTCATTGTTAACTCTCATCTGCTCATCCTTCCTCTACCTGCTTAATTGTATGGAAGTTATTAATGGGCTTCTCCTGAAAAAGCTGTTCCTAATTTATCCACCCTGTGGTTACAATGCTATTAACTGCTTTCCATTCAAGAAAACTCCCTTGAAGTGTCATCTGTCACCATTTGTGGATATCGGTGAAGATTCTGGTATGGTTCATGCAGATTTGGGCACTTATGGGATATAATTGTTGAGCATGAGCTATTATCTCAGCAGGGCAGGGATACCCCTTTGGCATCAAAATATATTTCTTTTGCAGCAGAAAAAAAACCAAAATAACCCACTAAAACAGTAATGTTTTACTTGATGTGAAATGCCAACTAAGATGCACCAGATTTCTTAGTAAGAACGGATGATAGTATGAGAATTTTTAATAATAAACCTGCAAAAAAGGAATTTATTTGCAATACAGTGAGACCTGTAGATCCCATCTGTGTGGGAGATTAATTTAACTAATTAATTTACAAAGAAAAGAGAAAATTGTTTCTGTAGATGTGACTACCTAAAGCCAATGTGGTTACTGGAACTTTTAAAAATTTTGCAGCACCAGATGCTAAAGAAGCTCAGATACTGATCTCTTTCAAACATGCAGTAATTCCTGCAGCTAACAGGCTTTCTGCAGAAGTCTTGCATTTGTTGTAGGACACTGAACTAGGAAGTTGAACATCACTTGTGAAAGGGACAATTTCTGCCCTGAGCCAGGTGCTGATGAATTCCCCACCTGGGAATTCATTTTTTTCTGGCAGCATCCTGTGAGTCTACACAGTGCATGGTTGAGTTTCGTAGGATGTGTGAAACGTGTGCCTAGAGTTTATTTTTATTGTTTTTAAAGGAGAAAGGAAAGAGAGAGAGCAGTTAAAACTATTTGTTATTCCTTTACTTTGCCCTGACTTACTGAACTTAGCTTTCTTTTGCTCTGTACATCTGGAAGCACCTTGGATTGTGCTGAGGTCTAACCCTTCCTTCAACAATCTCTTCTTGTGGGTGTTCAGCCATCAGAGATTCCAGGTCTGGGTGCCACACACACACTTCTCTCCCCTTTCAACACACCACTACAGACTCTGCAAGGTTAAACTCCTTTGCTGGTTTAGAGATTGGCATTTACAAGCTGAGCCTCTAATCCTAAAATAAAAGAGGTTGAAAGTTCATGAGGAAAAAAATGATGGGAGCTCTGTAAACGCTTGACTGATGGGGTTAAGGATACTGACATTAAGGCAGCTCCAGAGTCTTCTCAGCTTCCAATATGGGAGATGGCAGAAGGCTTTTAAATTCTGTGAGTGATGCTGAATGGAGACCATTGCAGGAGTTTGTGTCAGGAATTCAGGGGAATGGGATTTTTAATGTTTGCATAGCATTTAGCTCTGAATACTGGAGCTGAGCTGATTTGCTTTCCGAGCCAGTGCAACTGAACTCCAGGGAGCAGCTGATGGTGGTGATATTTGCATTTGTCCTATCTGAATGAAGAGATTGAAGAGCCTGTTGCAGTGTTAAGGAAAGAATGATCACTCTGAAATTCAACACTGAGACTGTGAGACAAGGAAACAGCCAAAATTGCAGTTTGGAGTGGAGATTTTTGCAGCCCTCCTTTTCCATCTCTACCCAACTGAAGAATGCTTCGTTTTTCAAAGCAAATAATTTCCCAGCATCTATTCTAGCTGCAAGCTGATGAAATACTTTTCTCATAGAATCACCCCCTCAAACCTGTTGCACTTCCTTCCAGCTTTGCTCTGATGTGATGATTTTCTGCCATGATAAATACATCCTCTGGTACTGGGAGACTGGTTCAGGTCACATCCTCCCCATCATCCCTGTCCAGCTGTGACTTTTAAAGATGCTTTAGATCTAAGACCAGAAACCTGCTGAGCAGCAGGGTGATGGTTACAGCAAGCCCTGCAGCTATTTTATTAATTGGCCTAGGAGTTTGAGAAGAAAAACCCATACTAGGATGTTTCCTAGCTCCCAAGAGTCCACACTGCCTGTTGCACTATTACACCTTCAAGGTGAGCAGGAATGGTTTAAAACTAAAAGATAAGATATTTAGATTAGATGGTGGGATGAAACTCTTTACTCAGAGTGTGCTGAGGCTCTGGCACAGCTTGCCCAGAGAAGCTGTGACTGCCGCATTCCTGGAAGTGTCCCAGGCCAGGCTGAACAGGGCCTGGAGCAACCTGGGATAGGAGAAAGTGTCCCTGCTCATGGCAGGGGATTGGAATTAAATGATCTTTAAGGTCCCTTCCAACCCAAACCCTTCTGTGATTATGCTCTGCTCTGGTGCCAAGATACACAAAACCCTTGTCTAAAGAAATTATTCCAGTCCTCTTTCTCCTTTTTTTTTTTCTTACCAGGTTTCTCTCCAGTGCATCTCTTGCCTCTCTCTCTCTTTCTCAGCAGAAAACTTTCCATCAGGACTTGTTTGCATATGAGGAAGATGCAAATAGCTGCAAGACTTGGGCTCTTTCTGTTTGGATCCCATAAATCAGACTTTGCATACGCTTTACTGTCCTATTTATTACCCTGCAGCTACTACTGACTTACATGACAGACTACAACTTACAAACTCTTTGTTCCCTCAGCAGGGTACAGACACAAATTAAAATGGAAGAGGTTTGGATTACTTGCTTCTGTAATTTTCTCTTTTCTTTCCTTTATACTACAGCAAAACCTTCTTTTGCTGGTGCTGCTGCTCATGACTTTTTGACTGACCCTTGTAAACACTGCTGGCCATATCCTGCTGCCTTTTGATCAACAATGTGGTACTGAGCCTTCTGACCCAGATTGCTCATCAAAAAGTGATTTATCAGTATTTCTCATTATTTTGAGGTTGAAACTCTAAATACAAACACTTTGGTGCTTGCTCGTACATTGTTTTCTCCCACCTCCCTTTTGCTTAACCTTACCTGTGCTCTACTGGAGGAGCCTTGCAGAAAATTTGCTTTTTACTTGTGTCAAGAATATGATGCTTCAAGGATGACCCAGTGTGGCGGTTTCAGTTTGAAATTAGGCAGAAACTCTAATTTTGTGTAGTGGTTTAGGTTTACTAATTTGAGATTTTTCAGCTAATGCACTAATTTATGTGAAGATCTAGCATCGGTCAAATTGCCAGTGCACTCACTAGAATTATTTATTCATTTTCTGCTGTGAGATAGGATTAGAAGGAAGGCAAAGCAGGTTCAAACTTTAAAAGGGTATAAAGAAAACCTTTATTAACAGAACTAAAAGAATAATAAGAAGTAGAGTAATTAGAATTCAGTCAGTTTATTACTTCTAGAATAGTCTTTCTTCAGTTCATTTAGGGGGAGGAGTCTCTCTTGATGTATTATGGAGACTTCTCTACAAGAAAACAATTCGCTCGTGGCTTCAGTGTCACAGCAAACAATGCCAGCCACCCGGGAGAATGGAAATCTGATCAGTGTGTGAAAGTCCCTCCCCTTAACCTACAGCTTTCCCCACAACTGTTTTTGAGGGCTCACTCTTTGGCTAATGGGGTACACTTTTAAGGATGAGCTGTTCAGAAGTAAAGGTTCTCTTCATTCATTTCTGAGATCATCTCCATCTCTGGGAACAGAGATCTCCTTCCCTGGGGCAAAAGATCTTCATCACTCTTCTCTCTGTCTGTTCAAGCTTCTCACGGGATCACAGCTACTTCAACATCTGCTTGTTCAGCATGGATGCTTTTGCTCATGTCTACAATTTGAATGCTCCACCCCCCATGCTTTTTTTAAAATGCATTATAGGGGAAAAAAAGAGTCTGATGCATCAATCATATCTTCACCATAGCCTTACAAGAAAATTTTGTCCAAGTTAGGGCTCCTCCTCTTCTTCCTCCCATTTGGGATTTCACTCTTCCTTCTTTACTGACCTTGATGTCTCTGTGTTGTTTTTCTGTGTGTCTTCAGTCTGTCTTTTCTTTCACTTGAGAGAGGATTGAAGGTCGCTAGGTCTCATCTGTGCACTGAGAGTTCATATCTTGCCTGGGCAGTGGCTGGAGCAGTCAGTGGAGTATTGCAGGCCACACTTCTGTAGTCCAAACCCAACTGCTCTTGACTGAAGTCTTGTCATAAACAAGCCTTTCATATAAAATTATATATACATATAACCACCAGGATTCCTTAAGACTGTTTCATTAATTTCTCTTACAGGATTTAAAATGGAGTAACTAGGAAACATACATTTTTTTGTCTCCAGGACAGAACTTTTTCCCCTCATGCATGGTCCTCTCAAAGCCTGTCCAGAGGGATTTGATTCAGCATTAGCTGACACTGCATTTAGTCAAGGAGACTAAGGAAAATCATTCTGGTATTGAATTATCCTCAAATTCACCATAGTGTCTTTACATCTCATCTTCATGGAATCAAAGTACTGTTACTGTCTTTAGAGTGGGATTATTGGTGTTTCCAGAGCAAAAAGAGAATTTAATAGTTGTTATTAGAGCTGTGATAGTTTCAATAGGGACTAGACTATTCTCTCTTCCAGGATTTACTTTCAACAGAGAGGATAAGAATTTTCTGTGTGGCTCAGCCCCAGGTGTAGCAGCTCTACACTCATAAGGAAGTTTTATTGTTTTTCATATATCTCCCCTCAATTACAGCTGTCATGACAGGAAGAAAAAAATGTTTAATCTCATTTGACCTTCTGTAAAATGCAGGCCACAGAATTCACAAGTCATTCTTGCATCATGAGCACTACTGTATAAATAAAGCAGAAGAGTCTTCAAAAAGGATTGTGATTGAAAGGTTTTAAATTATAGAAAATCTCACCAGCCTTAGATAAGCTCTTTAAATACTTAATTATCTTCCCTGTGTAGTGTCTATACCTTATTTGAGTGAGATGTTTCCAGCTTTGCAGCTAACAGATGTTAAGCCTTTCTTCTAAATATAATCAATCTTGAAGTATTGAATGTGAACTCGTATTGACCACGATCTTGGCTTTGTTTGGTTAATTTATGTGTCTTAAGTGTCTTTGCAAGGTCCCTTCTTCTGTTGAAGAACTGTTGTCAGTTCTGGGGAAAATATATCAGTCTGGGCTCTCAGGTATATTTGTGAAATATTTTCTTTTGTTTCCACAATTAATACATTTCCTTACCAGGTTTGTTCTCTTTCTTGTAGTGGAATGGGGAAACCTTTAAGCACATGGATTTTATTAATATTTCTTTCCTCAATTGCAACACAAACCTCTTCAGCAGAGACAAGGAAAGGCACTGTAAACATGTCCTACATGGTTAAGGAAAAGCACTTGTTCCACGAGCAAAGTTTCATGTGACAGGAGATCATTGCCTACATGGCAAACTTCTGCATCAAACAGTAACAAATAATACATGAATTATTGAGCAAGTATCAAATAATACATGAATTGTAACAAATACATGAAAGTAACAAATAATACATGAATTATTGAGCAAGTATCAAATAATACATGAATTGTAACAAATACATGAAAGTAACAAATAATACATGAATTATTGATAAACTATCCTGGAGACCTCAAAAATAACTAATGGAGACTTGATGGAAGTCACTGGTTTTCAGTTCAGGTGTGGTTAAATTTGACATTATTTTGAGTCAAACAGTCTTTTGGTGTCCGTCCCAGAAAGAAATCCCTTGAGCCCACTCCAGAAGGGATTTCTGTGCCACAGGAAAGCTTTCATAGCTGGGACATGCAGGATTTCTGTGTGTGCTCCTGCACCATGTATCTAACCCTGCCTGCACACCTTGAGGGCTGAACGTCTTCCACAGCACCAAAATGTGTTCCCTGGCATGTTAAATTGTGTTAAATCTTGAGGGAATATGGGGACTCCTGCTTCCCCTACCATCCCAAGCCTTTGGATCTGTACATGAGTGCCTTGGTAATCCTGTGCTGTTTTATCAACATGAACTGTCCAGCAAAAATGTGAGCAGAAGGATGAAGTGATATAGTGTGTGACCTTCTTGTTCTGAGAGCTGTGCACTCCAGCCCTGCCACCTTTGTTCTCAGCTCCATAGCAAGTGCTGTGGAGTTCAGGAATTCATCCAGGAGGTAAAATTCCCAGATTTGTAGTGGGACTGTAGTAAAAAAAAAAATTCAGAATTCCTTCTGTTTCTCTCCGTATTTATGTCTTTTAACTCTGACAGGAATAAAGCACAGAGAGTATTTTGAGATCTGGCAACCAGACTATCACCAGCAGTGAGCTGAGCTGGTAGTCTGGCCATAATACATATTCTTTTGGAGTAAATGAGTCTCAGATTTTGCTTGGTGCTGTCTCTCCCACCCTTTTCTTGTTCTTTTTTTTCAGGAATAATGAATGGTAGTTTCAATCCTCCCCAATTTGTTGCAGGCTCTGGAATGCTTTTTGTGAAATACCAGCACCTATCACCCATCATTGCAGCTCTCAGGGTGAACAGCACACTGTGCAGCATATTGGAATTTCTAGCATTTATTACTGCTTCAGAAAGCATTTTGTGAAAAAAAGAAACAACTGATCTTTTGATGTAATACTGTGAAGTCTCTCAGAGGAGACAATCTAAATCAAGAAGTATGTTGCAAGGCTGAGTTTTAAACTGGAAATAAACAGAAATACAGCCCAGGAGAGGGAAAGCTGGAAGGAGTGTTGTGGTCTGCAGGGTATTGTGAAACTCTCTGTATCATAAAAACCTGAAATAAAAAGGGAAGTATTGAGTGGTAAAGAAAGATTCACCTGATTTTCACGAGACTTAACTGGTTATCAGGCACTTCTGGTGTGTTTGCCTGCTGTATCTGGGACATTAGATTGCTAGAGCTGGTAGTACTACTATTGTTGACTTTTTATGGGAGGTGTGGGGGATTTTTGAAGCAAATCCTGAAGTTTGCTTTATCCCTGGGATTTTTTATGTGGGCAGAGAGAGGGAGGGCTCCCAGCCAGAGTGATCCCTTCTGGTTAGTATCTTGGGTTTTTGTTTGGTTTGGTTGGGTTTTTTTTACAACCAAAATTTACTGCTGCTTAGCAAAGGATAGTTTTTATCATTTAAATTTTATTTTTGTTACTTACATCTCAGTAGGTTGCCAGCCTTAGCTGTGAGTTTGGTTGTTTTTTTTTTTTTCTGTCAAGTTTGCCTTGATCATTTTGGGATAAGGGAACCTGCAACCTGACCTTAAATGTGAGGGCTTTTTCTGTGGCTCACAGAGCTTGAGACAGAGCCTCGCTGGTTGTTCCAGCTAGAAGATAATCAAATGCAGTGAAACTGGGAGGGGGGAAGAGCTGAACAGATGTATTTACTTGGAAAATACAACTTAGTACTCACTATCCCAGCTGGCATATGAATAGACATATGTAAACCACAGAGTGTCTGTGACCTCTAAGCACGTTCAAAACACCCCAGAATATTTTTACACAATGTTTTTCAGGATTTCCTTAACTCTCTAATGTCTAAGCAACCTCAGAGCCATCTTTACTCTGTGGCAGCTGAACTTACTTTAGGAACCTGCATTTTACTCCTGGGATTTTTGGGGTGGGGGATGTCATAGAGGTTTAGCAGAGAGTTATATTTCTGCTTCAAAAGCAGGAATGAGCAGCACAGATGGATCAGATTTATCTGAGGCATCAGCAAGAAAAAGTAAATGATATAAATGTGTATCAGCAATGGATTTGCTACTTAACTGAGCATGGCTTCCACAACGATGCTGCCAGGAACTACAGGAAAATAAACCATCTAACACAAAGCATGAGCTGAATATCACATGAGAGCATGAAGAAACAGCTCCCTGAAGTTCATACTGTGCAGCTGGGGAGGTGTTCTAATGAAAGCTATTTCAAGTGGCTGTGTACAGTAAATGAGCAGCCTCCTGTATTTACTGCACTCAGTGGTATGTACTATACTGCCTGCTTGAAAAGCTGTAAAAAAGGGAAGCTTCTGCCTTGGGTAAAACTATTATAGGTATTTGTGTCAGCTCTGAGATTTTTATAGGCACCTGTTCCTTGCCTTTCTCATTAGCTGCTCTCCAGGGCAGCAACTGGAGTGACAGCTATAACGTTATCCACTCACAGACACCTCTCCCCACATCAAAATGTTTTGCTGCATGTGAGGTGATAATTTTCCTTGCATCAATCAAACTTCTGTCAGTAAGATCAGACAAATGGCCCTCTGGTTCCTGCAGCATATATTTATCCTGTTTTCAATCTGAACAGGAGAAAATACAGTAGGTAATTCTGGTAGAAGGGAACGGAGGAAATTACTAATAATTGGTCAGTAAGACACTTGCATTGATAGGGTTATTTCACCATTCCAGTAGTGGAGGTTTATTTGCAATTGCAGCAGTGTGAGTCCTGGTATGGGGGCTGCACTATTGATGCATGTGGCTTTATATGTATTTTTGTGGAAAGCAGAAGAGGAAAGGCAGTTTATTTCAAAATGTAATGTTAATATTGCACATAAAATATGTAAATTTTTAAATTTGTTTCTTCATTAGCTTACAGTCTCTACTATGTGCTTTCTCTTACATTTGTGTCTATTGGCCAAATCAGCGTTCCTCCAGGCACTTGTGTCACAAAATGAGGGAAAAAAGAAGTTCAGCTTGTTGTTGGATATGTGAGCTATTGTGTTGTATCCTTGGAGAGAAATGGGTCAACTTTTATGATCAAACTATGAAGTGACAAAATGCATTTAAGTAACACAAACCAAAACAAACCCCAGCACTGTGTCAGAACAAAGCACAAAGGCATCAGTATGGCACAGCTTTGATTACATCCCCCTGTTCTTCTTGTCCTGTTGACCCCTGCAGACACCAGCAAGTTTTGCTTATCCTAGAAGTTCCTTTTAGGAGAAAAAGCCATCTGTACTTGCTAGACCTGGATAGTTGTGTGTAGGGATTGGCCTCTGGAGCCTTGTGCTGGTAAAGGAGCAGAAGACTGAGCTCTTCCCTTCTGTTTACTCCCAGGTATTTCCTCATGATTATTCAAACAAGGCTTGTCATAGTTAGAGGTAAAACCACGGAATGTTATGGTTGGAAAAGCCCCCCAGGGTCATCAAGCCCAAGCTGTGCCTGATCCCCACCATGTCACCCACCTCAGAGCACTGAGTGCCACATCCAGGTTCTTTGAACATCTCCAGGGAGGGTCTTTAGGGCTCCTGAAAGGAAAAAGTCCTTTTGTGTGCACAGCAGAGACTCAAACTCGGTATTTACTGAACTTTTGTAAATAGATGGAGACTGGAGACAAACTAAAAGGCAGCACTTATGGTAGTGACTGCAGTTCTCCAAACAAACAGAAATTTGCTTGTTAGTTGGCAATATGAGATATTTACCTGCCAGAGATGAGTACTCAGAGCTGAGCAGAGCAGACCTTCCTTGGAGGACTCCAGACACCTGATTTTCTTTGTCTATAAAAGTGACTGATGACTTGCTTTCTGAGGCTACTAAAACAAATGCTCAAAATAGCAGTACTTGATACCACTTCATGTGATTATTTCTGATTATTTCTAGAGTGGCTGTAAAGTTTACCCTATGCCAGGGTAAACTTTAAATCATAGTGTATTTAGAGCAGTGGCTGTAGTTACCAGGAGTACAAGCACAGGGAGATCCTGCCATGCTCTCCATCATGTGTGCAAGCAAACCTGTATTTGTTATCTTTTGTGAAGAACTGAACCCAGGGGACTTAATGTGATATTTAACTAAATGACTGTGATTGAGGCCCTGAGGCCAATGGCATAAAATGTGGCAGAGTGTTAGGATCACTTACCTAAAATCATACCTCAAACAATTCATATGTTAAATGAATTGTCTGATACTTTGGTAGGGTCTGCAGCCTGCTTTCTGTTGCAGGTGTTGTTATGTTCCTGCTTGGAAGCGTCCCTTGGAGAGAAAAAAAGAAAAGCATTCAGCAAAACTCTGCTGGATTCCATTTTCAGGAAAGTGAAAAAATACAGACTTAATTAATTGAGGGGAAAAAAATCATGAAGGATGTGGAGTGGTAAATCTTACCACAGAGCAATATTCAGGAAGGAAACAAAATTTTGTGGGATGGGCACAAATGTGCTGGTCAAGTATCTGCACATTGCTCTATGATCCCAGCAAGTACACACGTGGATGATTTGTTTGAATACGTGGCTCAGACACCCCCTGTGATAACAGGAAAATTCACTTTTTCATTTAATTTTCTGTGGTTCATTTGCACTGAGGGTTGTTTTGGGATGAAACTTTAATGAATGTCAGAGGACTTGGTTGAACTTCTCAAATTTAGTTGTCAGTGGTCAACTCCTACCATCTGCAGGAGTGGTGGCTATTCCTGTTTCTGTGCAGGGCTGTCTATGCACTTAAATCCATCCTTTCTTCCATTCTCTTGCCCATCCACCAAACCAGAACTTCCCACCCTACATATCTTCCCATCCTGTCTCTCCCTTGTTTCCCAGTTCTTCCTGCTTCACTGTGCTTTGATGCTGTTCCTCTATCCTGACCAGAAAATAGGTTTCTAACTCAGGGATAAAAGGATGAGACATGGAGCTGAGAGTCCTTGATGTCCTTAGGGAGGAATTACTCTGTCTGGAGCTTTGTGCAGTCATATGATTAACTGTGTGGGGGAAGAATAAGTTCCTCTCCTCTGCCACAACTTGTGCAAAAATAAGCCATTATATCTTTACCTGAATCCCAGAGTTTCTGTGGAGTGGGTGACCCAAAAGGAGGAATTTTTTAGATGAATATTGCTGCCTGTTGAAGTCCCTGTATCATCAAGCTATGGGCTCAAAGTGCTGGGCTGAAAAGGAGGTTTGAATTCTGGTTTTCCAAGTGAAGGACAGGCAGATGATTAGCACAGTGCCTGGGAAATCTGGCGGTCACATCAGTTATAACCAATTAGTGTTTTACTTATCAGTGGGAAAAAAGTTATTTCAAACGTCATTAGGAAACAAAAGCCTTTCATGTTCTTTAAAGGCCACCTCAGGGAGTGCTGGTTTTGGACAGGTGAAAGCCAGTTCATGTTTCATATGATCATTTGGAACATTGCAACAAAGTTTATTTTAGTGCAAGACACTTTATTATTCAGTGGTTAAAGAGAAACTTCTTGAAAAGAGCTTTTTCTTTGTGGATTTATGGTGCAAAAAAGCCCACAGTAAACGCCACTGCCATCTGTTCCAAAGAAGAAATGTTGGGCTATGAATGTCCTTGCAAAAGCTGAAAAGCTTTCTAGGAGCTAAAAATGCGTAATTTTAGAATTTTTGTTTGATTTTTCATCGATTTGATTGCATTGAACCAGATGGGGTTTTTTTCATGAAGAGCCTTCACCACATCCATGTGTACAATGCTTTGAGAAAACACTTGGCTAGCAGATTTGGAGCTGATGAGGAAATTTGAAGACGCAGTGTCTCATAATTTTCCTAGCACTTTGGGAAGAGTGCAAACCTGCTGTACCACCTATGATGAATGAGCTTGTTTGGCCAAACAGATTTTCCATGTGTAATGCTCATTTTTGCATCTGTCCACTCCCTTCCCTGTGTATTCACGAGGAAAGTAAAGGAACTTTCATGCCAAAAAGTCTTTTTTTTTTTTTTNATTTTTCTCTCTGAGGGAGTACTCCTCACTAAGATTTGCCACGTGAATGGAGCAAAAGCTGTGTATAGACCAGAACAAGTAAAACTTCTCCATGGATTGGAAACTGCAGATATAATCAGGAATGCTTTTATGTATCTGGAAACAGTGTGTTCCTCTAAAAGCTTGCTAATTTTATTTTTAAAAGGGAACATAAATATCTGACTCACTCTCCCATACGTCTGCTGTTCTATAGAAAATGCCTTTGCTAACAATACTTTCATGTAGCTTGTCTTTTTAATGACTAAATAAGGATTTCTGAATAACAACCATCAGACAAATCAGTAGAGATCATAAACATCTATTTTATTTATCCTGATAAAATATGCTGTGATTTCCCTCTCTGATTCAACCCTCTCTTTGATTGGTAACAATCTTCTGAGGAGGCTGTTCTTGCAGATCTGCCTGACCTCTCTACTCTTCTCTCCCAGACTGACATGTCACACTCCTTTGGGGAAGGATTTGAGTTCTCATTCTGTGTGGTGGATTAAATGTGTCCCTGGCTTTCTGAGCACCTTCCAGGAATTTCCTCTGAGTGAACCTTAAGTATTGTCTGTCAAGAACTGTAGTTCCTGTCAGGTGCTAGGTTTGGACTCCAGTTCTCCCAGTTGGAGCCTGCCAGTAGCAGGGTTCAGCACTCATTCATGTTCATGGTGCACCTCCAGGCATTGTTCCTCTGAGCAGCACCCACGGGCTCTCCCAAAGCCTTGGACCAGGTGTGTTCTGCACTGTTCCCCCTGCATGTTATCTCATTTGGCTCCCTGATCCCATTCCTTTATTTGTTTCTTGTCATCAGTTGTCTCCTGAAATCTGTTCCTGTTTTTCTGGAACCTCCTCCCCCTTGTTAGTATCGAGAGCTTGTTTGTGGGTGGCCCTGAATTTCCAGTGGTTTTACTGGGAATTTAATATTAATTCATACTTGGGAGTCTGATGAGGTTTTAAATACAGAAAAACTACCTTTTATTTTTAAGAGCTATATGTGTCATTATTTAACATGAAAGAAATAATGAACTTTTGGGTACTCTCTTGCTGTTAATTTTACTTCAGCATTGTTTTCTGTATTAATAAGGACTGCACCTGGACATTTTCCTGTCTTATCCCAGTGGCAGGACAATTAGTGCATTTCTGCTGGCTGCAGACTTGGAACCACACATGGTTATATTCACAAGCCATCACTGCTGCTCTCTAATCTATCCAGTTCACAGGCAAATAAAATATGCCATCTTTCAGGACTGAATTACAGAATGGAAATGAAAGAAAAAAGATTAGTAAAAAAAGTAATGCCTAAAGAGTAGCCTTATTCTTCAGGGAGAAAATGAAATACCTGCTGACAGCTTTTACCTTAATGATGTTCTTGCTTCTGTCAAAACATCAGATGCCCCATCATTTTCACTGGCATTTGCAAGACTCTTTTAAGAGATGCAGAGGAAAGCAGAGTTTTGATGGGTGTGGTTTTTTTTAGCTGGAATCCCTTTCCATAGCCATTGTTCTTTGTGAAAATAATGTATTTTTTTTCCAACGTGCCCCCTCTCAGGTTGATTTGAGAAGGATTTGGGAGTCAGAGGAAGTAAAGGGTAGACAAGGTATAAAATAGACCCAGGGCACAAGTTTCTCTCCTGTAATGTAATTAATGGTGGGAATTTCTGATGCACAGTATCACTGCAATGGGTGCAAAAAGAGGTATTTGTAACATGGGCAAGTTGGCAATGGAAACTGGGAAGCTCTGCCAAAACCAAGCACTCTGGTGTGTTTGTATTTACAGGGGACTGCAATTCCCTCTGTTCAGAGGTGTAATGTCTTCAAAGAAGACCTTGGAGAAGAAACTTGAACAAAGTTTCTCTCTCTTCTATAGAAGCATCACCTAAATAGGAGGAGTGGTTATATCTGTCTTTGAGGTGCCACCAGCTGCTCCGTTCTGGGGCAGGACACCCCAGTGAGTACTGACCCCTGAGAGCTGCAGATTTATAGAATGCCTGCTGCTGGTGGAAGGATGGCAGACACGCACATTAGTGACCAGTTTTACTCCTTATTTGCTTCAGCAAACACTCTGACATGCTGATTTTTCTTTTTTGTCCACACCCACTCACATGACAGAGAGAGAATGAAACCATGGAGAAAGCAAAATCATGGAGCCTGGGCAGTGAGGATGAGGGAGGGATTCCCTGTGTAATTCCCCTTTATCCACAGTCACCGTCAGTCCCCGGGGTGTGACTGACAGGCAGGGAGGGATAAGAGGGAATCCACTGCAGTTGGACAGCACGTTCTCTTCTGCAGAGCACGTTCAGCACTAAGCTGCCTCTCCCAAAGCTGAATCAGTTTGTTCTTTATCTCAGGTATTCTGGTATTGATCTCTTCTCCTCCCTCACTGTTCTCATGTCAGAGTTCAGGAATCAGAAACATTTAAAATTGATGTGCCATCGAAAGCAGATCCATTCCAGCTGACACAGAGTGGATTCTGCCTCTGATTTTGATTCATACCCAACATGTGCTGCTTCCCACAAGCTAGCATTGCTTCTTTAATTATCTGTCTCTCAGGACTTTGCTGAATCTATTCTGAAAAATTTCAAACTCTACTTCCCCTGGAAATTAAGATCCTCTCAGCATTCATGTTTCATGGAAAGACAAGATCTTAATGTAAAAATTATCTGCTTCTCTTTTCTTGAGCAAGTTTTCTGTACTGGAGGGTTCATACAGGGATGTGGTGAACAAACAGTTCATTGTAAGATGTGTGGCTCTTGATTCAACTCAAGTTTTCACTTAAATTATGGCTTTATGAAAAATTATTTTCTCCTTTAATTGTTTTTTACTTGCTTTCTCTATCTTCTTCCTTGACCAGATGGAGTAAAATTCAAATATAGGCAACTCCATATTCATTCTAAGGGGCTTTTAAAGGAAATAACAGATCATGGGAAATTATATTCTTCCTCATCTCCACTCCTCAGAGCAGATTTAGATTGCCTCATTACAAGTCCTATTTTCTTTACTTTAAGAAATTTGCCTTCAAAGGTTTGTTTTCCCTTTTATACCTCTACAGAATGGAAGTTGCCTTTCTACTTTCTGGCTTTTTTAGTGTGTTTTTTTTAACAAAAGTTAATAGGGCTGATAGCTCAGAATGCACACTTAGGAAATGCATTTTGGAGCTCCTCTAAATGTAGGAGATTGTCTAAAACAAGCTTTTCCAGTACTTTTTCCTTCTTGTTGTTAAATGAGTAATTCTCAACAGCTGTCCCTTAGCTGCAAATTCTGCCAAATTTTGCAACCCACCTTAAAGACTGAGGACCTTGATCCTTCAGGCCAGCACCTGTGAAAATATTCATGAAAAATATTTCATGTAAAGACAAATTTTGCTCCAAGAAAACTATTGTATACTGGTGGGGAACTGTTGCTGCTGCACCAAATCCTGATATTCTGCCCCTGCTCCCCACAGGCTCCTCTGCTGGTATCTGTTAATCTGATTAAAGGAAATAAAACAAACAGTCCTTTAAGCCACCACATTGTACATAAGGGACACAGAGCTCTGTCAAACAACCAGAAAAGATAACCTGATAAGCAAACTGGCCTGAAAACTGCATATTGCAGGCATAAATCCTGGGGTGCTCCTGTCAGTCCTTAATGCCACAGGTGGAATCACAGAATGCTTCGAGTTGGAAGGGACCTTAAAGGTCACCTTGTTTCAATCCCCTGCTGTGGAAAAACAAAAGGAAGTTGTGTTCTTGTTTAGTTCTTTATGCAGTTCTGGTTTCTACCAGCTCTTCTTTGGTTGTATTTGGAAGTCTCTTGTGTGGTGAACACATTTAGCATAATTTAAGATGGGTAAATGGCTGGGTTTGTGAACAGTAAACCCTAAGCTCTGACCATTTGTCCCTAGCTGTGAAGGGACTGAGCAGAGGGCAGCACACAATCCCTTGGGAAGAGGGACAGAACAACTCCTGTGGCCCCAGGAATGAGTCCCTGTCCATTCTGAGAACCTTGCAGGACAAAAGAGAATGGAATCCTGTGTTTATAGAGGTGGGATGAATCATTTAGCAAGGCTGGATCTATTTGACTGTAGACTGGACAAACTGACAGGGATTCATGAGAAACTATAAAGACCAGGTAAGGAGGAACAGCAGACTATAGATACTACCAGCTGTGCCTTTTTAGGCCAAAGCACATCACAGAATTTAACACTGGAAGCAAGTTTTTATTATCATCCAGTCCTGGTGGTGAAAAAAGAAGGGTTTGTAAGTGTGTTCCATATTAAGTTTGCAAATCTTACCTGTTCCATGGGTGGCTTGTCATTTGAACCACCAGCAGTGATCCATGATCACATTTTCCACTGCTATTCCCAACAAATGAAACAACAGCAGTAAATCCTATAATACAGATAATCTTGGGACAGAGGTAATGAGAAGATATTTTTCCCACTCTGAACCCTGCTACAGTTCTTTAGTGCTTTTATGTGTCAGATTACACCTGTACCATAGTGGAAGGAATAGGACTGTATTTAACAACTGTGCTTGTACGTTGTTCATCAAGATTCTCCATCTTCTGCAGGGAGGAATTGGGAAGTTTGCCATGAAATTAGCCCTGTATGGGAGAGCTGTGATATCCAAGTGCTAGTTTGAGTCATTGCATTTACCTCTTGTGTCACACTAGGCTGCAGTTAATTCTACTGAATACATTATAGTAACATCCTGAGGGATGTTTTTTAACAAGGAACACAAGAATCCCACAGCTGCAAACCAAGTTCTCCTCATGTGCAGGTACTGAGTGCTTTTGTTTGTTTATATGTAAGAATACAATGCCTTTAGATTTATTTCACACCTAATTGTGAGATGCACGTGCTGCTATCATCCACTTAAATTACTTTTCATTGAAAAACCTCATCTGCAAACACAACTGAGTTTAAAATCCAGGCACTTGAACTGACCCAATGTAACATCAACTTAAACAAAATGACTAATCCTCTCCTAATTCCAGTGAAATTGAACACAAGACAGGCTGCTCAGAGACAAGTTGGTGCTGCTGACCTACCTCAGCTCACCTGCAGGAGTTTGTTGTCCTGAGAAAGGGTGAGGTGTGTCTTGATTTTCATCACTGGGTCTTTTGATATCTGAATACTACAACTCCTTTAGAAAATGTTGATTCACAGGCTTAGAATCTAAATCTGTGCTGTGATTTTTGAGGATAGGAATCAGGTGCAATTCAGAGGCAAATTAATTTAGCTGAGTAATTAATCGTGTCAGATGAAATTTCTAAAATCTCCACTTTCATGTGCCTGTGCTCCTTTCATGTGGTTACCTTGGGTCTCTTGAGGGATCCTGCTGATTGAAGGGGCAGATACTGCTGGTGCTAAACACGTGAAGGAGATTGAACTTAATGAAACAAAGAAATGAAGGGGTTTGTAATACCCAATTCAAGTAAAAAGCCACTTGAAAGATACTTGAAAAGGGCCAAGTGGGTCAAGTTAGCTAATTGTGGATACCAACATGTGGATTCTATTCTGACCACAAAATACAGGCACAGCTTGGGATACCTGTGGGATTGTGCCATGGGAGCAGTGTGTGCTGCTTTCTTTGTGATCTGTTACATTGCCTGCTGTCTTCACACAATCAAAGCCTAGCAAAAGCCTCTGTGTACCTTATGTTGGTAAGACAAATGCACCACAGCTTAGTTTTAATTCTTTAGTATATTTTGCTTCCTGGTGTTGAATAATGCAAAAGCATATTTTTTTGTTTGGCGTGGTTTTGTTTTGTTTTTGGGGTTTTTTTATCTTAATGGTTTTTTTTCAGGCAGCTAGGGATCTGCTCTTAGTTGTTGAGAGTTCCTTTTGGCAGGCGTTACAGGTAGATCTTTAAAAGTCGTTATCTTTAAAAATCAAACCCTTGTTTACACCTGCAGTGAAAACAAGTTTAAACATATAAGTGTAAATTTTAGCAGCAGCTCTGATGAACACATATACAAAACCTTTATGAAAATATTGGTTTTCTGATGAAGAGAATCTTCAGTATGCTGCAAGCACAAAATTGACAGTCTGTTTGTGGAGCTGCCAGCAGCTCCCTACATCTGCTTTGACCCCTCTCTGCCTTTCCAAATGCAGTATTTCCTTAGTCCCGAGCTGTTCCAGGCTGCTGTTGTGTATGTTTCCTTGAAGTTTTGAGTTGTGTGTCATTGTGAGCTGAGTGCGCTCTGCAGAACCCTAGAAGCAGTTCCTGTAATTTTGTTGTCACTGGTAAGAATTGAATGAGCAGCTTAGCAGGGAACACTGAGCATTTTCAAGGTGCTCATTGAAAATCCAGCACTTCTCCTGGACCACTCTTCTGTCCAGAACCCACGTCCGGTACCTTGAACAAACCAAAGTCTTCTCTCCTGATGCCTGCGTTATGATCCCTGTCAGTTCCCTGCTCCTGTCTCTCAGGACCATGAATTACTGGAGGGTATCCAGCTTCACCTACAGCTCTTACAGATGCACTGTGCTGGATTTCCCAGCAAAAGAAACGCTTCTCTCTGCAGCAGGGGTGGCAGGGGATATTGCCTGCTGACCTTCCTGTTGTCCCTGATTACCCTCTGGAATTTTACCAGTCATTTCAATGAGTAAGATGGAAGAGGCAGCAGTATCCTCTTCTTTTTTGTCTGTTCCTACCTGCTGTTGTAATGTCTCATAAATAAGGATCTTAAACTCCTGGTTAAATTTAATAACTATCTGTAAAAGTAATTTTAGTACTGAAACACTTTGTTGTGGGACAGAGCTCACTCATAGCCTCTCTTGTGTTTGTGTTTCCTTTACAAAACCTTGGGCAATGTTCCAGCACAAACACCCCTGATTCGGGAGGTGTGAAGTGATTTCCACAGATCCCCAAGATTATCTGAATGTAAGAACTGGAATCCAGACCTGGTGCCACAGGCAGTTAGGAGCTGCAAGTTAAAATTGCAGGGCTTGGTGTAATGGATTGGCAGTAACACAGTACTTGGAATTCATTTGGCATTTACATGCACAGTAAATTCCAAATGAGCTCCTAAGAACCCTGTAAAAAGACAAAAAAGGGTGTATGTGAAGCACTTGTTTCTCCCTGTAACATATATTCTCTGTGTTCTAGGTTATAACCTGGCTTCGTATCATGGGTAAGGATCTTTTAATTTATACAAAGAGGTGATTTACATTCTTAGATAAAATCCAGACATTTCCAATAACTTCAGGACAAGTGGACCACTGTTTTCTTTGCAGCTGAAGCTTGGAGATTCTGTGTGAATTCATCTCAGTTTTACTGCCCGTGTTTCAGGGCAGCTTGCTTTTATGCAGTGAATGTTGGTAGATCTCAAAGAAATATAGCCCCAGATTTTATTACCAATGAAGGGAATGCCTGCCAGTGGCATGGCAGATCGTGTTCAAACTGGCAGCTGGTGACAGATGTGAATGTAATGGCTCTAAATCACTGTGTGGACTCACTGTTTTTCATATTTTACTCAACTTCCAATAAAAGTCGTGCAAATAAATTAAAGTGCAGCTGTCAAGATCAGCAGCAGAGTTGAAGGCGTACGTATAATATAAAGTATTCAAGAGCTGATGCTTTTTCCTGGAAAAATGTTGAAATATATTTTGTTAGATGAAAGCAGCAGATTTGTTTCCCCTGTTTGTTTTTCTTGTCTCGCTTTTAATAATCAAGAGCACTTGTAATCAAGTTTCAGATCTCAGAGGGGTTTGTTACAGTTTTGGGCTGGTTCTGCATCTGTTCCATTACTCCCAATGCACCTTTTTCTGGTTATTCCATCACTTAAACTCTGCTGGAAATGAAATCCTGTAATGCTCTGCTTAGAGCATACAATACCTGTGCATGAATCAACCATAGCTGCTCAGAAGGTCCAGATGGGTTCAGCTCAGTTTCTTGCCTTTCATGAAATTATTGCACACTTCTTAAAATCGGGGGTTTTTGTAATCTTATCACAAACCATCAGCAGACAACTCTATTAAAGCCCCTATTAATCCCTCTGTGCCCCAGAGAGGCCAGCTCTGATCTCACCAGGGTGTGCCTGGCAGACTGATGAGCTCCACAGCAATTCCATTTGTCTGGAATTTGTCAGTCACTTTTTATCCAGTTGTCTGTGAGTTGCTGGCTCTGCTCTTCCCTGGATTTGGGAGGGATTTGAGCCAGACTTGGAGGCAAGGCTTCACTCTCTCTCCTTGCAGCTCCTGTGTTGGCTGAGCAGTTCCTTTCTTGACTCTTCCATCATCTCCTATTTCCTGATATGCTGGGATCTGATCAAATATTCGTGCTGTGGTGGAAGGTACAGGCAGCCATTCACAGGTTTCTTTTCTCTTGCCCCCACATTTTGTTCCTGATCCTTGCAGAATTTCTGGCAGTCATCAGTTAATGGAATTAGGACTCTTGGAATTTGTCTGTGGTCAGATCCACAAAGCTGCTGTTCTATTGTTGTTTAAACATTTTTAGAAAACATTAAGTATTTCTACCTAGCATACAGTGCTCTTCCCTCCAGCCTGGCTACAGCCACCTGTTCAATGAACTAAATTCATCAAGTAATTTTTAATCATGCTCATTGGACTGTGGAGCTGTGCCAGGGTCCTAATAAGCAACAAATGGGTTCAGAGCAGGCACAAAGCAGATTCTGTTAGAAAATAGTTCCCTGTGGTGCTGGTTCTTATCAGCTTGCCTGTGAAGGATAAGGAATCATCAACATTTCAGATTACTGAGGAACAAAAGAGCAGAAACTTGGCTTATTTGCATCACAGTGGTAACTGTGATTTACTTTGGACTTGTACCAGCATAAACTAGAGAAGAATTGGGCACAGAGCCAAATAATCACTGTATTTCTTAAATAATTAAGTGAATCTACAAGGAGCTAAGCTGGTGAATGGCTAACAAGCTATTCATTAAAGCCAAGCACTGCACCATAACCTGTGTCTGCCTGTTCTTAACTCCAGAGATGTTCTACTAGTCTTAAGGACACCTTGAAAAGAGAAACTGAGTCCAGCATGAAGAATTTGGCTTGAAGCAAAAAGAATTTGTTTTAAGTAGCCTTACTAAGCAGTAGAACTCTTTGGTAAAAGTATTTTGGGCAAGATTTGACCTACAATATTGTTCTGAAGGTAATGATTATGTCTAGCAAGTCACTTCTGGAGTTTTGTATTTTAGACCCATGCAGGGAATGTAAATTTACAAGTTGGAGCAACAAATGGTTTTCTGTGGCATTGAACAAAGATCTCATCAGGTATTAACTGAGCTTATTTGGACAAGGGAGGTTTCTGCTTGTAAAGACAGGAAATAGAAGAAAAATGGAAGAACTGAATACTTTACTGTGCTTCCATTTTGGGTCAGGTCTTTTCAGACACTTGCACAAGACTGAGGTGTTTGTGCTGCTGTTCTTCCCACAGGTGCTTTGATTCAATGAAAATATGCAATCCTGTATTGTGTGGAGATGTGCAGGGACTGAATGTTTCCCCAGGTACCTGGCAGGAATTACTGACAGGATGAAGGGTGAATTTTGACCCTATGCTTGATAACTACGTCGTGATAAAATCACTAACAAGCATTCCTGGTGATAGGAGTGACAGCTGATACAGTGACTCCTCTTGCTTAAAATTTTGCTTTGATCTGCATCAGAGGAATTCCACACATTCCAAGTAATAGGAAAATAAACCCTTATGTGTTCTAGCTCTATTTTATGTATGTAGCAAATGCATAATCAACTTTTGATATTTCACTTCAATGTGAAGATGCAGCTCTAGAATTGAAAGCATAGATTTCCTTGCTGATCTTCCTTATCCATCAGTGCTTTAAATCACAGAGTAATATAATCAAACATAATAACTCCTCTACTGAGTGAACACATACAGTCTTTGTATCAAGTGATAAGTATCCCTTACAAAGGAGAAAAAATAATTTTCTAAATCATCATTTGAAACTCTAATGTAAGAAGAAAACTTCTTGTACCTACTGCTGTGTTGGTCACTTTGCATTTTTGCTGCTGATTCTTCAGTTTTGCAGGATGACAAGTTGTTCAGGCTGCTGCTAATTATGTGCTCACTGTTATGGTAATTGGCATCTCTCAATTTTGTTGTTATGACTACAAAGTCCTTGGTAACAGGCTGGTGATGCAGGAAGGCTGAGCCTGTCCTACTGGCTGAGTCTGATCTCTGCTGTTTTCTGCTCTGCCTGGCCATGTGTGCTGTGACAAACTGGTGCAGACTTCCTAGAGTGCTTAGCACCAGGACATTAGAAGTGTCACAGAAATGCAAGTTCTGCAGGCCTGTCCATGTATAAACACATAAAATCCACTTTGCTCAGTCAGAAGTGACCTTAAACCCCACTCTGCAGCAGTGAAGTGCAGCATAAGGCTTGGCCTTATGCCTAGGTAGTCTGCTGTCCTCATTTCACCCAAGAAGCTTGAGTGGGTTGCTGTTCCTTGATGGACCTTGACCTGTCTGGTAGCCATCCTTGGGGAAAGCAGACACTGGGAATTGGCAGGTGTGTATCAAATCTTGTATACCAGTGTGCATCATCCTGAAAGGGTGACCAGTCAGTATAATCTTTGTGCTGCTATGATTAATATACTTTAAAAAAAGTTTCCCTTGTGTCCTAGTAGATTTTCAATTCTCCTTTCCCTGTGTTTTTAGCTTTTGCAGCACATGCAGAATCTTGGGAATTTAGTCAATGTATGCCTGTAGGCAGCCAGACTATGTAAGGAACTCATAGCTGATTAAATCAGTAAATCCAAATTGAATCTGGACCTTCTCAGGAAAGCCCAGGTTCAATTTGCATTGATTGGGGGAGTGATAATGTACTGTGAGCAGAAAGCTCTGCACAGGCAAGTGTCTTAGTGAAGAATCCACTGGCACTGATTAGTCATATATTCAGATATTGCAGAGATCAGATATATTCAGATATTGGACATTTGCAGACTCTGCTTTAGGAAGATTTGTGGCACAGTAAATATTTGTCTTACAGCTCCTTGAAAAATACTTTGAATGTATAATCACTACTTTTAGAACATACATTTTGTAATAGGAGTTTTCTTTGGAGGAACCTGACTCGAGGCCTTGGTGGATCTGCATAAAATTTGGTATTATGGGAATGAAACACAGCTTCTCCTCTAGATGGACAGATTTTCCTTACATAGCCCCAAATGCAGGAGGATCCAGGCTGTGCAGGACCCAAATCTGAATTAACACTGGTTTTGAAATAAAGACCCATTAAAAGTCACTTCAGTTCTGAAATTTAAACTCTGTAAGATGTAATGCATCTTTTAAGCCCTTTGTCTGGTGGTAGATCTTGTTTTTATTAACTGTCCCAGGGTGAAACAGCAGCAAATACGAAAGAATAAAGAATTCACTAACTAACTGCAGATATTCTTGGGAATACTGGGAGTCTTATAAAAATAAGTAAAACTGAATCCAGAATCCTGGATGTCTGGTGGCCTCTTAAGTCTTTAGGGTTAATAGGATTGACTCAGGTATTTTTGCACTTCTGTTCAGACACAGAATGTTTGTTCCTTCTGTTGAGGAAATAAAACAGTTGAAATACATCAGCTTAACTGCTAACATTCACTTTTGAGAGTAAATCTCTGTGTAGCAAGCAGGATTTCTCTTGAGTGTGTTGTACACTAGAGATGCTGGTTCATGCCTTAGAGGAATGCCTTTCTGTTCTGGAAATTGCCATGGAACTTGAAGTTGTTCTTCCTGGTGTTTAACTATCTGGACAATTACTGTTTTTACCACCACAGGCAAAGATTGTTGCCGTGCAGACTTCGTAACATATTTGTAGGTTGCTTATGCATCTGTGTAAGCAGCATGGGTTTTGTGGCAGCAGAACAGTTATTAGTAATGGACCTGGCTTTTCTTCACACTGTAGTGTCAATAAAAGTGGAAGGATGATTAACCTTCATCTTGAATTTCTGGGATGAAATGTGCTACTTTAGGTGTAAACCATAGGACAATTTCTGTAGGTGGTATTTCTGAGAATGTTTTGGAACCTGCATGAGGAATATTTAAATATCCCTGATAGCCAGTTATTCAAGGAGTTTCTTCAGGTTTCTCAGGGTGCCTGTCTGTTCTTACCCCAGAGAAAGGAGTAAAGTGAGAAAATTTTTAAATCCGAATGAAGCATAGCTGTGATAGCAAGCAAACCCTGCTCTTCCCTTGGGCTATTAATGTTCCCAGGTGTGTAATTTCAGTCAGTTGAGGTAGAAGGAATGACTGCCCAAAATGAGCATTGGGCAAAGTACCTTTGGAAACGAGTCATGTCTGCTTCATGCAAGGTTCACAGCGACATCAGAACTGTGTTCTTGCCCAGACTGATACCAAGCAAACCTGCACTCAGGTGACCACCTACTCTGAGACTTGGTTGCCTGCATAGTTTATCAGATGCTGCTTCAGGATATAAAGATGGAAAGTTCCTTGGGGGGTGCCCCCCTGAGATCCCTCTTGGCACATTTGTTACCTGCTGTTCCAGCATCAGCTCTTTTTTTGTGTTAAATTTGACTTGTTTCCTCATGGCTAAATGTGATCTGTGTTTTCCACAGATCTGTCAAAAGAAAATAAATACTTAAGTGAGAACATTTTTCTTTATGGACTGAAAAACCCTAAATTTGTATGTCAAGCCTGGCATATGCTTCTTTGTAGGAGGTCATAAAGTCTGTGGGCTGGAACACGAGTCTGCATTCAGTCTCTGGCCCTGCAGCCACCCATTAATCATTATTTCCAGTTATAAAACAATATATTCCTAGTTGCTTCACTAGGGTTTTGTGGGGATTAACTGTAGCAGAGCCTGGAAGTGCCCTGAGTGGACCCAGCTGTGGGTACAGGTTGTGTCTGAGAGAGGAGGGATCAGTGTCAGTGGTTGTAGTGCATTTAGTGCTGGCTAAATGCCAGTGTGCCTAGTAGAAATTATCTATCCATTTTTTGTCGTGAGCTATGAATTAGGAGGAAGAGGGCAAAACAGGCTTAAAACTTTAAAGGGTATGAAGAAAAACTTTATTAACAAAAGTAAAAGAAAAATGGTAAGAAAATTGGAATAAACTTTTAGAACACTTCTTCGCACACCCTCTTTACTTTTTCATTGACAACACCGAGACAAAACCTGGAACTGTCACTTTACTACCTCTAAAATAACCTTTCTTCAGTTTACTTAGGGAGGGAAGTCTCTCTTGCCATGCCGTGGAGACTTCACAAGAACCAGTTTTCTCTAACAGTGGCTTTTAATTTCTACGAATAGCAGCTGCCAGGAAATTTGCAATTGTGAAGTTTCTCTTATCTTTTGCAGCCTTCTCACAGCTGTGTTCACGTGCTATGTTAACTTATTGGGATACTATTCTAAGGGTGAGCTGTTTTAGCATAAAAACAAAAGTTCTTTTCATTTATTCTGGGAATAGAGGTTTTCTTCTTTTATTGCTGGGGTGAAGTTTTTCATCTCTTTCATCTCTGTTCAAATTTCTCATTGGATCATAGTAATATCTACTTGCTTTAATACTGGTGCTTCGGCTCACAGTTGTGTTAGAAGGCATTTCTATGAGTTCTAGGAAAAAAATAAAATCTCATATATTAAATACATCTTCACCATAACCTCACAAAAAAGAATTTTAGCCTAAGCCTAAGGCATCTCCTTAATCCCCTCCTATCTAGAATTTGACTCCTCCTGTACTGACTTCAGAGTCCCATGTTGTCTCTATGTGTCTTCACCCTTTTTTTCTGATTTGGGAGATAACTGGTGATCGTAGGTTCATTCTCAAGTTCTATCTTGAAACAGTTTTTACAGAGTCCTGCAGCGTTGAAAAGTTGATCTTATCTAGGTTTCAGACTGGAGAGATCGCTCGCCGTGCCTCTCGCTGCTGGTCGGGCGGTCCCGCTGATACGGCGTGAGCCGTGAGGGCCGCCGGCTCCCCTCAGCGCTTGTCTTCTTGCTGCTGCCGTTTCTGTCCTTCTGTCCGCAGCACGGCTGGCTAAAATTGCCTAAACAAACATAGTCCATTGCGAGGCAGCCACGGCCCCGCCGATTTTTTGGCTGCGCAGTTCTAGCTATGTGGCGGCTCCCGGTCCGGGATGGCGGCGGCCACTCCCGGCTCTGGTCCCTGCTCGAAGGTTGCTCCCGGTGCCGATGGAGCCTCTGGCTGACATGGCCCGGCGGGGGTTCGCTGGGAAGGGGGCCCAGCCGCCCTGCCGGGCCAGGCTCGGCCCCCCATGAAGGGGACCCGGCGGCTTCCCGGGAAGGGTCCAGCACTGCAGCAGAGCCCCGGCCCAGCCCCGCCTCACCAGTTCCCTGTTTAAGGCTGGAAGCTCAGGAAGCTCTCTTGGACTTTGCTCGTCTTTAAATGTGTTTTTTTTCTACAGAGAAGTAACTAGCGCTTTTGAGTGGTTTAACCGGGTATTATTCTTCTAAACTAGGCAACTGATTGGATAACCGGGTGCCAATCTTCCAAACTAGGCAGATGATTGGCTAAACTGAGTGTCAATCTTTTAAACTAGGCAGCTGATTCGCTAAACCGGGTGTCAATCTTCCAAGCGAGGCAGCTGATTGGTTCCGCCCGGTCTCCACAGGGAATCACTTGTGCAGTAGTGGGTTCTCTCCTCGAACTCAAAATTACTGCGGCAGTGTTTGGGGACGTGGCTGGATCTCTGGCTCACTGCCATGGCGCTGTCTCCTGTTTGACTCCAGCCTGGTTGGGTCTGTGGCTCACTGCCATGGCGCTGTCTCCTGTTTAACTCCAGCCTGGTTGGGTCTGGGGCTCAGTGCTATGGCGCTCTCTCCTGTTTGGCTCCAGCCTGCCTGTTTCCTCAGTTTCTGACTGCTCCCCATCACTCCTGCATGCCCCTGGGGGTGGACAGGGATGTGAAGGACAATGGGATTTTTACTGCCTCGATTTGCCTCAAATGAAGTGAAGAATCCTGCCTCAGGCTTTTCCTGCAAGCCTCGCAGGTTGCTATGGATTAAGCTCCTTAATCAATCCAGACAAACCATTCCATGCTGCTTCCTGGTGGTCAATACCTCCAGTCACTTGCCATTTCAGCAGCTTAGAGAATAATGATCCTTCATTCTGTAGACAGAGATGTGCCAGAAAGCAGAAGCTGCTAAATAGCCACTCTACACAGAGCTGTAAAATCCTTTTGCCTCTGTCCTTTCCCACCACCATCAGCTGGTAGCATAGCAACTGCTGAAGCTGCTTGAACTTGAGTTGACCTGAAATTACATGTTTCTCAGTTTACGTGTTTATTAATGCCTTTCTACTTTTTTTGGTGCGTGTTGAGATTACATTTTCAGTCCCTGTGGGAGATTAGAAGCTTGTTCATGCAGAAAGCAGAAATAGACTTAATAACGTGTGACGGATGAGCTCAGATGGACCCTGGAATTAGAAACATGAGGGAGAGCTGAAGATGGCCCTGAGCAGTGGAGAGACCCTTGGTTCTGGTGGGATGTGGATGTAGTTTCCATGTAATTGTACAGACTTGGAGGAGCCATGAGCAACATCTCATAGGCTTTTTTTTCAGACTGTAGAGATAGACAAGTGGCTGTCAAAGGAAGCAAAGTGAACTGGAAATAAGCAGAGATTGTAGTACCCTCGAGATTGCTCACCTGGGGGAGAAAGACCTCAGACACAGGTTCATGAGTGACCTGCAGATTGAATGATTGTTGGTGCACTTGCAGCAATTTCTAGTGGAGGAATCAGTGTTTTGACCAGAGCTTCTGCAAAACTCCTGTGTTTTCATCTCTCTTGTTAAAGAAGAGATGATGCTTAGTTCTTGTACTTTTGTAGTGACTGTATTCAGATATGTTCTTATATTAAAGCCTAACTTGTATTTCTTCATGGGCCAATTCCAGATTCATATAAGATCTTAGCCCACACTTAGCTGATGTGCCTGTCATCAAGAAATGAGGGAAGCAGCAAAAATTAAAAATGACTAATTGTTGTGTAAAGAAAATACATCAAAGGTAAGTCTGGAGAACAGGACTTGATTCAAGCATGCTGGACATGCTCCTTGTGGAGCAAATGGAGCAGTTGGATGCTGCTTAGAGAAAGTCTCAGTCTTTTTATTTTAACTGGTATTTTGGTCAAATGAAACCTGAACCATTTTTCTGTGTGACACAATTTCAGCAGATGGGACTAAGGCGCTCCATTCTCAGAACAGTCTTAGTAGGAGAATGAAATCCTTTCCCTGACAGGCACTTTTAACATTGAATTATTAAATCAAAGAGTGTCACTGTCACTAGTGCCTGCTCTGGCTGCATGTATAAAAGGAAAGTGAGTTGTGCTCACCTTTCCCAGAGAAAGGCATCATCATTTATCTTCATGTGATGGGTTTAGACTGCAGCACCTGAGTTCTGCTGCCCTGAGTGAGGGCTTTCAAAGAGAATTCAAGAGGCTTAGAGGTGCTCAGTATTATTTCTTGGCTTTCCCCTTAACAGACTGATCCAGTACCTCTCTGTGTTTCACAGTGAGGACCATGTGCTGATAAAATAAAGAGTAAGGAGGTAAAATGCATCTCAGCTGTATTTTAATACCAGTCAAAAGACAAGGCCATCAGGGAGCAGTTAATTTTATCTGTCTTAGATATGTGCCTTAAGGTGAGCCATTCTCTCCACTGACAATTAAGGGAACCTGAGATAATTAGTGCAGGCTGGAACATGGAGAAGCTACATAGTGAAAGCCAAGCTAATTGTAATCAGCTCATGGATACCCAAAAGTCCTTGTGTTGGGCCTCTCATGGTCAATGAAAGATCCCTATAAAGAGAGTGACATCCCAGAAGCAACAAGAAGCACAGAACTGCTCCTCTCCATGATGTGTTTTTGTAGCTATTTTGCAGTTGACAAACTCAGAAAATTGCACACGCTTTAAAGCTGAGTGTTAATTGTCCATGATTCCAGCCCTGGGGAGCTTGTCATTCCTGGAGATTACCTCCAGAGCCTGCCTGAGCACTGTGGAGGGCAGCACTCCTATCCATGTGGGCAAGGCTGCCTGCTGGCACTCACGGTGCACAAGGCTTGGGAATGTGTTTTGCTGCGAAACTGGAGATTCCTACACATCAATACTGAGAGTCTATAGCCACCCTTTTAACTCTGTTACAGTACAAATGATGACTCAAAGAGAAGCATTCAGGTCTAATCTATGTGCGTTCTTGTAATAAGCTTTACAATTAGAGCACAGACTCTTCCATCTAATTCACTTAATTTACGCTGGGAAATGAGATACTGTTCAACTAATCCGATGCTATTTTCTTTATTAGAGAATGAAAGCATCCTCTGAGGCTCTGGTGGGATTCAGGCTAAGCTTCTGAGGCACAAATAGTGTGAAATGCTAATGAATTAGCACGCTGCTGTAATTCCCACTTGGGATCTGGTGCCCCTCTCCTTTAGCCTCTCACCATTGGAAGGGTTGGCAGGTCTGTGCCAGCTCTTTGTGCACTCAGGGTGACTCTGTAAATGTTTGTTTGATATGATGACACTGATACAGATGAACCTTCTTCAACCAGAATTTGTTCCAGCTGCCTTGCCTGGTGACTGCAGTGTTTCAGGAATGGGTTAAGAAGTTTTTTCCTGCTTTGCAGTAGCTCCTGTAAGTGTTGCTGTGTTCTCTTTAATCCTTGACAGCCTAGTTGTTTGGTTTAGAACACACGTTCAAGTCACCAAGGGGCATTTCTTCTTCTTGAGGAGAAAATAGAGAGAGAATGTTTTCTCCATTTTCATCAGGCTGATGGATCAAGTTCTCCCTTCACATCTATGTACTACACCTGTGCTTTTGGGAGGTGTTGAGGGAATAATCTGTATTTTTTGAGTTTGGGGTTTTGAGGGGATGATAGAAGACAAGCATCCTGCCAAATGTTGGGTCTCTTGCTCCACTGGCTTTCTTTGCTGTTATTGATTGCTGTCCCCTGGGTTCTGCTGATCTCTTATTTTCATTGCTGTTGTGTTGATTCTCTGACCACTTTGCTCAAATCTTTCACATTTTCTGGCTCACTTTTACTTTCTCCCTTGCTTTTTGTTCATGAAACGTGTGGTGAGTCCCCTGTAGACAGAAGCAGCAGCTCTTGAGGGAAAAGCAAAAAGAAAAAAGCACATTATTGTGGCAAATGAGTATTTTATATCCCAGAGTACCAGTCACTTATTGCTGTGTTAGTAAATTCTGTTTGGAAGAAGCACCAGATGGAGAGCAGTGATATGGAATTTGTCACAAGATCCAAAGAACGGGACTCCATCCCACAGTACAGGAATGCTCACAGGGGAGGTGTAAAGGTGATGTTTGCCTGCTGGGAATGCTCTGTCCGTAATGGGTGGTTTGGGTGTAAAACCAAAGAGTAAATGCTTTGCACCTCTGAAATGTACAAACCTAGGAAACCATTGTCCCTTGGTCTACGGGCTGTAGAAATCATAAATCTTCCTTTTCTGTCACTTTTCTGGATTTTGGCTTTAATTAAATATTCAGAATTGTTGATTTCAGAATTGGTTCTGGGCACTTTTCCTGGGGCTCAGACAGACCATATAATTCCCAGGTGCAATTTACCTGTCCAGGTGAATTAATGAATCATTTATTGCTGCTGCTGGCACACTTTATAACACTTGACACATGCTGACTCCTGTCAGCCTTTTACAGTACTGAGAGACAGATCTGAATGTCTCTCTTAGACAAAAACTGTTAGTGCACTGTCAGCACAGTGAAATCTTCTCATGCTAAACATTGTAAAATCCAGGTGCCTTTTTCTCTTGTGTAATAAATGGAACTGGAAGTTTGGACCATCACTAGAAAACTAAATTTACCTGCTGCATTTATGACAGTGGTAGGAAGTGTAAAAATAAGCAATGCCAGTATAAATATTGACATTCAGAGCTCTGAAGACTCATTGCTGTTGTATAAAACTAGAAAAGGTGCCCATGGATGCTGCTCAGACAATCTGGCTATTTTGTAGAAAACTGTATAGATACTTTTTATTCTGTGTTTTTTGCCTAAAGGAGTTTTGAGAAGCTTAAAATTTGGATTCCTTGCCTTTCAGTCCCATCCTGATCAGTTTGACAAGCGCAGTCCACAGCTGCTCGTTTAGGACTTGGTGAGAAAAGCTTTTATAATTCCCATGACTAGGGGCATGATGAGGATCATGTTGGAAAACACAGATCCTGCTTGTCAGGGAAAGGTCTTTGTGCAGCAGGTCCTATCTTCACCTTTTCAACCCTCAAAGAATAAGAACCACTGTGTCTCTTCTGATCTTTTAGTAGAACCTGTGCTCTGTCCTATGCATGTGAGAAAACAAACCATGGAATTGTTGCACTTGGTGATACACCAGAGTTTTGTGACATTAGGGGTTCTTTTTGTCTAAAACCAGCCACAGCCCATCCCATGCCAATGAGAGTTTATGGTCACCTTATCTGTACAGTTTATCAGATTGTTTTGTTATGAAAAAGGGAGAAATGAAAAAAAAAATAGTTTAAGAGGCGTATCCAGCTGTTTTAAGATTGCATTTTCTATAATGTCTTTCTTTGTGGATTATTTCACAGGAGAAAGTGGTAACATTTGTTGATTTTTCTCTAGTTTTTTAGTCTTCCTAGTGGCGTCTTAAGGATTCATGGAGCCAATTATTCTTCTGTCATGTAAAAAATGCTTAGAATTGCCTTGCTTATAAAGCCAGATAGAGAAATATTCCAGCAGTAGAGTAGAAACACTCAGGAATATTTGCCAAAGAGTAAAATACATTTATTTTCCACAATAGTTGGAAAGTAGCGTTAATGGTACTAAGAGTGTAAGAGTTGAGGAAGTGTCTGAATGATGCTCTTTGTCGTTGTGGAATCCCAGATCTAAAAATTAATCTCATTCCACCCTCTTCCATGGGCAGGGACACCTTCCACTATCCCAGGGTGCTCCAAGAGCTGTCCAGCCTGATCTTGGACACTTCCAGGGGTCCAGGGGCAGCCACAGCTGCTCTGGGCACCCTGTGCCAGGGCCTCAGCACCCTCACAGGGAGGAATTTCTAATATCCAGTCTATCCCTGTCCTGTGTCAGTTTAAAGCCACCATCTCTTGTCCTGTTACTATGGATGATAGAATTTTAGTTGGTCCTGCAAGGAGCAGGGATTTGGACTTGATCCTTGTGGGGCTGTTTGGTCTGTTCTGGTCCTTCATGTTAATTTTGTTTTCTCACACTCTTTGCATTACTAGAATTCGTGTCATTTTCAAGCTCTTAACAGTGTTTAGCCTTCTGAGCTGCATTTTCTGTTTAACAAGTGTAGAAAGCACACCCCAATTCCCTTTGTGTCTGCACAACTGGACCTGCTTTTAGATTAAATAAAATAGACATGGTCAAAAACTCCCAAAAACTCCTTTTTTTTTACTTCTTTTTTTTTTTTGAGTCTGAACTATGTATTATGTGATACATATTTTTAAGTGAGAACCCATAGGCATTTTTCCATATCGTTCCCAAGTCTAGGGTTCAGTTGGATATTCCAGCTGCAGCAATCCAGTTCCAGATGTGCTGGTTACTGAGGAGCCTTTGGCTTCCTCCTCCCTGTCTGGAGGAGGTAGGAGAGTGGCTGAAAGGGAGCACCAGGCCAGGCAAAGCTTGTGATATAAAATAGTGTTGGGATGAAATGGGGCTTAAAATATGGTTGTTCACAATTACATGTGTACAAGGCCAATCTATCACCATGTTTATTTAATCAAGGTCAAACAGATTTTAATTAAAATAGTGAGCTCATAACATCAGGCTAGTCATCTGTAACTGGCAAGTGGGTTTTGTAACAGAGAGCAAAAGATGTTCTCATTTATGTGCCAGTTTTGCTAAATAATGGGTAACTTGTTTAGATCACTTGCAGGAATTTGGCACAGAGTGATATTAAAAAATAAAAGCTTTTGCTCCAGTTGGTGCTAGTAGGAAATAATCCATTATTTTCAGTGAGGTGGTACTGATTCTTTAAAAACTGCTGGAACAGCTGCTTATCTTAGCGCCTTAAATTCAGAAAACAGGAGCAACCATTTAAATTCCTACTTTTATTACATTTTATAGCACCTGTTTTTTCAGTGGTAGAGAAAGGGGAAAATAAATGGGGGAAAGAAGGGAAACCACCATCACTTTTTTTTGGCGGGGGTGATTTGGATTGGGACAAAAGTAGGGAAGATGAGCATGCTGGGTGACATCGTAATTTAAATCAGTTTGGCCATAATAGTTACTAAACTCGCTAGATGAGATCTTCATGTCTGCTTAGCAGGATAAACTGCTCTATTAATTAAGCTCAGTCCCATAAATCTTTTCTAAGTTGCCATCAAGTCCCAAAGTAACCTGGATCACGTTGCTATTGAAATCTGCAGCACAGGAGAATGGAGTTTAATATTTCATTTGTCTTGTGTTCAGCTATGATGTGACTTGTAAGATGTAGTTTTTGCATTGGGAATAAAAAAACGCCAAGTCTATATTTTAATTGCCTTGCACCAAGAAACAAGTAATAAACTGCTTGTGATCTATAATAATTTGATTTTTAATGAAAATGTATCCACACGTTTCTTGAAAACAATTTTCTTGGAGAAATAACTTTGTAAATCAAAATATAATCAGCCTGGCATTTCATATCAGAAAAAGATTCTGGCAGGAGTAATAGAACAGTGCAGAATTAAAGCAGAAGTAGACATTCCACAGAAAACATACCTGGCATCACTGATTTTTGTTCATGTTGGATACTTGCTGCAATTACAATTCAGATTGTTTTTTTTCCAGAGGAACAATGCACAACTCCTGCAGTCAGTCTCAAGGAGATAGGATGTTTTGTTGTAAACAACTAAAGGAAATGAAATCAAGCCTAATTTCAGTTGATCCTTTTGTACAACACTTTCTTTCTCTTCACTGAGCAGATTAACCTGCACGAATTGTCCTGAGGGGGAAATCCAATCTTCCTCACATCGTGTGGTGCTCTAAGTCCTTTCTTCCACATTTCTGTGGGTCCTGGATTCTTCCAGTTCTTTGGATTCTTTGAGGAAATCACCTTAAGGATAGAGGGGTTTAGAATGACTCCCACTGAACTCTGAATTTCTTAACATTTATGTGTTTCTTTTTCTGAGATCGCAGGAAGCTTTGTGTTGGAAGGGACCTTAAAGCTCATCCAGTGTCACCCCTGCCATGGGCAGAGACACCTTCCACTGTCCCAGGTTCCTCCAAGCTCCAATGTCCAACCTGGCCTTGGACACTGCCAGGGATCCAGGGGCAGCCACAGCTGCTCTGGGCACCCTGTGCCAGTGTTTTAAGCCCCTCTTGATAAAAATATTCTCATTTGTCACCTGAATTTCACAAGAGAATAGAGTTTGTGTCCTTTGGGCTGAGGGCAAACCACATTATAGTGTGGCAGAGGGAAGGCTAGGCAAGATTCAGGAAATTGCTCATAATCTCATCATCTTGCCGAGTTCAGCTGAGGTTTTCAAAGCCACAAGGTGTATGCTATTCGTGTGGTTTCCAGAATGCAAGTGTTATTTACACTGACAGAGAGGGGAAAAAGAATAATAAAAATCAGGCAGGCAGGCAGAGCTCTGTAGATTTTTTTCTTTTTCTTCTTCTTCTTTTTTTTTTTTTTTTGGTAGCTTCCATCAAAGGGAGCTGCTGAGATGTCTTTTATCAGCTTGCTTTGCTTTTTCTCACAGAGGTGGTACTCAATAGCTGGTTTCTGCCTCCTCATGCTGCTTCTCAAACATCCAGGCAGTCTTCAGGTCTCATGCAGACTTTTTTGAGTACCTTTGCCCATGAAGTTGAGCAAACTTTGCAATCAAACGCCATAGGAGGTGGTAATTCACTGTTGCCTTGGAGTTTTCTTAATTCTGAGCTACCAAGAGCCCCACTTAGAGCCAGTTCCTGCAGCATCCTGGCTGTTGGGCATGGGGAGATCACTGGTGTTTAAATTTGCTAATATTGTCTCAGACAGTGCTTTGATTAGAAAATATCCTGTTGTTTATTTTGGGGGGGGGGGTTAAGATCAGAAAATGAACCAGTGATTTGAGTTTTCCTCTCGTTGGTAATTGTGTCATGTTAAGTGTTAGAATTTGGCTGAACCACAGCACCATGATCAGAGACTGGGATATTCTTCTGTGTCAGGTCACAGGGCAGAGGAAGGGATGTGCTGGAACCCTTTTATTAATTTTGTGCTAAGGGCACTCTGTTGTCTTTATTTAGGATTTCTTTCCCCCTCCTTCACCCCCCAAGATTCTGTTGAGTGCTGTTGTTCATATGCTTAAAAGAGGGGGCAATTATAAACCTCAGGGTGATCTAAAAGCTGCTTTGTGCTTCCTGTATTTTCACAGGTGTTTCTCAATTGGTAACACTACCCCCAGTGCAAGGGGGCTGAAATTTAAGCACAAAAAACCCAAGCCCAGTTCTTTCCAGTAACAGATTAAATTCTTATAAAAGATGTGGTAAATGAGAGGGGGAATTGTGCCTTGGTGTCTTGGTTTGAAAGACAGGTGTCTGCCAAGAAAGGCAGGAGCCTCTTTTTGAAATGGAGAATGTAAACCCCCTCCCTCCAAGTTATCATAATTTTGAAATTAAGGAGCTCTCAGGCAAAGATATAGGAATAACAGTTCTTTACTAGGAAAATTAAAATAGAAATACACTATTACAAAGAACAAACCCAAAGCACTGCCAGAGTCAGAATACAACCTGCCACCCGTCAGTCAGTCAGGGTGTTGGCAGCAGTCCCATTAAATGGTGGCTGCATCCTCCTGCAGTGACAGATGTGGTTCTGTTGGAGCAGTGCTCCTGTAGAAGGTGCAGTTTTCCTCCAAAGGTGCAGTGATGATGCAGAAGGGTCTGGTTTTCCTCTGGAATCCAGTGGAAAAAGGCTGCCTTGTCACAGTACAAGCTGGCTTGTACTGGGCAGTTAATCTGGCCACTGACAGGGGAAGTGGCTTGGCCTGATAGACAGGCCCCCAGAGAACAGAGATGGGACAGAATTGGAGATAGACAAGGATTTGACCCAATGAGTTCCAGCCTGACCTGCAGAGAGCTATTGGTCAGAGAGCAGAGCAGCCTGAACTTTGAAGCAATCACAGGCGCTTACCCGGGAACATTAAGAGGGGTATTTAAGGTGAAGTCAGAACAATAAAGAGGCTTTTTGTCACAAGGACCACAGAGTGCTGTGTTTTCTGTCTCAAGCACAGTGCCAGTCAAGCTCACAGCCTTGGTGTTGCAAATCTCAGTTTTTATCCAGGTAGGAAAGGCTTGGCTCCTCCCCCTGGCTGGAGCATCTCCCAATGGGATGATGGAATTTTATCAGTCATCCAGTAGGATTCAATGGCCCATTAACAGGAGATATCTCCTGGAGGGAGGATGGGTTGTGGAAAAGATAAAGAACACTGCCCCAGCTGGTTTTAACAGATGGTGATAGAATACAGACTTCTGGGCACATCCGGCATTGCAACCTAAGACACTTCGTTACAAAAGGTTTTGGACAGCCTTACTGCACAGATACACGATGGAAATTTGGACAGCATTTTCTGATTCCTTGTGACTTGTTTCTGTCCCCAGAGCCTCCCACGCCGATCGCCCCTCCAGAGCTGCTGGCCGTGGGAGCCACGTACCTGTGGATCAAACCCAACGCCAACTCCATCATCGGGGACGGGCCCATCATCCTGAAGGAGGTGGAGTACAGGACCACCACGGGCAACTGGGCAGAGACTCACATCGTGGACTCTCCCAACTACAAACTGTGGCACCTGGACCCTGACGTGGAGTACGAGATCCGAGTGCTGCTCACGCGCCCTGGGGAAGGGGGCACGGGGCCCCCCGGGCCCCCCCTGACCACCAGGACCAAGTGTGCAGGTGAGGCTGCTGCTGCTCCCGGTCCCTAACAAATGTCTGAGCTGATGTGGTGAATTTGGGTACGTCTTGGGATATTTTGTTTTATTCCACAGGCAGGCGTTTAGGAACTGTTGGTTTTATGCGTGTGGTTTATCTGACAAGCTCTTAGCACGACATGAGGCTGCTTTCTGTTGGAACAGGCAAACAGTGGTTTTCTGACCAGTCCTCCAGTAGGAAAATTGTTCTTAAGACCAGGCTATGATAAAATTTTCACCTCTAAGTGCAGAACAAAATTTATGTTTTTCTTGGATAGTGGATCTGCAGTGGTTATTAACAAATTGACACCGATATCAGTTTGAGTGCACTGTGGTGAAGGAGGAAACATTTAATTTTTAAGATACCTTTTTGTGTTCCATTTGATGGAACTGATTCCCCTTCTCATTTTTGACAAAGGACTGTGTTCAAACACTGTGCAGTAGCCTCCTTTTCTCTTTCATGTTGGAATGGATCAATTCTGATCCAGGGGCAGAAGTAGTCTGTCTTTCTTTCGAAGCCATATTGGACTTCCTGTGAAAAACTGACGGATGGTGTTGCTCATGTTTCAGATATAATTGCTATTCATCCTGTTGTCATACATTAATCATTAGCCATTAAGGGGAATCAAGCTCTGTGCCTGGCAAGGGGATGAACAAAGCACTTTTCTGCCTCACAGGTTTTTTTCCACCACACAACTTCATTTTCTCACATTTTTGTAATTTTTGCAAGGTCCTTACCATGGTGTGAACAAAGAACAGGGACTAAAAGGCTGCTCTTCTTTTGCTACAAACACTCCTTCCCTCCCCACAAATTAGTGGTTTGCAACATGTGGATTTAAGTAGTGAAAACCTTTTAAGAACATCCTGTTTCCTGTTACTCTTTCTGATCAAACAGCAAATCTGAAGTGGGAAGAAGGCATCCAGAACACCCAGAATCATCCTAGGATGGCATTAAGCAGTGCAATGTTAGTGTTCCTCATCCACTTCATGACATTTCCAGCAACATCCTCTTTCTCTACCAAGAGAGGAAGCTTGGCAGGCTGACTGTGTTTTGGGTGGCACATCCTTTATTGTGAAGGTTGTAAATTAGTGAACATTTATTGCCCCTTTGAGAAGATTTGGTTAAAAATAAATAAATCTGAGCACAAGGCCCTGGCATGCAGGTATTTGCTTAGTTCAGCGCCTGTTCTTAGGTAGAATACAGATGTTAAAGGCTTTGCAGCAGCTGTGTGGAAAGCATGAAGTGACATGGATGATGTCCTGGCCTGTTTGGGAAGTTGGCATATGTTCTGCTGCTCACCTCCTGGCTTCCTTCTCCTTCCCTAGTGTGGTCAAATTCTCTGACATCGCCAGAAGTCACTGCAGGCCTGGCCTGAGTCTGCATTTGCAGATGGAAATGTCACATGCTCAGATCTGGCCTGGAGTTGATGTGTTGTCACTTTGCAGTCACACTCTGCAGCAGCCAAACTTTACAACCTCTCTGCCTTACCTATAAAAAATGCTGGGTTTAGCTTAATTCAGGAGTTGAGGTAAAAAAAAGTTGACTTGTGCTTAATGTCTTGTCCTGTGTCCCAGATTGCTGAGTTTCCTGCCCTGCTCTGGTATCGACTGACACTGAGAAGGATGACGTGGATAATTTGTTCAAATTGGCAAAGCTGAGGCACTTTCTGTTTTCCATCCTATTTTACTAATGAAAATCTAACTGGAGAAGGTCATTCTGTTAATGTTAGCTGTCATACAGGCCTTGTTGAGATTGATGGCAATGGCATTTATGTTTTGTTTAGGGCACTTGGTAGAAGAAATGATAATGATCTTGATCTAAGCGTGGACCAGGAGGAAGGGAGAGACTTAATAGCTAAAGATGTACAATTTCACCAAATGTCAGCTGAAATGATAGACAAGAAAATGCAGCTCATTATTCCAATTTTCATACGTCGTGGAACTCCTTCAAAACACCGTTTTGAGGGTAATTACGCAAAACTTTCATGGTGAAGATTTTCAAAAATGTGCTGAACTGAGAAAACAGCTCAGCTGCCTTGATTTTCCTGAGAGTACCTAATGAATGACATCAGGGAAAATTGAGGGGTTTTAAAACAGTTGAGGGATGAGTGATGCTGCTTTTCTTATGTGAATTTTTTGGTTGTTTGTACTTTGTCTTTACTTTTTCTGAGGCAGAGGGAAGTACCAAACTCCTACACATTGGTATGCAATCAGCAGGTGAGTGGAGCAGCCCAGTTTTACTGCACTGTTTGGTGTTGTGCTGTGTTTATTAAGCCCACAAATAAAGGTAACAGAATTGATTGCACAAGTAAGAGTTGAGAATATCACCTGTACTGGAGAAGCATTTACTTATTTAAATTGCTAGGAATCAGTGAAACAATGAACAGAAGGTGGCTGCAGCCTTCTAAGAGAGAGAAGTCCATATCCCTTCTAACTGAATACTATTCCCTGGCTCTTTTCACATAGAGACTGATATTTTTTGTTTTGGAGAGGCTGAGTAACTGCTGGCCTTCAATTTAAGCACAAGTTGCAGTGAGAGTATTATTTAGAGATGAAAATGAGAAGGATTTGGGAATGACCATGCTTCTCTTCCACTTCAAATCAAGCAACAAAAGTTCATTTGCAAGGTTGCCCTTGTCTCCTTGTCAGTTTTGCAGCAGAGCAAAAGTTTGGCCAGGATGCTGTAGCATGAGCTCAGAGATCATGACAACTCTTACCAAAATCAATCATTAGTTTCAGATTTTGATCACAGTAAGTGGAAGGTGTTTATATAGACTTGAAAGGGGTTTTTTTTTAATTAGATAAAACCCATAAGTTAATTATGGAAGGTCCTGCTCTAAATGAGTGTAAAGAAGTTTTATTAAACTGGATAATATCTAAATTTCTGTTAGCAGTATGTGCCCAACTGTGTTACCCCACTGGTGATGCTTTTGGTGTTCTACAGCACAGCATTACAAGATTTAATTAATACTTGATCAATAGAAATAATAGTGAAAATTAAATCCCAGCTTACCTCCTTCAAGGAAAAGCCAACTGCCAGAAAATATGGTAAACCCTACACAAATTATGTTTGTTGCAAGTTTTGTGTTTTGGATTTGAATTTGTTTATTTCATGAACTGCGATAGGTCATGACTTGGGGCAGGGAAAAATGAAATGACCTTGAGACATAACCCAGTAAAGTGTCAGAGGGAAGAGCTGCTCATTGGGGAATGGGGAAAAGAGAGAGATTGTTTAAGGTTAAGACCAGACATAGGGTTGAAGGTTGGTTAAAGGAAGGATAGATATAAAACATTAGTGTTTATCCCCAAAATAATAGGTTGAGGAGATAACAGGATTAGAATAAAGTGTTTGAACACAGTTCCCAATAGTGCCTAGTATTCAGCACTGGTTCTCTAAGTGTGGGGCCTTTTTAGCCATCCTCTATAGATAAACAGCACTTTAAAAATCCTTGTTCCATGGCCTTTGTTCACAGGAGTGTGCTTTGGGAAGCTTGAGGCTTATTTTCTTCTCTCTGCTTATTGACTATTCCTCTGTGTTGTTTTTTTTTGGTTGTGGTTTTTTGTTTTTTTGGTTTTTTTCCCCTTTCTTCAGTTTCCACAGAAAGACAGAATAGGGGAAAAGTTTTTTTAGCTCTGGTGGATGGAAAAAAAGGGAAAAGTTGCATTTGAGGTCATCATCATGCAGGGAATCTCATCTGAAAACTGTTTGCTTCTGGTGGGGCAAACTCACATGAAAAACAAGTCCAAAGAGTAATATTTAAATGAATATTAATAAAGGGACAGAGTAAATGCTTTCTTTATTATTAATACCTACTCCTGGTTAAAATACTGCCTGGAAAAGCTGCCTTGAACATTTGCTTCTCTTTAGCTTCATTAGAACATTGTCTGATCTTCATTAGCAGTTGAGATTAAAGAAAGGAAGCCTCAGGGGGGACCTTCTCCCTCTCTAAAACTCCCTGAAAAGAGATTGTGGCCAGGTGGAGATCAGGCTCTGCTCCCAGGGAACAAGTGGCAGAAGGAGAGAAAACAGCCCCAGGTTGTGTTAGGGGAGGTTTAAATTGGCTATTAGGAAAAAATTCCTTCGTGAAAGGGTTGTTAGGCACTGGAACAGGCTGCTCAGGGCAGCCCTCCAGCGCTGGGAGTGTTCAAAAGGTGTGTGGATGTGAACATGGTTTAGTGGTGAACATGGTGGTGTTGAGTTAATGGTTGAACTCTGATCTTAGAGGGCTTTTCCAGCCTTTATGACTTTATAATTCTCTGCCTTTTGGCAGAGAATTGGAGGTTGTTGTTGGGATTGTTGTTGGATGATGACACCAGGTTGTAAAATGACTTGAAAATGGGGATAGCTTTATAACCTTGTGGTTTGGAGGAAGGAAACTCTTCAGTCTGACAGGAGAATTGTTTAGTAAGGAATGGGAGGGGAGAAAAAATGCTGAGAAACCCCCTCATCATCTCCCCCCAGAGAACACATGGCAGTGATTCCTTATGGAACAGCCTTGTGATCAGCAGAAGTTTGTCCTCGTATGAGAAATTCCCATGGCTCACATGCAGCCTCTCCCTTCAGATAAGCTGCTGGAGACTGCCTTAGTCAGCACAGGGTGATTTAGCTCCTGCAAGAAGGAGCAGTTGTCAAGATCAATACTCAATTTTTGGTGTAGGCCTAGGGAAATAAAAGTCTTGAATGATGGGGCTGGATTTGTTACTCCTCTTAAAAATAGTCCAGATACAGTGGCTGATACAAATGCAAATGATCTGGACATTCCGAGTTTGGTATGGTGCTGCCAAGTGGCTTTTTGTCTGGTGGCTGTTGGCAGGTGACTTAGTTGCCATGAAATCTAGTGAAGTTTACCAGTAGTAAGCAGCTTTTGCCATTTTTTGTTGGTTTAAGAGAATAGTTCCAAATTTATAGAAATAGCTCTGGTTTTTGCTCTATTACAGGTGATAGGAAAAGAAGGTATTTGCACACTGTTGCAATATGTATGAACTGAACAACCACAAGCATGTGCATTGAGTATGAGTTTAAAACCAGTTCTTTCTGGTTTAATTTTAAGGTGATGACTCCCATTAAATAGGAAACTTCCACATGTTAGTGTTGAAAAAATGTGACTCAAGGTTGCTACACTGCTGCCTTCATTTTTTTTCTCAAGCTTACAATAAAAAAAAAATTAAATCTCAGATCTATGAGTCAAAGCACTGCACAAAAGGCATATCAAGTGATTTGAAAGAGTGTTCTGTACAACTGACTTCTGGTACCATTGAAATCACTGATTCAGAGACTAATTTAACTTGGAGCTACTCTAAGCCTTGTGCTGAAAGGTGCATTCATTTCCCCTATTAATATTAAATTTTAACTCTTGGCTCCAGTCTCCTGTAACTTTAAACAGAGGAGGTGAAGGAAATAGAGGCTTTTTTAGCAAGTGAAGGAAAACTTTATCATAGAATTCTAGAATATTCCTGAGCTGGGAGGGACCCCCAGGATCAGGCAGGGCAGCCCCCAGCCCTGCACAGACACCCCAACAACCCCACCCTGAGCATCCCTGGCAGCGCTGTCCAAACGCTCCTGGAGCTCTGGCAGCCTCGGGGCTGGGTTTGGGTCTGTGGAGCCCCCAAAGCCTGGGACACTGGTACCCATTCTAGGGACATTCCCTACCTTGATGATTGAAGCTCAGATTTCTTTCCACCTCAGATATCCTTTGGCATGTCAGCCTGGGGGATTAGAGTTACAGAAGTACAAAATTCCTTCATTTTGATCCTTGATTCCCAGTTTGTGCTTGGAAACAGCCTGGTAGCATTGCTGAAAGATAGAGGCTTCATCCTAAGGGATTAAATCCCTTTGCATGCAAGATGATGATTTTTCCCTGCAAAACTGATTAAATAGATAAATATATCTTGATTTCTGCTTTACTCTTTCCACCCCCTCACTTATTTTTTGTCGGAGTAGAAAGACAGCACCTACCCTTTGATTAACAATTGAAAAACGTGGGGGAAAAAAGAAAAGGTGATGTGTTTCTTGATGACAAATGTATTTTTGGTTTCTCTTCAAGTTACAGGTGGTTTCACATACAGAGGTGTCCCAGGCAAAATGCATCTTTTGAGGAGCCCTCAGGATCAACTTGTGGCTGTGTTGGTTGTTGCAATGTGATTGCCCTGGAAAGACACCTTTCAAAGAATGGAGGATAGATTGGATCTGTGAATTATTTACTGGAAAAGATTTGAAAGAAGGAGCAGCTCTGTCATCTGAGATATAATAACAGTGACAACCTGTATGGGACAGAAAGAATCTGTGAGGAGATGAAATGGTGAAAGGGGAGCAGAGTGCTTTGGTGCATTTGGAGTGACTGAGGGAACCCAGGACTCGTGAAAATGGTTTTTTTTTTTGGATTGTTGGAGCTGACAGGATCCTTGCTTTGGCGTGAGGCTGTGATCCATCCAGAGTTCAGGCACTAAATTCTGTGTGTGGGAAAGCAGCAACATGCAGAGGGGAGGTTGGGATTTACTGCTGGAGCACATCAGTGCGCCATAAATCTGATATTTGTTTCCAGCACTGACCAATCCCCAAACATTCCTGAGTCTCCCAAAGCATGCCCCCTATTGCCTTTAACCATGGGACATATGGTGAGGATTTTTCTTTATCCTCATCCTTGCAGAAGATCAGCTTTTTGTCCTGAGGCCTGGGGATTGATTGCCCTTATCTTAGTCTGCATAAATACAGTTCTGAATAGAAATCCAGCCACAATAGTGCTTTGCTCTGGATTTTTTTTTTTCCCCAGAGGGATTTTGCTCACGATGGATTTAAATTCTAGGGATTTACCATTTTTATCTGCAAAGGTGGTTTGTTATCCAGAAATGTTTTATTTTAATTTTTATTTATTAGGAGGAAGTCTTGTTGTTCATTTCCACATCACACTGTTTCTGTCTGGTGCTGTTGCTGTCTAATTTAATATTTTTCCAGAATGTGGTTTGAATTTATAATTATTTTTGAAGTGGGCAGGCTGGTCAGGAAGCTGACAACTTCCAGAAAGGCATAAGGCTCTTATGCCAAGAACTGTTCTCACTAATGGTGGGATTTCACAACTTTTCCCAAAAGAAGTGAACCCTCCCAGCTCTTGCTTTCACACCAGCTGAATTTAGGACACTGTTCTTTTTGATGTTTCTTGTCTCATGAGTTCTGTCCAGGCTTCTTCCCAAACAGCTATTCTTAATCCGAAGAGGCAAAAATAGAAAAGGAGAGCGCAAGAAACAAAACAAAAAAAGCCTAAAACAAAACCAACAAAACCCCATTCTGTTTTGTTGGACTCAGAAAAATCCTCAAGCCCGGCTTGACTTCGTGGTGTTACAGATGTGAGGCAGCTGGATACCTGCTGTATGCACACTACTCTTCTGAGGGAAAAGTGAGTTTGAATCACATTTGAAGGGAATACAAACCAGATGGATTTTTGCTGCAGTTTTTCAAGGATGTGTTTCTGCAGCTTGAGGTGTTTGAGAGTGTCCAGGGAAGGGAACAGAGCTGGGGAAGGGGCTGGAGCATCAGGAGAGACTGAGGGAGCTGGAAAGGGGCTCAGCCTGGAGAAAAGGAGGCTCAGGAGTACCCTGTGGCTCTGCACAAGTCCCTGATAGGAGGGGCAGTGGGGGGGATTTGGGATATTATCCCAGGGAACAGGACAGGAGGAGAGGGAACAGCCTCAGGCTGGGCCAGGAGAGGCTCAGGGTGGACATCAGCAGGAATTTTTTCCCAGAAAGGATGGTTAAACGTTTGAAGTGGCTGACCAAGGAGTAGTTGAGTCCCCAGCCCTGGAGGGTCCAAGGAACACCTGGCTGTGGCACTCAGTGCTCTGGGCTGAGTGCCAGGGTGGGGATTGAGCACAGGTTGGACTGGATGAACTTGGAGGTCTTTTCCAACCTCAGTGATTCTGTGATTCTGTGTGAATATGCTGGGCACGACTGAAAACTCTGTACGAGGTCACTGACAGAACAGGCCCCCATGAATGATTGCAGATACTCAGGACTGGAGTCTGGACACAAGTGAAACCAAACCAAAATTGCCTGAGCTGCTGTGTTACCCTGGGTTAATCAGGGAGCTGGGTTCTTCGTGCACAACACAATGGTGGTTGAGTTTTGTTGTGTGCTTTTGGATAATTGTGTGATTCCTCTTTCAGCTTGCTGAACAAAATTGTACAGGGAGGGAAGAAACATAAGCAGATATTTGATGTGTTAATAACTTCTTCCCTGCTTGCTTGTGCAGCTTCCATTTCAACATTCTCAATTTAAGGGTTTTTCCAGTGTGGGCTCCTTAGCTCATGCAAACCTGGCACTGCTTTGCCCAAGTCAGCATTTTACACCCACTGAAAATCTGCCCCACCATTTGCAAAAACAGGCCAAGCATTTCTCCTCAATTGTCACTCAGTCCCCTGCTAAAAGCAATTTTATTTAAATTGCATGGTGTCTTTTAGTCTTCAGTTAAGAGGCATCTTTCATCAAATCTCATCCCTTATTACCATGTTATTACTGCCTGTGTTGGCTTTCCGAGGGTGCACGAGATGATCGCTTCCAGCTGTGGCTTTATCCCAGTGTGAAAAGCCCAGGCAGTGGGAGGAGGCTGAGAAGGAGGATGCTGTGTGTGTGTTCCCCATTGAGCTGGGGCTCAGGAGGACCTGAGGGAGGTGGCTTTGCTTTCTCTGTGCCATAACTCGTCCCAGGAATCAATGAAAGACCCATCATTGCAAAGCATCCATTCAGGATTTGCATAGTCATGATCCCATCTTTGTCCTGGGACAATCATTGCTTCCTGCTTGTGTTTCTCTTGTTGCTTTTCCAAAGGCAGCTGAAACATAAATGACTTTCATTTTCAGACGTGTTTTTAATACACACAAGTCTGCTTTGAAAAGCACTCAAATAATAAGAGATGCTGAGACTTTATATGCTGAAAGTGGCCAATTTTAAACAATTCAAGAATAAAATGCACATTAATTGGCTTTCATGGATGCTTTAACATAGAGTACAAAAGCCAGACAGAGGCAAAGTGGAAGAGAGCACTACACTTTTACCGTGCTAAGGCTTTTAACCCTGAGGCATTTGCAAGACATTTAGGAACAGTTTTCTTCCTTACATGTTTAGCTGTTCTACATTTTGTCATAAATATTTTACCCTTTTATTTTTCCCCAATGGACTCTGAAATGTTGAGATGAACATGACTTCTTGTTTTACACTTGGCAACTCATCCAGATGAGCAGGGGTTTTGCACAGCTGTGGGACAAAAAAAGGAAAAGGGAGGTTGGTGTCTTAAATTGTGCTGCAGAACCAGCAGATGGAGCATGAGAGTACAGAACCTGGTTTGCAATGGTGTGTCTGTCTGTCTGCACAACCACGTTGCGTTTTCATATTGTTTGAGCTTGAAAATGGACTTTAAAAAGTCATTTTTAGCCACCTATTCTGCCCATGAGCATTTCTGCCACGTGTTAAAGGCAGTACCTGAACAGCACAAACCCAGAGTACAGCTCTCATTCCCCTCTCGGGAGTTCTGGGATCCCTTCACAGTTCCCATTACACAGGTGGAAAGCAAAAACCCCCAATCTCCCCAGGCTGTGGATTTGTGATCCAGCTGATTGCCACGGCCATGGGCCTGGATTGGGGTTTTTACACTTAGCCACCCTTTTAGTTATTTGTTATTCAACTGAGTACAGTGAGGAAAAGCAAATGCTTTCAACTCCTTTAAACTTATTTTTGTTTTTTAGTTTCATAAGCTAAAAGCTTAAAAGCTTTGGGCTTTTATTTATTTAGTTTTCTTTAGCTTTTTTTTTTTAATGTGAAGCAGAGGAATATTTTATGACTTTAGAAATAATACTGAAGTACAAACCATAGCTGTGACTGCATCAAAGTACTCCAATATTGCTGGGGAGACTTAGAGGCCTGAGCGTCCAAATCAGCCTGACAGTTGTTATTACAATGTATTTTGTTCAAGATCCACAAATCCTCATTTCAGCTGCCAATAATCCTTCAAATTATTAAACTAAAATCTTGGTGCAGAGACCATCAGAAGGGGGTTGAAAGCAAGACCACAGCTCACAGGATAATAGAATCTGAAAGCCTGAACGTCGTAATTTCCTCCCTGTGGCGCTTGGAGATGTTTTATAGCATTCCCTAGAGAAGAAAAAAACCAGCAAGGAAGTAGGTCTTACAGATAGATCCAAACAACCAGAAATTGATTTGTCCATTAATGAAGTTTTACGAAAATCTTTGTGAGCCTGGAAGATTAGATTATATATCAAGTAACTCCACCACTTGGAAGATAAAGCCTTCAAGTGATAACTGCATTTAATAACGTTTTTAATAAGAAGATAAACTGTTGGCATGAAGTTGGCTGTTTGAACAGTGGGGGGACTGAGGCAGAGGAGTGGGATGCTGAATTTAAAACAAGGAATGCTGCATCCCAAAGGCAATGCTATGTATGAACTTCTATATTTGTATAAAACCAGTTCTTCACAGTTTGTTTTATCCTCTTCAGATGGATTATTTTTAACCTATTGTAGGAATAAGTCTTTCCACCTGCTTTCCACCTGTTCTATAGGTCCCTTTGGTATAGTGTTAATGTTTACATTCATAACACATTCCTCTGTCTAAAGATTCACACAGTTCTTTTTCCTGGACAGAAAGAATCCTATTTCATTAAAGAAACTGTGCCTGAAAGCAGCTCTAGAGCTGTGATGGTTTTTTATTTCATACAGAATTAAAACTGTCTTATGGCAGCTCAGACAAAGCAGTTGCTGCTCTAAGATTGCATAAATGTCTTTTTTGTTGTCTGGTAAGTGCTGTAGATTAAAATCCGGGTCTGAAATGCTGAATTTTCATTCTATGATTTGCTCTGTGGTGATGGAAGGGGTTTCAGGTGATAAGAGTTAAGTTTCTTGTAAACACTGATTCCCATCACATCTCAGCATGTATGTTATCTTTTCCTTCAAAATCTGGCAAGGCACTCATACAAGTTTCAGGTATAAAACTTCCCTTTCCTTTGTGAAAACTCAACTTTTCTGCTTGTGGTTTTTGTCCTGCTCTTCTAAAGAAACCAGGAACCACAGAGTTAAAAGATGAACTTTGCAGTACCTGACAGAAGATCTGCGGAGTGAAAATGAATTTTGTATCTACTTTTGTTGTTCCCATTTCTGTTCTGAAGCTGTTTTCAATACTTGTTGCTTCCAATTAATGTTGTGTATGTGAACTCCAGATAGGCACCTTCTGCCAGCCTTCTCCTGTCTAGGAGAGGCAATTGAGAGCTTTCCCCTGATCCAGCTGGCACAGCACAGCAAATATTTACTAATTTTCAAACAGAAGCAAATATCTCAGTGTAAGAGTTGGAAGCAGACTCTGTGCAAATAGGTGCTTCATATTTTATTGGTGTGTTATGCTGCAACCCATCAGGCATTTATAGAGAATTTTCCATTGGCACTCATGGGATTGAGGCTCACAGGTTGGTGTCAGCACTCCTGGGCTTTCAGACTTGGTTAATTAATTTGTATGAGCGATAGTTTGTCTGTCCCTATTTGTCTCTGCCTGTCCCAGTGTAAAAGATGCTCTTGCTTATAATAAGAAATAATCTCCAAACCTGACTGTGGTGGCCTGTGCTAGAAGTAATATTGCCTTGTTAAAGTCCTCTTTAGGCTATAGGAATGTACCTGTGTGCTGAATGCACAATCATTATCTGCTTGTTACTCTGCCCTTTTGTCTGTCCCAGGGGTGTCCCTTGGCAGTGAAATACTGAGAAGATTTAAAAACAAGTGCTGGTTAGAGAGAGAGGAGAGGGCAGAGCATTGTCTGTGCTCCAGGTGTGTTAAGAAAAGGTAACATCATTAAAGGTACGATGTCAGAACATAAAAGAAAAAAAAGAAGAGGTGGGATATTTTTATTCTATAGCAAAAACTCTCAAATTCTTTTCGAGCAGAGCTGTTTGCTGCGGTGTGTGTTTTCTGTTCTAAATTGCTCTAGTGCTGTTGGGTATCTTTATTCAGGGGGAGATGTCTGGTTTTTGTGGGTTTTTTTCTTGTTAGAGCATTTGGGCTAAAATATTTGCACTGCATCACCTTAATTTGGAGCAATGAAGAAACGTGTTCATATGTTAGTTCTTAAACCACAATATTCCAGCAGCTATCAGGTCCTGTGGTCACCTCCTCTTACTTGCAACACAAGGCTCTGAAATATCCACCTTTTGCCTTATTTATCACAGAATGGTTGGGTTGGAAGGGACCTTAAAGCTCATCTTGTTCCACCCCCTGCCATGGGCAGGGACACCTTCCTGTATCCCAGGGTGCTCCAAGCCCCAGTGTCCAACCTGGCCTTGGACACTCCCAGGAATCCACAAGCATCCACCAAAAAGATCCAAAATTTCCAATGTGAATTTGTGTCTGAGAGCTTTGTCCACACACTTCTGGAACTCCGGTGGGCTTTTATTTATTCATATTTATTCAGCTTGTCAGGGTCATGTCTGCCATGAAGGATCTCGAGTGTGCCTGGCGCAGAATCCCTTTTTTTATCTTTAGAGGGCACAATGTTCTGTTTTTCATGGCAGCTTTCTAGAGGCTTGTCCTCCACAACTGTCCCCTAGCATTTGTTCCACTTAGAAGCTGATGAAGTTAGGGGGAAACAGGAGGAGTTGTAGAAACTCAGAGTAGATCTAGATATCAATTTTTCAATGACAAGATAATTACTGAAATCTATCTATGTTCTCTTTGTCCACCAAAAATAACTAAGGACTCTCTGACCTGCCTGTGACACAACCATGTTGGACACTGCTTTTGTGCAAAAATGGAATTTTCTGCTCAAAAGTTCTTTCCTGTGAAGTCTTGACTTGATGAGGTTGGTGGGAAAGGGATGAGTCTTCATTTAAATTTTCCCAGAGTACTCAGGCTTCAGAAACAGCAATATTTAGAAGAACATGTAGAGAGATTTGGTTTTTTTTCAGCACACTTCCCTCACTCATGGTATGAAAAAGGACCTGACAAATAATTCAGAGTTTCTTTGTAGGTGTCCCCACTCATGGCAGAGGGTTGGAGTGAGATGAGTGTTAAGGACCCTTCCAGCCTAAGCCCTGTTGGGGTCCTGTGACTGAGCTCTGTAATCTCTGGTGCCTGTAAAACAGCTTTTCCCCTCTCAGGGATGTATTTCCCTCACTGCAGCACCCATCCCCTTTGGCACAATCATTCTTATCCCTTCAGCCCTTTCCGACTGCATTGCTCAGATATTTTCAGCTGTCAGCAAATCTTAACAGTTCCTCCCTTAACCCAGACATTCCCACCCAGACAGATGTGTTTGTGTGTCCCCACTAGAGGTAAATAACTCGAAGAAGAGGTTATCCTCCAGAGGTTAGGTGAGAAAAGCAGGATAGGATTAAACTGCTGCCTGAGTTACAGACGTACAAGCATCATGCAGACATCCCTGCTATTCAGCACAGGAGGACAAACCCTTGCACACTGCAGAGATTTGCACAGGAGTCACGGAATGCCATTGTCTCTGATCATGTACTTCAGTGTGTTGACAGACAGAAATGCTTTTAAGCTCAAATGCCTTTAAGACTTTATGAAACAAGTCCTACCTCAGGTTGTCCCCAGGGTTAAGGACCAGGGTAGTAATGGTATTTCACCTTCAGCATTTCCTTCAAATTTGCCTTCTTTAAAGGAGTTGGGCTGCAGTAGCAAATTGTAGCTTGCAGCACTCTTTCTGTTCCCTCCTGAGAGCACGAGGACACTGGGAGATGCTCTGGGCCCCTTCACACCACTGCAGGTTTCCATCTTGTGTGTTCGGAGCACAGGGACAGCAGTGATGTGGTCAAATTTTGGGCAGCAAAGCTGAGTGATTCCCAGACTCTGTTAAGGTCTATCCTTAAAAAATCCTTCCTGTTGGCTTTTGGGATATTTATGAGAGTTACAGTGCTGTTGGTCGAAAGAACTCAAAAACCCGGAGTCAGAAGCCACTCTTTCCCCACTCTGTATTCATGGAGCCTCAGGAAATGTGGTCTGGATTTTTTAATGTATCTAAACCTTCCTCTTGCTTTTCCTTTCATCAGTAAGCGTCAGGCACAAATCACTCATTCATTCTCCATGCAAAACTGTGACCCCGTGTTTCTAGGCTGCTGTCTGTGTTCTCCTGTCTGCTGCATTGTTCCTTCCCAGGATGGAAAACCTTTCTGGAGTGGCAAAGCTGGCAGCTTTCCCTGTGATACACTGGCACAGGGAAATGGGAATTTATTTTAGCTGGGTGGTGGCTCCATGTCTACCTCAGGCATCAAGGAGATGAAGGTGGGGGCAGGTTGCTAAAACAACTCTGTGAGATCTGTTCCTTGTTCTCCCTCATGTCCAGCTCCAAGAGAGTCAACAGAGAGTGGAATGTGGAGCCAGAGCTTTGAGGTTGGCTGAGGACCTGGCTGGAAGTTTTTTCTCCAGCCTCAAAAAGCTGCTGAGAAGGAAGCTGCCCTCACTGCCTGCATTTGCTCTCCTTGCTGTGTGTGGTAGTTTGACTTAAACCAAAACACTGTGCCACAGGGAGGTGGAAGCAGCTCTGTTGCCTCTTCCAGAGGTCCCCATGGAGCACCAGGAAAGCCTTTGCTGCCGCAGGGAACACGCAGCACTGTGGCTCCTTCTGATCAATTAGCTCAAACAATTCTCTGAGCTTTCTGGGTTTCTTTCAGAGGTGCCCACCAAATTATACAGCTTGCTATAATTTTAGCTTTGCTTACACTAAAATACCACTCTAGACTATCTAGGGAGCCCTGCTCTGTGTTGTCTGCTGGAAGAGAAGCGTGGGAGCCTGAGGATCTGTTCCAGTCTGTGTGATGTGCAGAGCTTTACATGCCCTACACTGCTGAGCATGCACCACACTGGAGACATCCAGCAGGGGAGCTTTGACAGGACTTTCAGCAAGCGCTGCTCCTTGGCAGCTTGTTTTTTTTTGGTGCATGGTGGTTTTTGTGGCTTTTAATGTGCGCAGTTCAATTTAGAGAGGAGCAGCAGTAGATGTTGGGAATGCTGTCAAGATCACTGTGGATATAGCAGTGCTGGGTTGAGTGCTGTTCAACTTTTACACTATCATCTCTCTCACTTCTGTTTCCTGTATTTTCTTTAAATTTTATTATCTCTTATCTGGTGAAAAAGCAGTATTTGAATTTCAGAGCTGAGCTGGTTCTCTGTCCTGTGGGAATAAGAGCTCAGCTTCTCCTCCCTCAAAGCACAGGCTCAGATCTCTGTTTCCTTTAAGTGCTGTCCCAGCTTTAAGCTGTCGAGTGCCTGTTTGCCTTGGTCTGGTGTGTGAAGTGGGTAGTGAATCCTGCTGCCTTCAGATTCTAGGAATTGTCCTAGGAGGATGAGGCACTGTGGAATAGGATTTTATTTCATCCTGTAAATTGTGTTGTCTGGGTAAGAATTTTGGGTTTTAATTAATGTTTTTTAGAAACTTGCATGGTGAGTTAAGCCATTTTTGAACAACAAATCAGCCATTATATCATTCCTTAGACACGATTTCTTAACTGGGGGGAAAATTGCCTGAAGATGTATATTTGAAAAGTTGTTTGTAAGGAGAGGGAAGTAACCTCCAAGTAAAATGTGTGGCAATTGTTAAACTAAGTCAGGTCACTTGCTTAGAAGCAGCTTTGGGGAGGGTTTCATTATTGTATCCCATAGAATGTATTTTTTATAATAATGTAAGCTGGTGACATTTTGTCTGTGCAGTAGCTTGCATAGAGGAACTGGTGTTTGTTCTGTGTGTCTGTGCTTATTTCCCTCAGAATCTGCCACCCTGTGTGCTTGTGCTCTGGGAACCTGGCCTGTGTTCCAGCTTACAAGCCCTGATCCAATATTAATAAATTGATATGAGCACAGACTGGGAGAAGCCCTGTGGAGAAACACTTGGGGATTCTCATGGCTGGAAAGCTGGTAATTTTTATATGGACAGAGAGTGACAGGACAAGGGGGAATGGTTTTAAACTGAAAGAGGGCAGCTTTAGGTTAGATGCTAGGAAGAAATTCTTCCCTGGAAGTGTCCAAAGCCAGGTTGGACAGGGATTGGAGCAACCTGGGATAGTGGAAGGGTCCCTGCACATGGCAGGGGGTTGGAATGAGAAGGTCTTTGAGGTCCCTTCCAACCCAAACCATTCTGTGATTCTAAACACACAAAGAACATTAAATGTTTTAAGATCACTGTTTTGCCAATTGCATTAAAATCTGGAGAGAGGATCCAACCCCCAGATACTGCATTTCTAACCCCTGCTTCCTCAGAGGATCACTGTCAAATTCGTATAGACAGTATAAATATTTATTTATTTGTACCCTGAAATTGCCATCTAAAACTGGCGTGTGAAGATTGTTACTGTGCTCAGTGTGGCTGAGGCTGAAGTAGCAGATGAAAGAAGAGGAATCACCTAATTATTGCCTAATTCTGATCACTGATATTCAAGTGTGAAGTGCTACTGATGTAATTAAAGTGTAGAAGAAGCAGTGCAACTTTCCTGTTGTCAAAATGTTCAGCTTGACATACCACATGGAAAATAGAGGAACTTCTTTAAGCTTTCAATGTTAATCAGTGCTGAGGAGCTATTTTCTTCCTAATACCATCTGCAAGTCTCCATCAATACTGTGCAAGTGTTGATTGTGTGTTACAATACTTCATTTTAATTAGACTCCATAGGAGATAGTTGAAGGGCTGATGGGGGAAGATATTGTAGCAGTAAATATTATGGCACATTTGGAAACGGAGAGGGGAAGAAGAACATGTTGGCTTCAGCGTTGACGTAAGTGACACTCGGCACTCTGGGACACACTTGTCACTGCTGGGGACTGCAGGCTCTCGGTGATACATTGCATTTCAGTTTAGCAAATCTTCCTTAGGGGACTAGTTTGTCACTGTAACAGCCCAGGGAGGAGATGCGCAGCCATGGCTGTGTTAATCAGCAATTGCTGGGTCACCCTGGCAGGTGAGGGGTGGCCATGGCAGGTGAGGGGTGGCCATGGCAGGTGGCTGATGGCCATGGCAGGTGGCTGATGGCCCTGGCAGGTGAGGGGTGGCCATGGCAGGTGAGGGGTGGCCATGGCAGGTAGCTGACAGTCATGTCAGGTGAGGGATGGCCCTGGCAGGTAGCTGATGGCCATGGCAGGTGGCTGATGGCCCTGGCAGGTGAGGGGTGGCCATGGCAGGTGGTTGTTGGCCATGGCAGGTGGCTGATGGCCATGATAGATGAGGGATGGCCCTGGCAGGCGGTTGGTGGCCCTGGCAGGCGGTTGGTGGCCCTGGCAGGCGGTTGGTGGCCCTGGCAGGTGGTTGGTGGCCCTGGCAGGTTCTGGTGGCTGTGTTGGTCACAGAGCAGACCCAGCTGGATGCTGATCCAGAACCAGGGCACCTGTGTGGGGTCAGGGCTCAGGCTCAGTGTGCTCTAAGGAGGTTCCTCCCAGAAGCAGCCAGTGACACGAGGAGCAGCTGGACAGGCAGGAGGGGACAGGGCAGTGTCTCTGCAAAAGCAAAGATGCACTCAAGTGACTGTCCCAATCCTCTAGTCCCAGAATCATGCAGTGATGCTTTTATTGCCATTTTGCTTCTATTTAGTGATCAGGCTTTTCTGGCCCAGAGGCTGCTCAGAGGACCTTTAGCCTTTTGCTTTGTGTTTCATTGAACTCAGAGTTCTTTTTCTGGCTTTTTGGCTGTAACTCACTGCAGGGTCAGCAGGTCGTGGCATTTATTCACACTAAATACTGAATAGGCACTAAAACCTAATTAGAAATCCTCCCTATCCCTGCACAGGATAGGGAAAGTCGTTTCAGGGAAATTAAGTAACCTGGCCTAGCTTCTAAAAATAGAGACATAAATAAAACCTGTGGCAAATGTGGATTTTGGTGTGACTCCTGGGCCAAGCAGTAACTATCACATTTCTAATGCAGTGCAGGTTCTCACATGGATTCTCAGTTCCTGGTTCTGCCATCCCAAGATGAGACAAAATGAGGTTTCATTGTGTAGTAGGTGGCAGTTTGAAACATTAACTGCTCTGGAAGAAGATTTGAAAGGCAATTTCCCATCTCAATTTTCTCTTCAGTCATTAAAATTCATCTTCAGTTCTCGAAGTATCCAAATTTCTGTTCTGCTTAGGTATCTGGGTTGGAGATCTTACTGAACTGAATATCCCTTAAATTTATGGCAAACTGTTCAACACTATTTTACAAGCCATCCATGATTCTCCAGATTTATCTTTAGAAGATTAATTTTTCCCTCCCCACAAAATTGATGCTAATCTTGCTATGAACTGAGTTTAAAACTACTTAAACCTGAAGTTACTTCTTTGCTCTTTATTTCTGAAAGTTTAGCACTGCTAAACTCAGCTCCTTTCTTGTCACTTGTCTACAGGTTGTTCTCATTCTTTGGTTCTTTAATGTGTTCTGTGGCACTGATCACTGTGGCATCACTCAGGTGAGTGGTGTGAGGAGCTGAGTGTGCTATTTTCTTCTCTATGCATTAAAAACATCTACTTGGGAATTGAGGGGACTCAAAGTCTGTCCTAGAAGTGCAGAAGAGTATAAAAATAACTTAATAACTGTACCACCTTATTTGAATTTAAAATAGCTCTCTTTTTAATTCATAAAAAGAGAGTTGTCAGGCTTTGGGTGACAGAGGGTGATGAATTTGTGTGGGAGTGTGGACTTCCTGCACTTCCTTTCTTTAGGAAGCTTGTGGAAGGGGAATAACCTTTTGTCATGCTCATGTCACATTTTATTTGGGCTTAAGTCTGATGAGAGAAGAGAGAAATCTGGCTGTCAAGAACAGCCTGTCTCCTCCGTGTGTCTTTTTTGTTGCTCTGATCCTCAGCTTCTGCTGTTCCTTGGAGCACAGGAGAGGCAAAGCTCCAGCAAATCCAAGCAGAAGCATCCTTGGGGCTTTTCCTCTGGCCTCTGCTGCCAACTGTCCAGCTCCCAGCCCTGACTTGTGCCTGCTGCAGTGTTTTACTCTCAACTCTGCCTAATGCTGGCTCCAGAGCACACCTAATTCCACTAATTATGTTTAACTCCACAGCCAGGTTAATTGTGAGCACTCGGTGCTGTTAAATCACTTGGGATGTGGGAGCTGTGTGTGGCTGTTTTGTCTAGGCAGTAGCCCTCATAAATGATCATTTCAAAGATTTAAGGTTAATCACAACACTCTTGCCAAAGTGCTCTGATAGAGTCACTGGGGAGGGACACATGGATACAGAGAGGATTTATTTATATCCAGCCATGATTCTTGGCTCTCCTGGAAGGCACACGAGGGTGTGAGAACATCCATGTTGTTCTCTGACACTCTTCTGTTCTTAAAGGCAGGCACTAAAGAAAAAGGTTAAATGCATGGTGAGAACCTCTTCTTTTTTCCTTATTTTTTTTTTCTTTTATTGTGCCCATAATTGTGTGCTACTCATTAAGTAGCTGAAGGCCTTTTGAAAAGTCCTTTCATTTGAGAAAGATGCCAGGCAGAGCTGCTTGTGAAATAATTACAGAAAATGAGTGTTGATGCATGTTTTGACTCTGCTGTAGAAGTAATTCTGTCTTCTCTAGCTAAAGTAATTACATTTGTTTCTAAATAGAAGAAGAGAAATGGCAATTGTAAAGAAAAGAGCATAGATCTCACTTCTACATTTATGTAGTGGCAGATAGATGGGTAGCAAAAAATAAATTATGATATTAGTGTAGTCATTATTGTGTGTTATTTATTGAAGTGAGGTACCATTATTAAATACAGAGTCATGGAAGATTTGTGGGACTTACGTTACTTTCTTTAGCACTGAGGAGTATAAACACTTTTACAGTGTGTTAAGGTAATAATTAATTTAGGATAGATACTGCAAGGATTCAGTAGCTATTAATTACTTTTTATTTCCTTCAGAGAGAAGAGGTTTTCAGTTATTAGAATCCAGAGTGCTCACATCAGGGAGGGCTGAGTGCTTGTATTTCTGTGTATGGGAAGTTTCTTCTCAGTTCAGATGGCCAGGGGGTAAAACTGTGCAGCAGCTGGGATGATGCCTTTGCTGGTTTTGGAGTGGGATGGATCTGCTGTGTTTTATGTGGATCAGGAAGCAGCCATGAGACAGCACCACTGCTGTAATCCCAGGCAGCATGGACCTGAAAATCCTGCCAGTCAATTCCCATTTCACCCTCTGTCTTTTATTTTAAGGAAGTCAACTTTTGTGTTTATGCTGAAAAGGTGACCTTGCCTGCAAAGTAACCTTTGCTGAAAATTCGGATTAAACTTTTTGGAGTAAACATTGGATATGTTCTGGCCCAGGCTACCAAAGTCTTATTGGCCCCTATGTGAAAGCAGAATTAGGCATCTGGAATACACACTGAATGCTTATGTGATTCATTTGGTGATAGGCTATTAATTACTGACTGTATTGTTAAAGATAGAAGTCAAAGTGAAAGGAATGAAGTGGAAGGATGCTTTGAGTTCTCTGTTTAGTTATCAGTTAATCTACATTATTTCCTGGAGAGGCTTCTTATCTCTCTGTCTTCCTAAGGCTTTCACTCATCTGGCAAGAATAATTTGCATTTCCAGAACATGATATTGAATGGATGTACCTTCATTTCAAACTGAAAGAGAAGAAATTTAGGGTAGATATAGGGAAGGAATTGTTCCCAGTGAGGGTGGACAGGCCCTGGCACAGGGTGCCCAGAGCAGCTGTGGCTGCCCCTGGATCCCTGGCAGTGTCCAAGGCCAGGCTGGACATTGGGGCTTGGAGCAGCCTGGGACAGTGGAAGGTGTCCCTGCCATGGCAGGGGGTGGGACAAGGTGAGATTTAAGGTCCCTTCCAACCCAAACTCTTCCATGATTCCACCTCAGTGTGGTGTCATGAACTCAAGGTTGGTCACGGGTTTAACCTGGCACTTTCACATTTCTGAGATCTGTGCTGAGTGGGAACATCCTAAATGACCCTGCTGGCCACTGATCATGGAAAACCCGTTTGTGTAAAATTGCTTACGGGGTTCCAGGATTAATTCCGTGAGTTTGCTTTGTTTTCCAGAGAGGACAAAGTGTTCAGCTGCAAGCTGCCCTCTGTGTGGTGAAGGCAGCAGCACAGGAGACAGCAAACCTCTCTGCTCCAAACCAGACCCGTATTCGATTTTAAACAAAAAATCAAACCTCTCTTAATTCCCATGGCATTTTATCATCCTTTGGAATTGAATGCTATTTGCAAGGCAGTTATTTCAATTTCTAAGGGAGGGCTGTCAAAAAGTGAGTCAAGAACCCTCCCTGCTTTTTGCAGAGCAGAATGTCAGAGTCCTGAGAGTTTTGCTTTGGCATAAAAGTTTGATGAGCTGGCCAAACCACTGCACAGAGTTGCATACAAACTGCTCTTTAGTGAGTGACAAAGTAATACTCTGCTTCCATTTTTTGTTATTTTTTCTTGCTTGTGCTGGAAAGCTTTGGAAGACACATGATGCTGTCAAGCCTGTCAAAACTTCATACAGGCAATTTCAGGTCTAAAAAAAAAAAGTTAAATAAAAAATACAACTGGTGTGAATGGGAACAGGGAGAATCTGGCAATCTTGCTGACATCAAGGAATGAGGAGGGTGTTGAGAGATTCCCCCTCCAAAATCATGAGCACCATATGTTCAGTTTGGATTCTCATGGTTTCTTGGGGAGTAAAACAAAAAGGCCATCTTCCCCCTCCTCCCCCTGCATGCCTGCGAAAGAAAACAGTGTCTGTTGTATTTCTGAGCTAGCACAGCACAAATGGGGAGGAAGGTCTGTCTCCAGCTGGTTTCAGGTCATGGGATCCCACTGGGCTGGGCACTGGCAGGTGTGAAGGCTGTTTTTGGGATCTCCTGGAGGGCTGTGGGTCACTGGAGCTTCTTGGAAAAGTTATTTCCATGCAGGAAGGTAATCACCACTGCTGCTAGGGCAGCATGGCAGGATCCAAGCACTACAAGAGGTTTTGGAGTGCAGCAAGGATCATTCCAGGCTGCAGGTGCTGAGTGAGCCAAAAAGAGGATTCTTAGCTGGAGCTGCTCCTGAGCACTTTGGACTCTGGAAGTTGGTGGCAGTTTGGCTGCTGGGACTGTGAGATGATGGACGTGAGGTCCTGAGGGAAGTGAGGAGGGTTGTGAAAAAAAGGATGGAGCCACATAATTTTGGAGATGTGTGGTGAGAGGACTAGATAAAAAACTGATATGTTTGAATTTCAGAATTGAATGTAGCTTTGAAGTTAGTTGTGCTTTTGGTAGGGAGTTGAATCAGTTGACTTGGAAATGTCTCCTCCAACCTGAATTATTCAGTGACTGATTGTACTCATTTGTCATGGCCTTTAGTGAGATATATCACAGGTTATTATCTTCTTGTTAAACAGGAATCTTTAACTTGCTGTTCCACTTACTCAAAAACCTCATTGTTCTATCCAGAGTCTGAGTTCCTTCATCCTTGGTGTTTTAATGTTGCATTATCAGCTGTTGGTGTGTGTTGGAGTGGGAGTAATAAGGGAAAGAGTTGCAGAATAAACCAAGGATTCTTAGGCAGGGGTTGAGGAGAAATGGGATAAAAAGCAGGGCGTTATGGTCATCCTGTTAGGGGATTGTTGTTCCTCAGGATATCCTGCAGGAAGAACTACTCCAGAAATATTAATGCAAATACTTTTCTCTATGCTGTTCTTCATGAACCTTCTCTGTGCAGTTTTAACTCAGAGGGAAAGATATTTTTTATTAACTCTATTGTGCAGCCTTTGTGAACTGCCTGAGCTCCCAGGTGGATCACACACAACTGAGGAGCAGCTATATGAGGAGTCAGGTCCTTTTACTCAATGGGGAGCTGCATACACTGGATTTTGAAAGATTCCATTTAAGGCAAAAAAAGATATCTTCAAAGCTGGCATTTTTTACATAAATAACTCCTTAGCTTTGGTATACTTGTTTCATTCTGCCTTGTCAGTGGAGAGGAAAGACATACCTTAACTCAAAGTGGACAACTGAGAATGAAAGCTAATAAAAGTTTACAATAAAAGAAAGGTATCCCTGCCACAAAAAATATACATGAGTTTGTATCCATTGCAGGAAACAGTCATAGAAATGAATAGTTAAAGTATATCCTGGCCTGAGACACTATTAGTGAAGTTTTATCAGGTACTTAAAGCTCTGCAAAGTGATGTGAAAAATAATAATAGGTGGAAACTATCCCCAGCCACTCAGTGTTTCAGTCACCTTGCAGAGTTTGCTAATGTTGCCATTAGAAAAGAAAAATCTCTAATGGGCTAGTATCAGTTTTGCTGAGCAGGCAGGTACACAGCACCTAGAGCAGGATTCATTAGCCTTGTATCTCATACCTGAAATCATCATGACTAATATTTAGGAGAGCAGTAGCCCACTGACCCTGAGCAGCCCTGTAGAGGCCAGTCATCATTACAGGCCAGCCATGCAGGAGCCATCAGCCTGTGCTTATAATTGAGAGCATTCATCACTTTTAAGGAAATTTGAGCTCCTGGACTTGAGGAAGTGTTTCAAATGAGTGGTGACTGCTGTGAACAAGGTACATGAGTTGAGTTTGCTGTAAAGCTATGTAATCCTGTTGTCTGTGACAGGGTAAATTACAACTCCTGTTCCCAGAGACCTGGGTGTATTCAGCACTTGCAGTGTTCTTCTAATGGACACTATTTTGGAGTTTGTTCCCTTCCTGATTTCAGTAATATTGTTGCACAGAGGATGTTGGGCCAGGTTTACATGCAGCAAGATTTAGTGTATTTGTTGCTGATGGCAGTTAAAATTATCAAGGGAGGGGAGGCACCAGGGGACCAAAACCCCAAAGAAAACAAAAAAGACAGAAGTAAAAGGGAAAGAGAAAGGAAAAGTCTTAGTGAGCAGCTGGAAGGGGAAGTGATTAAATTCTCTGTCCAATACCTCTGCAGTAAAATTCTACAATACTTTGATAAAGGAACCATGAACTTGTCATCAGTACCTTTTCAAACTCAAGCTGGGTTGCAGCAGCTGGAGTCAGGGCTTGTGCTGGCTGGAGCACATTTTGGGCAGAGTTGAGCTATGGAAAGCCTCAGGACCACAGGGATTGAGGCACTGGAGACACTGTGTACCTGTGTGTCCTGTGCATTCCCTCCCCTGCCTGGGGCTGCCTCACCAACACCTTGTAATGGTTGATTTTCCACCCTCCATTTCCCTTACCAGGAATTCTGTCGGAGAAGGTGGTAGTATGGAAAAAAACCTTAAATAATCATGATGTTCTTCCAGATAAACACCTCTGTGACTTGACAGGGAAAACTGGATGCTGCAGTTCTGAAGCAGAAGACACATAGTACTGTGATGAGCAGGATTTTGGCTGACTCTCAAAATAGTGTTGGTATTTCTATTTTTTATAGGGAAGAATTGCAACAAGTTTCACTACTTCAGGCACAGGCCCTGCAACAAAGAAGAGTCTGAAAAAGCAGTAAAGAATAGTTAGTACCAGCACATCCCTCTGCCACTAATGTCCTGCTCTTGTACACATCCTAGAAAACCATTCTCACAGTGTCAAATCATCAAAGATTTCCAGGGTGCTGCATGCCAAACTGCACCAGAACTGAGCTGCTCAGTCCTCTGAATGTCATAACTCGTTTTGTTTTCACAGTCAATATAAATGAATTAGTAATGGTTTGCCACTTACTATAAATAATGCCCTATTTCCTGCCTGTAGCTGTGCAGATCCTGCAGAAGATGATGTTTTTGACAGCCCTTAGGCCTGACAGAGCTGTTTCTCTGGAGACAGTTTGGGCTGGTAGCAATGATGTGTGCATGGTTTTAGGCATTGCAGATCTGGGAGCAGCTGGTTTTGACTTCCATTTTTCCTGTGGTATATCTTGCTCTATTAAAACAAAAAAACAAAAAAAACCAAACAAACACACACAAAAAAACCCCAACAGTCAAGTGACCAAACTGTGCTTGACAGAGCCTCAGGTCTGGAAAAGTGAAAAGCTTGGGATTTCAGCAGGGAATGAACATGGAACAGAGGCTGGGATTCACCTGGTGATGAAAGGACAGATGAGGAGAGGTACAAGGGAGCAGTTTCATTAGGGAGAAGTAGCAACACGTGCAATATGATATATGGAAAATATGTTATTTGATGTAAAGTATTCCTGCTTCCCTCTGTGTATCAGTCCTTCAGTGGATTTCCCTGAGCAGAAACTTGGCATGAACAGGATTCTGTCCAAGCCCATGGAGTTCTGTTCAAGTCAGGTTCATATGATTAGATCCTGTCGGACTTTGAGGTGAAAATCTGCAAGGATGGCTTTTTAGTAAATTGTGGAGCATCACATAAATAATTTCAAATCATAGAACGTATTATAGGTAATGTACCTTTCCTAGAAAGAGAGGGAGAGAGACTTGGGGTTGTCCTGCCTGGACAGGGCTCTGGAGGCATCTTAGAGCCACTTCCAGTGCCTTAAGGGAGCTTATAAAAAGATGGAGAGCAAGTTTTACATGGGCAGATAGTGACAGGACAAGGAGGAATGGCTTCAAACTGACAGAGAGGAGATTTAGATTAGATAGCAGAAATTCTTGACTGTGAGGGTGCTGAGGCCCTGGCACAGGGTGCCCAGAGCAGCTGTGGCTGCCCCTGGATCCCTGGAAGTGTCCAAGGCCAGGTTGGACATTGGGGCTTGGAGGAACCTGGGACAGTGGAAGGTGTCCCTGCCCATGGCAGGGGGTGGAATGAGATGAGCTTTAAGGTCCCTTCTAACCCAAATCTTTCTGGGATTCTCTGCTCACTACAATGCTGCGAAGCAGTAAAATTGAGACTAGCCAGGATAAAATGTCTGGGGAAACAAACTCTGTCCCTGTTGTGCCTCACTAATCATCCCTGGCTTGTTAAAGCAGGCAGGGGAAAACACTGCTCTGTACTAACAGGCTGTGCTGAGAGGAGCAGCCTGCCTGAGCACTGGAGACAGCAGCACCACCAGATAAAGGTGCTCCCATCAGGAGATATTTGCAGGCTCCTGAGCTCTCCTGTGAGAGCCATGACTCACATGTAGTGCAGTCTGTTCACTGGGAACCACATGGGATTGGGATAGCATCCCTGAAACTGCCTCAAGCAGTCCCCAGCTTTTTAACCTGGATTTGTGGTGCCTAAAGGTTTATTTGGGAGGGCTAGATTTACTGGGAGTTGCCTGGTGTTTTAAAATCTGTTGTTCTTAGCATGGAAAGATTTTAAACCAGAATATGTTCACTGCTGCAGCAAACTGTGTGCAGTGATATCCGAGGGAGCGCGTAGGTTGAGAAGTGTTTGTAAATGTTTTACTTTAATTTAAAAAAAAATGGTAGAGAAGAGATAAATAAGGAAAGAGAGGTTGAAGTAGCTATAACAGTCTTTAATGGAGAACTGACAAGTTTAAATGTCAAGGCCATAATAGCAATTAATTCCAAATGCTTAATTATCATTTTATAGCCAAGATTTGATCTACATTCCACAAAGCCAAATAGAAATTAAATTGCCTTCTGCTGAAATATGGCCACTGAGAGACTAAGACCTAGCAAGTGTTTTACTCCAGGAGCATTATATAATGACCCATAATTTTGGTGAAAATGAGATATAAACATCTCTTAAGGCTCTGTTTTAGCACACAAAAAGACATCTTGGAACATCCCAGATAGCTGTGTTTTGTATTGGACAGAGTGCCTCAGGACTCACCTCAAAAATGCTGGAACACCCAAAAAACCCTGGGAATGAATTTTTGTGCTTAGCTATGTTTACAGAGGCATATAAATGCTTCCCTGCCCTGGGCTTTCTGGTGTGTGTTTTAGAGAGAGAGGGAGAGTTTGTCAGCAAACAGTGCAGCACATTCTGGGAGAGCTGGGAAAGCAATTCTCGTGCCTGGCAGCCTGGGCTCAGAATCCAGCAGTTCTGTGGGGCAGGGAGCTGATTGCTCCATCTGCTGCTCGGGTTCTCTCCCAGGGCCAGGCTCTGTCTGGTGCCCAGCACTGAACGTGCAGGGCTGGCTGGCCAGAGCAGGCAGCAGCAGGCTCTCCTTGGAAATTGAAAGTGCAATTTTGCTGTTATTATACTCACTTTGTTCTAACCTCGATGATTTTCAGTGCATCACTGCAGTAGCCAGAGTCCTTGTGTGTGTTACCTGTCAGTCTGCAGTCAATGAGCTTCCTTGTTTGCTACCACAGCTTGTGCTGGGCATATTTTTCTGCCCATTGGTTCAGTAGGAATCTGATGAAAAGTGGGGTATATCATAAGTTATTGTCTTCTTGTTCAACAGGAATCTTTAATAAAGCTCTATGTGCGTGCAAACTGCTGGGCAAAAATGCATTTTGCTGCCATGGCCCAATATTACAGCTCCATTTGCAAAGGAGCCCTGAATGAACACCAGTCTGTATTGATGGGCTGCTTTACTTGGTGTGAAAAATGCATGTTGGCTTTTCCATTCTCAGACTGGTCCTGCAGTGTCTTTATGTCCTTATCCGTATGGATGATGTTCTGATACATATTAGCATTGCTTTGGAATCTCACTCTTCTGAACTGCTTGGGGATTCTGCAATGGCACTTGCAAGATATTTGTGAATTAAAATTACAGACTGAGCTGTTTCCTCGTTTATGCTCTTTGTTGCTGTTCACGTTGCAGCTTGAAAAGGAAGAAGGCCTTAATGCACCTTTCTCAGCTCATGTGCAGGCAGAGCTTTTGGCTCTCTTATTATGGTTTTAGAAGCTTAAAATAATTAAAAAAAAAAAAGCAAACAAAATTAAAGCCATGACAGAGAGGATTTTTGATTATTCGGAGTTCATATCAGTGTCAGTTGGTAATTTTTACTGGTCATTACCTCCTATTCTTTAAAATTCTTATGAGCATAGAATCATAAAATTAGTGAGATTGGAACAGACCTCAGAGAACAAGTCCATCCCTTGACCCAGAACTTCGAAGCCCATCACTAATCCATGTCTCTAAGCACCACATCTGTGTGTTTTCTGAATGCTTTCAAGGATTCAGGTGATTTCAAGTGATTTCATTACTTCCTCAGTCAGCCTATTGCAATGCCTCAAAACCCTTTCAGTAGAGAAATTTTTGCTAGTGTTCTGCTTTAGATTCCTGCTGTCTCAGGTAATGACTAATGTCTCAGGTAAAGTGGTGAAAAAGGTGGATTTGTATCACCTGATACAAACAGCTCTCCATTGCATTCATCTTTCTTCCTGGGAGCTTCTTGGTTTGAGAGAAATCATAAAACCTAATGTTTGTCCCGTTTTTGAAATGCCTGCTGGCAAAGTTTGTCAATCACTGCAGAGTAGACAGGAGAGGAAAGAGAGGAAATTATTAATATTCCAATATAATTTGCTGCCTGGATGGCTTGGACAGGACAGTGCGAGCTGTGCTTACATATCTCTGGCTGTGTCACCTGGCCAGGTTCAGGTGAAGATGTGTTTATGTAGATACATCCCAAAAGCTCTGGGGGGATGCCAGTGGAACTTCCTTCTCAAAATGAGAATGTCCTGAGGCTGCACTTGTAAATATTGACCTGGTTAGGGAAGTTTTATTAAGGAATGTGGCTGGAAGGAAGATCTTCTCAGCCTCTTGAACATGACCAAGGGATGTGGGAGACCCCATTCATTATACCAGACTTCAGTTCACTGTGTTGTGTCTCATATGAGAAAAGAGAGGTCGTGCAGGCTGGAATAAGTTAGTTATTACAGGCAGAGAGGTCTTGAAACAGGCAGAGATGCAGAGCCCTGGGAGGATTGCCCTGCTGCAGACAGTGCTTTCTGCTTTGTGGAGGAAACTCTTCAGTTGTGTCCTGTTCAGCTTTAGATTAACAGAACAAGGAGGTGCTCACAAGGTGCTCGGAGAGTTGTGGTTTTAGTTTCCTTTGCCTTTGTTTCTTACATTATGCAGACCCCTAAAACTCCAGTCAATTCTGCTGATTTGCTCATCAAACAGACGAGCTCCTCAGCACCCAGCTTTGATCTTTGCTGTGTTAGAGATTTAAATGATAAAGCGAGTCTGTGATTTTCAGTTGAGGAGTCAGAAATTAAAAAGTACAAATTTAAAGAGCCCAGAAGGTTTCTTAGCAGTCTAACATTCTGTTTATGGTACTTTATTTTGCAAGATGCTCCACTTAAGGCTCTCTTTTTCTCTAAATACCATCACCATGCCTTCCAGCTGTGGCTGCCCCTGGATCCCTGGCAGTGTCCGAGGCCAGGCTGGATGAGACTTGGAGCAACCTGGGACAGTGGAGGGTGTCCCTGCCCATGGTAGGGGTGGAACAAAATGATCTTTAAGGTCCCTTTGAACCCAAACCATTCTGTGATAGTTCTCAGCCCCTTTGTGGTGGTAGCAGCAACAATTCAAAGAGTGAAATTGCACATCTTTGAGTTAAAAGTTCCATGGTCAAAGGCACCTGAATACAAGGAGCTGTGACCCATTTGCTGGGACGTGTCCACAGCACGCCCTGCTCTCCCTAGACAGGGGGAAGGTGCCTCTTTCTAAGACTGAATCATTTCCCTGAGCCACATTTAGCGAAGATATCATGAATCAGGCCATGGTGAAAAGGTGAATTTTACTTTATTGAACTCCTTCAATTTTTATGGTTTGAGATTGAGAAAAGAATGAGTTACATTCCTAATTTATAAGGTTAATTTTTAGAATTTATAATTTATGTGAGCGTGCTTTTAGATGGATTCTGGTACTTTTAACTGAAAATTAGAAAGATCAAAAACTTAGAGTTGGGGAGGTTAGTTTTCAGTCTGAAGTTAAAGATAACTGAACTGGCTACAGGACAAAAAACAGGTGTGCATTTAAGGCTGATTTTTGGAAGATTGTTTGCTGTAGTAAGCAATATTTAGATTTTTGTTTTGGGAGATGCTACAGTTCAGAAAGAACATGTTTTATCCAGTGCCTGGTGCTGCAGTTACACAAGAAAAACTACAAGAAAGACTTCTTTTTTCCTCCTCCTGTTTTCAGTACCCAGGTACACAATTTAGAGTAATCTGTCCAGCTAAGTGACGTGGCTGCAACATCTTGGCCCCTGCAATAGTGGATGCAGGGTATTCTTTCCAAAAGTTTCAGACCAACAAGTTCCTGAGGTATGAGACTTCTTCCAGTTTATAAGTTTGAGTTTGTTTAAAATGTCTACTGCTTGAAATGCTAAACAGTCTGCAAGAAAATGTATTTAAACCAAATCCAAAGCAAGCCAAGTGTCCTGAAGTGTTAAAATATAAAAAATCCAAACAAACAGGAAAAATAATAATAAAAAAAAAACACAGAATAAAACAAGAAGTAACCCAAGTTTGAGGATATTGAGAAGAATTGCCTCCCACATGAAATGAGTTTCATGATCCTGGCACCATTTTTGTTTAAAGACCCCTGAGGATATGTGAATTTACTGGCTGCTGAGGCAGGAAGGTCCATGAGGAGCAGATTCCTGAGGCTGAAATTGCAGGTGCTTTCCAGTAGAGCTGCATCCAAGGAAAGCTGGAGAATCCCAGCAAGTCCCATGGGGCAGAGCAGAGTTTTTGCCTAGGATTGTTGCTTTGCTGACACCAGTTTCCACGAGAGTCAGAACTGAAGCCTCTCCTGTCACCTCCACAGATCAGAAGAAAGTAAAATCTGAGGCGACAACAACCCTTGGTTTGATTTTTGTAGCTCAGTGTAGAACAAACATGACAGGAACAAGCTTGCTCTCTTTACTCTTTTTTAAACCAAACAAAAATTTAGGTGCTTGGGTGTTGTCTGAAGATTTATTTCACGTGCAATAAGACATTCAAGCTAAGGAGTCAGGATTCTTGTGGAGCATGAATCACGGGGAGAGAAACCAGGCACAGACAGGGCTGTGAACACAGGCACCCACGTGAGCTTTAGAATTTGGTTTTATAGACATGAAGGTCAATGGCACCGAGTAAATGTGACCTGATACACTTTAAATAACTTTGTGATTTGCTGGTGTTGCATGTTCTAAAATTTTAGAAAGATTTTAAATGTAGATGATCCTGGCAGAGCAAACCTGACTCTTGGATTGGCTCATGGAATATTGCCAGCAAAGTTATAAGAGGAATTGCATAAAGACAAAGTCTCAGTTCCTGGAAGAGGCTTGGGTAATATAAAGGTGCAGATAATTTGACATTTATCTGTTTTGAGTTTTGATTAATTTCTGTGGATGCTCTGGTGATGGAAGTGGGTGTGTGTGCATGTTCTGTGTATGAAGTATGAATTTCCAAAGCTTTCAGGGAAACCTAGGCATCAGGAAAACAGGATGAATGCACATCCAGGCAGCCCTGCTGGTGAGGAGTTGTGCTCTTGGCTCTCCTTCCCTCCACACCATGCCCTGCCTTTCTGCATGGACCTGCAGAGACCTTTTCCCTCTGATTTTTAGCACTTATGCCCATAATTCCAGCAACAGCACTTTGCCTTTTTTAAGTCCCCATATGCACACAGCTTAAAGAATTAGGCCATATTTGCATCTCAGGCCACAGAGGATGCAGAGCAGAATATAGAAATCCTTTTAACAGCAATATTTAACAACAAAACAGCATCTGTTTTGTATAACCAGACACAGAATAGCAGCTAATTATCTTTCTTAAAAAGAAAATCCTGAATGATCCCAGATCAGTGACCCTGAATCCATGGTTGCTCTTTGAGATTCAGGATGGGGATTTAAATGGGAAACAAATACAATGGTAGATGATATGTAGGTAGGTGAAAGAGGATGAAAAAAAAGGCAGAAGGATAAAATGAATGTGTCAGTACAGCAAATGTACAACTCTGCAGCATTAATATTGTGCAGGGATGGGGCTGATGGTGATGGGAATCCACAGAAAAACAAGTCTGGGAAACAGCAGGGGGCTTTTTCACTATTAAGCCTATGAACCCTTGGGCTACTCTCTATTAAGGGCATGCAATAAAACACTCTCAGGTGTTTCCAGACCACATTTTATGTCAGTGACCACAACAATATAGTGAAAACATCGCCTGCATTTTATAGAGGCTTCTGGAATTGTGAGATACTTGAGAGATATTTTGGAGAAGTGCTTGAAAATACGCTGGGTCTGCCCCCAGGCAGGGCTGCCTTCTCCTCTCCTGTATTGTCAGTCTTTGTCAGTCTTTCCTCTTTCTGTGCACTGGGTTCCAGACCAGTCCTGCAGTAAAGAAAGTCAGATGTCATCCATGACAAAGATGTTTGAGGGGTGTCTGTGCTGCAGGGAGCTGCTGATGGCACTGGGTGGTGGGAGGTGAGTGCTCACGGCCCTCTGAGCACCATCCTAACTCTGTAACTGAAGATCAGTAGTAAAATTAAATTTAGCAATGCATTTTCCTTTGTTTTGAGGATGGCTGAAGTTGACTGTGTTTTGATGCAGGAGTCCAACTGGACTGCACTTTAAAATCCTTCATTAAGCATTGTTATTTAATTGTCCCTGTGGGTCAGTGTTACTGCTTATCTTTCCAATCCATCTCTTTAAGTGATTGCTGAATTTTCAGCAAGGTTTCCCTTCTCCCTAGTGCTGTATATTGAATTATGTGACCCACTGTGGTCTGTTTCCACATCAAGTATTAGGTTTCTTCTGGCAGTCGCATTCAAACCATACTTAACTTAAAGGGGCACATCAGCTGCTTTCAAAGGAATTGGCATTGGGTGGGAAAAGAATCTGATGCAAATTCATTGTCTGACAGTTTTGGCCCTTCCTTGCTGTCCTTGTGGCCCCTCAACAAATGCCATAAATAGTAAATTATTCTTTTGGCTGAAGGATGTTCTACTTCCTAAACATAAACTGAGTGCTTGTTACATTTTTTGAATATTTGGAAATCTGGTGATAGGATTTGGAAATTTTAAGTGCTGTCATGAGTTCCATTCATTGTTCTCCTTTACTCTCACTAATCCTGGTTTAAAACTGTTATTTGTCATGAAGGATGATGGCTTGTCCTTGTGATCACAGTATTCATAAAAAACAAGATGTAGGCTGACAAATACTAACTGGCATGAAAAGGTTAGAGAACCACAGAATGGTTTGGTTTGGAAGGGATTTAAATTTCATCTGTTCCACCCCCCCTGCCATGGGCAGGGACACCTCCCCCTGTCCCAGGCTGCTCCCAGCCCCATCCAGCCTGGCCTGGGACACTTCCAGGGATCCAGGAGCAGCCACAGCAGCTCTGGGCACCCTGTGCCAGTATCTGGTCACTGTTTTTTTTGAAGTCATTAATGTGTATTCAGCCCTTGTTGATGGGAAGCAGCATCTCAAATCTCTTGGTGGAGGGATAATATTTGTTCTGAAAACAAGAGCTCATTTCACATGTTTTTGTGGTGGGTGAAGAAGCTGGAGCTGAGCAGCAGCATTGGCTCCTGTTTGTGAATAGAGAAATAATTGAGTGACCCCGGGCAGCTGAACTGAAATTGTTCCACCTCAGAATTGAAACATGCTAGAGTTACTGTGCTCTGTATCCTGTGCACATGCTCAGACAACCTCTGTGAACTATATCTGAAGAATTTATGAAGAATGAAAGCAAAGAAGTCCTGCAGGAATTACTTTAAAAACCAGTAGAAATTAATAAAGAATTATGTCTACTCCTAAAGATTTTTAAGGCCTCCCTATAAAATTCTATAGCAGGAATAAAATTAAATGTTAGGTTCTATACAATGGTATGAAAACACTACATATAGAATGTAATAGAAAATTAAGTATTTTGTAGGGTGCTTTCTCATAAGGGATAACTAAACAGTCTGCCTGGACCTCTAATCAATATAAAATTCAATTTGAAAAGGGAATAAAAGTGGTGACAACTTTCCTGCAAAAAGAAAATCACAGTATATCACAATGCTGGGAGCATAAGTAATTCTGAAGCAGAGCAGAAATGTTTCAGCAGCAGAAAATGACAGAGGAAAATGTCTCCTGAATGGTATTTGCTCGCCAGGGAAGAGCTGCTGTCACAGTGCTCCTGTGTTTCATGGAGGGAGTGAAGTCATCGAGGATACAGAATGTGAAATGAGGGAAGGGCAGGCTCCAGGCTCTGTAGTGTCAGACAGAGGTGACTTTATTTCTTTTTTTGTGAATAGCCTCAGTAATTTTACCTGTGTTCTTTATTCAGCTGTAGAACAGTGACTGGAATTCCAGGTGACTGCAGCCAGGCAGACCTGGGCACAGGTAACAATTCAAATCTCCAGAAGAATTCCAGCTGCAGAGGTGGAAGATCCCATTGCAAGCACAGCATTGGTTTTTTGTGGAGAAGAGCACTGGTTAGTTTTGGAGACTTTTGCCCACAAACTGTGTCTGTCTGGGTTCTCAGTTACCTGTCACTGCATAAACCCCAGAAAATGTCTTAGAAACAGCATCCAAGTTCATGATCTGTGCTGTGTGGAAAGAATTACATTTTCAGTGATCTTTTCTGTGAAATATTCATCATCAGATGGTTGGTTTCTTCAGCTGCTTTGTGAAATGACCAAAAAACCTCCTTCTTGTTGGGCATTCAGTACAAAAAGCACTTTTTTTTTTACAGCTATCTGACCTTTTTCAGTTCTCTTTACCATAAATACAGCTAATGTTCAAGTTTCTTTAGAGTTACAATAAAAAGAAATGTCAATGGCGTCTTACAGCTGATTTGATGCTTTAAAAGAGATCTATAAGAAAGGAAGAAATAAAGGGGAGAAAACAGATGGTTTAATGGGAAAGTGGCACTTGGAGAGGTGCCTCTTATCTGCACATGTCATTGTAGCACAGCCAGACTGATATTTTTTGGTGTTCTGTTTTGCTTGTACTTCATCAGAAATGTGGTAGATGAGATGCATTTTACTCTGAGATATTTCAAATCACTTGATCCTGTTTTCAAAACTAATTTTTGAAGCTGATGCATTGAAACACTGCAAAGGTGTTCAAACACAAGGGCTCTCAAATGTCCTTGTGCTATTGACCATATCTTAATAATATCTCATGCTTGCCTCACATCACATTAAAGTCACATAAATCATTTCTCCCTGCACCCTGTCCCTCTCCCATATCAGCAATGAGATTACTGTGTACCTTCAAGACATTTTTTCCCTTGGAAAATGAAAGCAGAATCATTCAATAGCCAGTGTTTCAGAAGGAGCCAGTAGCATGGTTTCAAGTAGTTCTTTTAGATTTAAAGTGACTTCTGAGCAAAATCCACAAGTTTTTAACATTAATGGTCAGTACTGTGAAGTAGAAAATGGCAAAAGAAAAGAAAATATTTTATTCTTTGGGCTGTGTGTGTAGCTGTAAATATTTTATAAAGCCAAGGCTAGCCAATAGGTAAATATTCCGTTTACCCATTGTGACTAATTAGGAGATATCTGAGCTTTCTACTGCCACAGTGCCTTCAAACACCAATGGCCAGGAGCACAGCAGAGATGTATTCCTTATTGACTTGGACTGGTTTATGTTTTACCTTTATGCTGTGCTGCTGCAGACAACATTAGACATCTGTCTGCTCAGCCCAAAATCTAATTGAGCTTCCTGCTCTTGTCCTAATAATGTTAGAATGAATGGACTCAAACTTTGGTTTCACTCCCTGTGTATTTAAAATTAAACAATAAGGACCAAGCAGAATATCTGTATTTTATGGCTGTAGCTGCTGGCAAGAGCAGTGTTTGTGTCTATAAATTCTGTTTGATATTGTTGGATCTCTTATGTGACAGCAAGGTTGAAATGAAAGTATTGCTGCAGAGAATCCAGGCAGGAATAACACACCAGCCTAGTGGTGCTCAGATGTGGGAACACGGCCACAGCTTAGAAACCAAGATTTTTGCTTTGTTTTCCTTTCTCCTTCCTCGAAGACTGGGAAAAATATGTTTGAATACAGCTTGGTTGTTCATGCAACCTTCATTGTCTTTTTTTTTTTTTCTCTCTATTTCCTCTACAAATAACTTGCTTGGAAAGTGTGGCTGGAGAAGATGTTTTTTAGATGCCTTTGAAGATGTAAGAACAGCAAATGGAGCCTGCAGTGGCATAAACTTCAAAGATCAGCCCAAGGAAAATCAAAGCAATTCTTTCAGTATATCAGCTTGCCATAAATTGAAAATTTTCAACTCCTGGATGTATCCTCCATAGCAGGCACCTTACTATTGATTTTGATGCAACCCAAAGATAAAAGGATGTGCAGTACTAAAAGTCTGCTTTTTCTACAGAATTCTACATCTCCATTCTACAACAGCAGTTTTGCTGAACTGTCAAACTTTTTTTCCTTAAACACCCCATTTTTAAAAATTTGGAGGCACAGACAGCAATCCTTCCTGCTGAAAAATGAAGAAGCCAGTTGCTGTCATCCCAAAACTGGTACTGGGTGATGATAGCAGTCAGTTTGGCTGGTTGAATTGTATTTATTGGTCTTGGTACTACAACATTTTGTTGTCAAACATTTAATGCCACTATTCTTATGTAGAGGGTGTGTGATATACAGTAAATAGTTCAGGATTAAATGCTCAGTAGTGGTGCTTACCAGCTGCTAAGTCCTATGGGCTCCTGATTTCTGATAATGTGCAGAAGATGTGAGCATGGCTTTGCTGAGGGGGGAGAAGGAAAGAGGAATATCCCACCCTGAGCTGGATGTGGATGTCACTGGCACTACAGATTGTCAGTGACATAAAAACCCACCACCAGCTCCTGTATCCCAGTCTTTGTCTCCCACAGACTTACTCCTGAATCAGGGCACTCAGGGACTGGTTGATTGATTGATTGATTGATTGATGCCTGTGGGACATGCACATTATATTCATTTTGTATAATTATGAATGTTTTCCTCCTTATGGCTTTTCAGAGTGAAAGAGCAAACTGACATCAGTTATGTTGGCCACTACTGCTGTGTGACCCAAACTGAATCTGGCTGTTTTGGGGACAGTGATCTTGTAGGGACAGGAGAAAAGTCTTTCTCAACAATGCAGGGAGTGAACTTCCTGGTACTGAACATGAGGTGTTACAGGGCAGGTGATGCTTTCTTCAAGGAAGAGTGAAATTCTGCTTGGACACAATTGTATATAATGGTTATCTTTGGGTGTTTTAAACTACTGAGTATTAGTGGTGGGTTTTAGCTGATTGTTTTGTTTTTTCAGGCTTGTTTTTTGAAAAAATACAATTGTGTGAGTTAACCACCAATACCACTTCCACTGCTATGTATTGCTTATAACACTAATTTTAGTTTGATATGATTCTGATTGTGTCAAAATGTTGTTTCTTTGCTAATTTTCACATTACCTTAGTCTCTGTGGCTATTGCTCAAGTTTCTGGGCCTGGAGCTCCACATTGGCAGTGCCAAGGGTAGTTGTTACTGTTAAATGGATAACAGTAAAAGAAGAAAAGGACCAACTATGACAACCCCACAGTACAATGCCAGTTTTGTACCCTGGGGTGCTGCTGGCTCTGGTCTGGTGTCCCTGCCTGGCCTGCAGACCCAAAGCACTGTGGGATCCATTAATTTTATTTCTTCTATAAATGAGAATATTCTTCTTATGTTCCCACCCCTTCCCAACCTTGCCCAGATGCAGATCAATCCATTTAATACCTCTCCTTCAGCATTAATGGAGTTAGGGGCTGTGATAGATGGGAGAGAGTGGTTTATCTCTTTTCTGGTCTCTCAGTCACCCAAGGCTGGCCCATTACCACGTGTCCCTTGGTCAGGCATCCATGCAAAGGCTCAAAATTCCTTAGATACTTAATCTAGTTACCATTTGCACTGCCTGGACTGAAAACCTTCTTTCCTTTTCCCTGCCTCACCTCAAAAGCTTTTCCCCTGTCCTCTGAGGATTTTACTGCTTTCAAAGCCTGCCAAGTAATATTCTTGACCAGCAGGTCAGAATATGGGGGAGATTTTACAAGGAATTGGTTTGGGAGAAAGTGGGAAGATTGCATGAGGTTGGTTCCCTCTGCCAAGATGGATTAGTTGGAAATGAATTGTGCACCAGGTGAGCTGGTGCACACTGGGGCATTGCTGCACGTCCTGCTGCTGCCCAGTGCTGGACCTCTCTTTTTAGCAAGTCCCTTTCTGAGAATTAGTGTGTTTTCCTCAGCTGGTGCTCATTTCAGCATGTTCTTCATCCCACTCGTGAACAAATGCTGGGTTGAAGTTGTTTTGGTGCTTGTAGGCTAAGGTGGAACTCCAAACCAAGGGACATCTTCAAATGGATGCAGTGACAGGGAGGACTCTCATTGCTTCTATCCAAGGATTTCTGTAATCCTGCTATGGTGGGGCACAGAATTCCATGTCCCCAGACTTCACAACTTGCTTTGGTTTCTGTGGGTGTAACCCTTGGTGAGGAGCAGCCCCCTTCCCTTAGGTTTTTCTTTTGTCCCTTTTGTTAGGTTTGCCTTTTGATCTGTCATCCTGAACATGCTTTGACACCCAGTTTGTGTCACCAGAACAAAGACAAGGGGCTGTGGTGTCCCTGTGAAACTCCTTTTGTGCCTGGAGGACAAGGTGCTCTGCACTGCTCTGTTCACAGGTTGTGCTTTTACAGAAGGGCTGTGAGTATGTAACAAATCTGAAGAACATTTGTATTTGACAGTACAAAATACTTGAATTTCAGTTATTTATTGAAGACTAAAGGGCAATTTTGAAGCTACCAGCACTATTCAGAGTGTATACGGAGATGTAGCATAACTCAGAGTAGATTATTTTGTTGCTGAACCACTGTTTTATGTAATTTTTTGTCAATCCCAATGAGATAGAAAGCTAATACAGTTATCTAGGTTTATAAACATAACTTGAGAAAAACACCTCCTTTGCTTTGGTAGGGAAAAAAAAAGAAGTGTGCATGAAATAAGTGTGCACACAAAGAAGTGTGCAAGAGATAAGAGAGAAGTGAGAGGTCTTAGAGCCAGAGATCCTTGAACCATAGGGGTGGATTTACACAGGGGTGCAGAGGAGCACTGAACCAAAATCTGCCTCCAGGCCTCTCAGGAGTCTGCAGTGAGGTTTCAGGGTGTTCAGTAGGTTAATATTGGATCGGGGTTGTTTAGTTGTTGCCTATAGGTAAAGCCTTACAGAATCAGGGCTTTGTTACCCCTGTAAAGTCTTGGCTCAGGCTATCTAATTCAGCTAAGCAGAAAAGGACTGTGGGGAAGAGACTCAGCTGAATTAGAGGTAGAAAAATAAGTTATAGAACCATTACATGCTCACATCGTGGTTTATGGTGGTTGGTTGAATTGCATTTGTTGTGCTTAAATGGGATGGAGCTGATTCTGGGGTGACTGGTTTTTGCAATAAAGGGCTCTGCTCTGCACCTGCCTGGGGCTCTGCCTTAGTTGGCTTCAACATTTAGTGAAGATTTCTCTGATTTTGTCCTACAACAGTGGGGCTTTGCTTTCTCACTCTCTATTTCCTACACTGTGTTTGCTCTGCCAGGGGTCACCTCTGGTGGCTCAGTCACAGTGGGGTCCCTCCCTGAGACAGCAGTGCTTAGCTGCTGCTAGAACATGAACATGGCTAAAATCTTGGGTAGCTCAGGGAGCAGTGACTTCTTTTAATGACAAACATCCATAAACTCCTCATGCCTGCTGTGTTAACCTGGCTTTACAGGGATCCTGAACTTTCCCACTGCATCATGTCCAAGGATATCTCTGCATTTTTGTGCGTGGGGATGGGAAAAGTTCATGTGAGATTCCATACAGGTTAAATTACAATCAAAAATCGTCCAGACTCTAATTTTATGCCTCATGGCTTGACAGGATTGGAGAATACATTTTCATTTAAGGAAAAAAAGAAGAGGGGAAAAAAAAAGAAGCTTTATTTTTATTGTTTGTGGTGTCTCTGTATAGAAGAGGTCTTTACATTAGATAGCAGCTGGTCTGCTTTTGAAGTGGGCAAAATACAGCAGGACCCAGTAAAAACTTATTATTTTCTTTTTGTTTTTTCTTTTTTGAACTTTCCTGTGTTTTGTCTCTGACCTGGAGGAGGTTAAGTTTATTGCCAGGTTCCTCTTTTTGTCCTCCTTTTTCTTACATGAGGTGGAATGTGCATTCACAGATGAGACATTGTTATCTGCAGAGATGTGACTGTCCCTGTTAATGCTCACAACAACACTGGGTGAAATTCAGATGCTTCTTGGGGAGAATACAGAGATCATTCAAGTCCTGTTTCAAAGAATGTCCACTGGGCCAGAAACAAGGGATCACATATCCTAAAGCAGTACAAGGATTACATGTGTGATTGCTGGCAGATCAAACTCACTGTCCTCTATGGCAAAGTGAAACATCTAAGCTGTTCAAAGAGCTCCTTTTTTATCACCCATGCTGACTGCAGGGCTTTGAACAAAAACCTCTTTTGAAAAGTCTTTCCCAAGATTACATTTTTTCACTGTTGCGTGTTAAAAAAAGTGTGAACTGTGTGTTTTGGGAAGAGAGAAATGTGGAATTGGGAAGGGCACTGTTATTTTAAAGGCAAAAAAATGTGAGGAGGTGCCATAATTAAACCTCATGTCTCAAAGATCTTGAAGACCTTATGCCTGTTTCACTGGAAAATATCTGGAAACTTCACTACATGAGCAAGTCCAGGGCTGGTAGAGTTCACTGAAGTTCAGCTATTTTCTGCTGTGCCCTCACAGTCTCTGTAATCTGCTTTTGCAATTACTCTGCCATATCAGTGCTCAGAAATAAATGTGATGCCACTACTTCAGGCAATGCATTTGGATTTAGGGACCATTTTTGATCACTGGTGCAAGTTCAGAGGTTATTCCATGGAAAATCCAGGTGGTCACACAATTAATACAATAATACTGTTTTTCTCTCCTCCACAAATGTAAATGCCCTTGGTGCAATGGGCAAAAACCCCCTACACACAAACAGAAAAGGGGAATCTACAGATATCACAGCCTCTGGTTTGAGGTGAAAATTGTTGATTCCTAAGTAACAGCCTCATTTGCAGCTCTCTAGTTCAACTTGCCATAAATTTTGAAGAGAAAATGACTTTTGTTTTTGCAGTATATGCAGGTCCTGAAGTATCTGGGGAAAGGAAGACTGAAATTAAAATGTTTTTTAGGCTTTAGATAGTTTGGTTCAGTGTAAAGTTAGAAATTTGAAGCGTAGATGGGGCAGATGATTCTTTCTGATCACCTCAGGTGATCTTTTGGATGGGGCTTGCATAAGGTTCTGTGACATGGAAGTGCCCTGTTTGGGTTTGCTGTATCAGCAGAGAAGTGGCTTCTTGAACAGGAGGACTTTTGTGTTTTCTGGTGTAACCTGTACCTGTGGTGGCTGTAGGGATGTAGGAGGAGATGAAGGGGCAGTACAGAACATCTGCATTAATGTCAGGAGTGGATTGGTCACATCCTTCAGGGTTTAGATAAACCCACCATGATTTATCTCCTCTGAAAAGTGTTCCTGCGTGGTCCAACATGTGAAAAAAATCCTTGGGATTGTTTCTGTCATGCAGTGCTGTCAGATATTTGGGTTCTTTTCCTTCCAAATGTATCAGCTTCTCATATTTTTGAGCAATAAAACATTTGTGTTTCCCCTTTATTACAAAGTCACAGCTCCTTTTTCACTAAGTCTGTCATGAATCTTGCAAATATGCCAGAGTGGATCATGACACCACAGCCTGTGATGGCTGAGGCCCTCTTTTCCTGCTGCTTTCCTGATATTCCACAGAAACAGCAGTCCCTTCTGACTCCTGATATTCCACAGAAACAGCAGTCCCTTCTGGCTCCTTCAGTGTTGTGGGACTGCCTTGCTCTGTCTTTGGTTAAATATGTTAATGAGACATTAAATAAATTAAAATCTTTTTTCTGTGCTGTTTTACCTGGGCAGGCATGTCCTAGGAATATATTCTTTATTCTGAAAATACCTGAAAGTCTGAAATGACCAAACAGAACTCTCTTTCAGGAGAGAGATCCATTGACAAGGAAGGAAGGAAATGAGCAAAGTGAAAAGCCCCAAAAGCAGAGAACTCCACACTCACTGGGTACATTTCTGGCTGTGCTTTATGACAGATTTCTTACAGCAAACTCTTGGAGCTCTTCCAGCAGATTTCCCCTGCCCTGCCTGGATCTATGGCTTGGGTGATGACTGAGTTAGGTCCTGGAGAGGTGGCATTGCACACTGTAGACCAGTCTTTGAAATGCTCTGTGCAAACCTGGCCAGCAGGTATTTTGGGAACAACACAAAACCATACAATTGACTAAGTATTCTCCCAAGGTTTTCTCCTTGTCGCTGTTGCTGTCAGCTTGTGCTTCAAGGCAAGCTGGAGATGTTCCAATTGCTGTTTAAGAGGCTCTGGAAGTGTCACAGTGCAATGTGCCTTGGGTTGCATCTGTCTGGAATGTGCTGGAAGAGAAACTGCCTCTGTCATCACCCTTTTTACCCAATCAAAAGTGTTGCCTGTGTTCTAGAGGAGGTCTGGCTGAAGAGCTACCTGTAGGTTTGGTTATTCTGTCCTCTGACAGGGACTTTTGCACTGTTTCTGGGTTTTTTTGGGACATGAAGCTGTTGAGGAGAGTTTTCTTAACACAATTATTCTTGACTGTAATAAGACTTTAGTAATGCTTCGAATGAAGAACCTAATCCAGTTTTGGATCTGCAGAGCTACATGTGGAAAGCAGCATAAGAAGCCTGAAGGAAAACAGTAAAAGCAACCTGGAAGGCAAGATTTAGTCATTAGAACAGTTTTGTTGGGATGACAGCGCTTAGAGAACATAATATTCTTCAAGAATATAAAAGGAAAGAAGAGAGTAATCTCTTCCTTTACTCTGCAATGGACTGGAATAGAAATTAATGGGGTTAAATAGCAGCAAGAAGGATTCAGTTTAGGCTTTAAGGAAAAGCTTTTTCACATTAGAGCTAGTGAAACACTCAGCTGGATTGCATGAGGAGGTTGTGCCACATCACTGGAGGAGAACTGAGCCAGTCACCTGTGAGGAATGACACAGCTACAGATACTGACAGTGCATGTAACACACGAGGGCTGTTTCCATCTGTTTTCTCTGTGCCTCTTCTCACACTGTGCCTCACAGGCAGCTGGACCCTGTTGATTAATGAAGTGACAGTGCTTTTAGGTAGGTTTAAGTAAGGTTTATAGATGCTGATAAACCCTGGGAGGGGAGGGATTGAGGGGCACATCTTACCTGCTCAGAGCTGCAGGACAGAGCCAGTGTCCCTGTACAGGTCCAGGGAGTGACAGTGACAGCCCAGCTGGTGCAGGACAGCAGGGATTTAGAGAAAAGGGTTTCCTTCTCACACCCAAAGAGATTTGGGTTTAGCCCTTCTGGGCAGGGCTGTGATCACCTTGCTTTCATACGAGTTGACTTCACAGAAAAACTCATGGAGGAGAGCTCTGCAATTAGGCCTGATATTAACACAGGAAAGGCAAAGCTTAGTCTGTAATTTCTGCTGCAAGACTCATTTGGCAAATCTAAAACTATGCTGTGAAATACAATTTCCCATCATGCAAGAATTAAATGACATCGATGGGAAAAAAAGATAAATTATATTCTTTACGTAGGGAAATCTTTTGGTGGTAATGCTCGAAGATGTGTGTGCCTGTAATTAAATGCCCAATTTAATATGAGCATCTCACCTTGATAATTAAGCAATAAAGACACATCAGAATGCATTTCTGGGTGCTTTATAACCTGACTTGTGTAATACTATAAGGCATGAGGCCAAAGATTAAATGGCTTAAACCACCTGAGAAATTCATTAATACCTAGAAATTTGCTGCCACTGGGAACCAGACTTGTACATAAAAACGAGGAAAATGGATGGTGTTACTGGGAATTTCACACAATGGGGCTGAAAGCTTTAGGATTCTTCAACAGTAGTGTATCAAGTGCTATCAGAGGATCATTTCAGGCTTTAGTGTACTGATTTAGGATGACAATCTAAAGAGACAGTGCTGTTTTTAAGGGCATGGGAACGATACTGAATATAATAATATTTCTCCACTTCATCTTGTTCCATTTGTTCCTTTCTTGTATTTCCCTTTACTTTTTTTTCCCCAAAACCTAAAGAATTATGTATATATTCCACCCAATAATATGCTTCTCATATACAGCAAAATCTAGGCAAGTGCACATGCATCTAATTCCAGTTTTTTTCTCTAACTCTATAAAATTTCTCTCAATATATCCCAAGTGAGTGGTTTGTCCCTGTGGCTTCACCCAGCTCTGTGCATGTGTTGGTGCTCACCAGGGCTTGGGGAGAAGCACTGGGCAGTGCAGCATCCTGGGCTGGTGTGGAGCAGAGGGGAGTGCTGAATATTTAATGCTTTTGTGAGTCTCTGTGCTCACTTCACAGAACACCAGAGTCTTTTCTCTGGCATCCAGCTTTCCCCAGAGCTCTGATGGAAATGGATTTACACTGGATTCACAGGCATGTAGGGAGTCTGGGGAAAAAAAAATAAGCCATTGGAGTGTATTTTGACAAATGAAACCATTATAGATTTTGGTGTTTAGATTTTTTTCCCTTTGATTTGTTTAAGATTTATGTTCTTTATTTCCCTCTGTTTCCATGCACATGCCCAGAATATCTCTCTAAAATTTTGTTTTCTGATTACTGCAAGGTAATGGATTCCTAGAACTAGCACACATACATACCCCTGTACAATTTGATGTCAGTGGGGACTTGATGAGAGCTGTAGAGATGATAGTTTTGGCTGTCATCAAAGATCTGATGCCTGTCTGTTTATTTTTGGTTGGATGAAATATAATTGCTCTTCTGGTTGACATTAATAAATGGTGTTGACTGGAGTGTGTTCTTCTGACTGCTTCAATGAGTGACATGTATCATGTGCTGATTTTTGACTGTGAAACAAATATCAAGAGAAAGCAGATTATTAACCTCTTGCAGTGATGTGAGAATTAGACCCTATAAAATGGAGTAAAGAAGGATCTCATGCTCCTTGGGGTTCAGTGAAGATGAAGTAACATCAACAGGAAACTACTAATTCCCTCTCAGTTCATGGTCCCAGGATAGGATATGTGCTTATTTTTAAATTCTAAATATTATTTTAAAAAATGAAACTAAGATATTATGTACAACACCACAGGAACTTTTGAGTTGAGTCAAATTTATTCAGAAATCTCTGTTCCACTTTTTTTTTTTAACACAAAACTGACATATCTCAGCAGAGATGTGTTTGCAGTTCCAGAATTAGAACTGAGATTTGGGATGCACTAAATGTCTTTGGTTACATTTTGGCCCAAGTTCTGTTTCATTTGAATAAACAAACTTTGGAAGGGCTTGGGGAGAAGTGATTGAAAGGGAGAGAATAGATTTTCCTTCCCATTTGCAAAAAGGAATATATTCCAGGCTCACTGCAGTGTCTGAAACATTCCCCTTTCTCTTGTGGCTCTGCAAATGTTCTGCCTGGCACTAATCTCATCTCAGCTCATCTCCCTCTGTGTAGGATTTCTAAATTTATTTCCTAATTATTTATTTGTGACATTTTTCTGTGCTTACTCATATTCCTATAGTGATGCCTAAACTTGTGCACTAAAATTCATCTTCAAGTACTTTTTTCCAGACAATTTTGTGATACTGAGTTGAAAATGAGGGCAAATGTCTGTTTCTCAATATGATGGAGTACCTGCTACCTTCCTTTGGAATACCCAGAAATATTTCTCACACACGCATCTCCTGTGTGTAAGACTTTCCCAAAAGACAGCAAAAATCCTTCTTGATAAGAATTAAGTTTTTTCCATTGTTTACATAATCTCAATTGAATTGTTCTATAACTTAGTAAAACGATTTTATTTGTTGCATTTGTTGTACTGAAGGATTTAGGGAATGCTGCAGGTCCAACTAAAATGTTGGTAATCAGGAACAATGCATTTTTTGCCAGCTGGTATTTTTCTTGTGCCACTTTTAGAATGTTTTTTTTCACATTTACTTACATAATATTCCAAATACAACTTCTGGACCTACCCATCTTATAAACTGGGTGGATTATCTAATGTTCTGGTTCAAAGCATGGAGAAGGAGGAGAGGGAGAAACCTTCCTGAGCATACAATCATCATCATCATCAGTAATTATCTTTGAGAGGATGAAATACTGGAAGGGTTTGAAATAATAGCACTCAAAATGCTCAGGGAAATAAAAGGAGATGTTGTGGGCTTAAAGAGATAATGAGACATACATATTGTGCCTCTACTGGGCAGCATCTGGGCAGAGAGTACAAAATAAAGCTTGTATGCAATACAGGCACTTGTAAACACTTAGGAGGAAGAATGTGGGCTGATACAGAGAATATAACTATGAATAGCTGAATGGGAATTAAAAAAGGAAAAAAGTGAGCTAATTCTATTAAAGCTCAGTCCTGAGAAATGTATTAGAATGAGTCTCCTCTTTGCCGGGGGCGTTTTAGCCTAGCATGGAAATTGTGGTGCTAGATCATTTCCTGCAGTGTGCTGTCCAAAGGCAGGGGGATTATCCTAATGATCTGTGGGCCTGAGGCATTTCTGAGTTAAATTTCTTGATTCATGTAAACATAATGCTGGGGAGAAGTTGAATAATATTATTTTTCCATCTCCTTTGCTGCTGTTTGTTGCTGTTCAAGACCCAATAGCAATATGGGTATTTGTGTTGGATAGGATCACATAAGACTGTCACACCAAAAGGTGTTCCTTTAGGAATCCTGCTTCTGAACCTCCTGCATGGAGGTGTAATGGGTGGGACACGTAACTTGAGCTGTGTGTGGTGACACCTGCCTTTGTTCATGGAGTAGCTGTACCATCCACTTGAACTGCTTTAGGTCAGAGCAATTGCTGAGTTAAAAATCTTTGGTTAACAGGTGGCCAACAAAAATTCTTAGGAAAGGCTGTATTTAAAAGTATATGTGTTGTAACCTGTGGTTTGAGGACTTCAGAGCTTGATGTGATTGATGTCACTGGTACCTTTTCCAAGAATTTCCATCTTCAGCCTTATCCCTTCTGGTGCTATCTGTGCTATTGATCACATAGTAAAGGTCAATCACAGATCAGTAGCTGCTAATTTACAAATGTGCTTTCAGCCTCCAGAACTCCTGCCACACTAATGAGAAATCTCAGTGTCATTAGTGACTGCCCTGAGAAATATCCAAGGCATTGTCCAGGGACTTTGGAAAACAGCCACTCAGTGCCAGCAAACCTTCCTTGTGGAACTTGCATGGGCTCTGCAAGGCCCTTTGAAAAAGTAATTTTGAATGTGTTGCTTCCTATCTCTGAGGTTTTTTGTTCTTCGCTGTGTTTCTGCTGTAACAATCCTGGTGCTCTCCTCATAGTGCACATCTGGGCTACAGAGTTTTCTCCTGCCTTGGGAGAAAAGTGAGACCTTTAGATGCATTCCTTGCTTTAGTTGCTCTATGTATTCCCACGTGCACCTGTTTATATTGCTCAATCTGTAGCATAATGTACATACAAATTCCTATAACTTGAATGTAAAGCAACCTGTGAAAGTAGAGAGAAATAAATGTCTTCATTTTGCATTGGGATGCAGAGGAAAAGTATTCAAGACAAATTCCATGCTGCAGATTGCACACAAGCAATCCAGTTGGAAAGAGAGATTCCAGGGCTTTTGTAGCTGGCTGCCAGAGCAGGGCAATTACACAGCAACCACCCAGCCCTGAGCCCTGAGCATGTCATTGAAAAGCCACAGATACACTGACCAGACACCTGCTTCCTCTCAGGATTATAGAAGGATGTAAATATCTCACTTCAGAAAATCTTAAGAACATGTCCAAGTATTTCCTGTTTCATGAAGAACTTGGACCAAGGTTACCTACCCTGTGCCACAGGCAGAGTCAAACAGAGGTTAAATATTTTATAAATGGTGTGAAAACCTCAGCAAGTTGACAGTGGCTCTCACTTTGGAGCACAGCATGTGCTCCATCTCACACACAGGCATTTCCTTCCTCAGGATTCCCTGCCCTGCCCTTCCTCACTGAATGTGAAAGTCCATAGAGATTGAAGACACCTTAGGAAGGGAGTATTCAAATCTGAAGAGCTGAAGATACTCAACTTTAATTTCTTCTTGAGCAGGCTGGAGCAGAATGGTTGTCCTCTGAGCTGGGGGTAAAATGTGATGTTACAGTCAGCTATTGAAAAATTGGAGAGCAGCTATTTTGGAAGAAGTTTGTCTGAAGTCTGCTTTATGTCCTAGGTCTCCGCTAAAGGGCAAACTTGCATTTTGAGAAATGGGACCATTATGCTTTTTGAATAATGCTTCTGAAAACTGCCTTTTAAAAATCCTCCTATTCTATTAAAATCATTTGAGATTTTAAATAGGTCAATATAAATACATCAACATCTGTGATTATCAGCTGACAAAAGCTTTGCCTGCTTTGGACAAAATAACATCTGAAGTTCAGAGCTTCCTATTAAAGAAGCAAACTAAACAAACATTTACTGAAAATTCAAAGGCAACAAAAGCAATATGGAAGTGCTGAATGATAAGACTACTGTTTTATTAATATAAAGGTTTGCCTTAATTTTGGAATTCAATGGCAAATACAGAAATATTCAGGGATTTACAACAGGGGGCTGCTCCATGAGGATGGACAACCCAGCAGCACTGGCAGAAATTAAGCAGCAATTTCCCTTCCTATGCAGAATTCCATTCATAAAATCACCCCTTTGAGGACTGACAGAGAGAAAAGCTCCAAGTGCCAGTGTCTGTTAATGTTTGTGGCTCTTGTCTACACAGAGAGCTTCTGCTGCCTTTCATCAGCATGACATGCACATCAAAGAAAACTTCTTTTATTCCCATTTGATTACTGTTACAGTTTTGGACTAGGAGAAGCAAGTACAGAGATAAAAGCAGATTGTCAGCAGTGACTGAGAGTTGTTTCCCTCTATTTCTGGCTAGCTGGTGACAGATCTCTGTGAGCACTGGTGCTCCAGTGACAAATTCAATCCGTGGGCCAGGTTGTTCTGTCACTTCATGCTCCTGAACGCAGCTTTTTGGGGTGTAAGTCCTTGGGGGTGGCTCCTGCAGAGGGGACACTTCATTCCTGCTGTTGCTGTGTAACAACCAATTTTAGTAACATCCATGAGCTGATCCCAGAGCTTTTGGTAAAATTGGAGTTATTCCAGTCCCTGAGTCAGCTCTGGCATGGTTCAGGGCCTGGAAGGGGGGCAGATCCCCCCAGATAACCAGTGTGTATTCCTACTGCTTCTTACTCAGCAGCAGGATCTTGCCAGTTCAGTGACCTTTTACAGGAGTTGTAGATGAAAGAGAAATACATGAGGTTACAGCACTTGTGGTGTAAGTTGGAAGCTTCCAAGCATGAAGCAGGGCAGCTGTCTCTAATGCAATGATTACAATATTTATTGTATCAAAGGCAGCCCTTTTATCCTTTTCAACCTAAGGAGTATTTTCCTGCTGGATGTAGGTAGAAATTGAAATCTGAGGCTATTTAGGTGTTCCCATTTGGCATGTCAAGCTCATGACAAGCTCTTGGTGCTATTGATGGATAGCAGACTTGAGATTTTAGTATTTTCCAGCACTCTATTTAAAAGTTCTAGGAGAAAAACATCAAACCACTCCCCACCCCCCCAGAAAAACCCCAAAACCAAACCAAACCAACCAAACAATAATAACAAACACTCCCAAAACAAACAAAACACAACAAACAAACAGAACAACAGGAAGATGATTTTTACCTTGCTCTCTCTTTCCAAGGAAGAAATTTGTTCTCCAGAGCATCAGCTTCTGAGCATGCAGCCTTCATCTCTGTCTCTTTACATACAACTCTGTACAACTTACTTGGTGTGTTTTTTTATTCTTTTGAAGCATTAGAGACAAAATGAGGAAAAAAGACAGTTACAGCCTTTTTATCTAATATGTTTAGATTTGTGCCTCTATTCAAAGCAGAGACATCAAATTTCTTAGTTTGTTTTGCCACAGTGTATTGTAGGCAAAAGTGCAATTATAATTGCAGCAGTTATCTTCCATGGGAGACTCTTATCATATTAACCTATTGAAGTAGTTCTGATCTGTTTTCTGTCTGAGTCCTGTGGATCTTTATGCACATATAATGATTACTTGCATAAGAAAATCCATAGCATTCTTCAATCAGGCTTCAACTTCTGAGTGCTGCATTTGATCTGCTTCACCATCAAGTTCCTCACCGTTGATGTATTTGATTTTGGAACTGACATCTCGGGAGCCTGGCACTTTCCAAATGAATTCAGGACCTGGAATCACAGAATGGTTTGGGTTGGAAGGGATCTTAAAAATCATCCAGTGCCACCCCCTGCCAGGGGCAGGGACACCTCCCACTGTCCCAGGTTGCTCCAAGCCCCAATGTCCAACCTGTCCTTGGACACTGCCAGGGATCCAGGGGCAGCCACAGCTGCTCTGGGCACCCTGTGCCAGGGCCTGTCCACCCTCACTGGGAACAATTTCTTCCCAATATCCAAATTAAATCTCTGCTCTTTTAGTTTCAAACAGTTACCATGGGGTTTGTTTGTTGGTTCATACCCCACACTGCAGAAGGAAGGACTCTACAAAGGTCAGGACACTGCTCCAACAGGAAGGAGGGGTGAACATTCCCAGGGTAGACAGGAGACTGGATTTTATCTACAAAACTTCCCCAGGAGAACTTGAGACCACTTGCTTCTTAAACTTTGAGGAGCCTCTGGGTTCAAACAAGGAAACAAACAACCCCGCAAGAATTAGAATTATTTACCAAGGAATATCAAGTTATTGCCCTGCTCTTTTTCTCAACACTGTCTTATGAAATAAAGCTGTAACTTCCCATTCCCTAATCCCTGTTTGCTGTGGAGGTCTGGACACATCCTTTTCAGCTCCCTTTTCAGCTCATTTGCATAGCAAAGTAAACGATCAGCACACAGTAATAGCAGGATTTAATGAATAGTCATGGATGTCTCTGCAAAGGACATGAGTTGTGTGTACTCCCACACACTGCCTGGGTCCTGCCTCACACAGCCAGTTCTGCCTGAGGAGTATCCACAGCTCCCTCAGAGCACTGGAGTGGCCATGAGCCCATTCCCTGAGTCTTCCAAAGGGAAAGTGATGAAGGATCTAATAAAGATCATTATCCCTGCAAAGTGTGTTGCTGTTCCGTTTCTGAGCTTTCCCACAAAGTCCTATGTGGATACATTCTTCTTGGAACTAAAAGAATTCGTAGAATCACAGAATATCCTGAGTAGAAAGGACCAACAGGCATCATCCAGCCCAGCTCCTGGATCTACACAAGACAGCCCCAAGGATCCCACTGTGTGTTCCTGGAGCTCTGGCAGCCTTGGGGCTGGGACCATTCCCTGGGGAGCCTGGGCAGTGCCAGCACCCTCTGGGGCAGGGAATAACCTTTCCTGATATCCAGCCTGAGCCTCCCTGACACGGCTCCAGCCATTCCCTCAGATCCTGTCCCTGGTCACAGGGAGCAGAGATTGGAGCTGCCCCTCGGGAGGAGCTGCTGCCCCCAATGAGGTCTGACCTCATTGTGCTCTTGTCCAGAGCCCTTAACAAATTTGGTCTTGGTTTTAATGAGCACAGACAGGAAGGTCAATCCTAATGGACCTAAAAGTACACCCAGAGGATTGTTTATATAGCAGAAAACAGTCATAAAATCTTCGAGGTTACAAAAGATTTCTAAGATCCCGAAGCCCAACCTTTGACCGAACACCACCATGTCCACTAAATCCCATCAGGGAGCCCCATGACTGCTCATGTCCTCATTTCCAGGCAGGTGGGAATGCAGAGGCTGATGTACAGCCCTGCCTGCTTCCATCATATTCCGTAGGCAGGAGCAGGGAGGTGGTCATCACCAGCTGGGAAATTCAGATTACCATGGGCCCAGAGCTCTGTGTTACTGCAGCCAACAACTCCAACACACAATCACAGCAGCCTGTGGAAGGGCTTGGACTGTCTGCATGCACATGGATCACAGCTGGATGAAGCTGGGTTGACAAGAGGAACCTCTGGTTCTGTGGCTGCACTGCCCTCACCTGTGGCTTGTGAAACAGAGATGATAAAAACGAGATTTACAGTGCTACTTAAAATTACACTGCTAATAAGCAAGTTAGTCATGCCCTGAAAGTTAGGGAAAAGCTCATTTGTCCACATCAAGATCTTTTTTACTTTAGAATGTTTTTTTTCTGCTTGAATAGAGTTCCTTCCACTGGCTGTTTGTTACTGTATATAAATAAATAAATAACTAGAAAGAGCTGTAGTGGAAAATAAGCAGTGTGTTCTGTTTTCGGCAACTATGACTTGATTCTTTGCTGCCATGGCTTCAGCAAGGCTAGAAGGAAGTAGGTGGGCATTCATGTGTGAGAAAAAGCCTATGTTTTTAACAGAATTAGGCAGCTGAGCTCATTTCCACCCCATTAGGATCACTCTGTGAGACAGTGCTGCCAGTGAAAGCGCAAGAGATTAGTTTTCTCCTCAGTAGCTTAAGCAATGCTCTGGGCACCAAATACAGATCATGGCACTTTTCAGGGATATTGCAAAGCTCGTGCAGGGAACTGATCCAGATCCTACCTTTCAATTTCTCAGCAAAGCCATTTCCACACAAACACGCCACTGTGCCCTAAAAGAGTTTATTTGGAAATAGAAAGAAGAGAAAGGAGCTAGATGCATATTGGAAATCCATTTGCTGGAAGTGTGTTAAAGAAAGCGAAGAGTTTCTAGGAAAAGGTTTCTTCATGGGTTACTGAAACATTCCAATAACTACTGCCACAGCTTGGTTTGTAGGTTGTAACAGCATTTATGGTGAGGCACTTTTTTTTTCACTTAATATGCTACTGAATTTTTATAAAGAGCATACCTTATTCCTAGCCTCATTTTCCTCTAATACTCCTACCTCAACAAGTGCTGAAAAAGTCAGCTGGATGGTTGGTTGTTCTCTAGCTGTTAATGATTTCCTCCTGTTCAGAGTAAAGGGCAAGAAAGAAGGGCAGAGAAAAAATAATTACTGCTTGGCTATTAAAATAACAATATTCCTATCAGAGATCTGTTAGCATTTGCTTCCTAGGTGGTTATAACTTATCCTGAGAAGAAGATTAGAAACATCTTGGATCTCCAAGTGGCATCCATTCAGTTCCACTGAAGATTTACAGATACAACTGCTTTCTCTTCCTTCCTCATCTTCAGAAAATCTCCTGTGAAATTTAAACCTCACAGCTGCGAAGTGAAGTGGGTCTGGTTAGAGTGAAGACACTCAGAACCATTCTGTGAGGATTGTCCATTTTTCTAATGATTCAGGAGTAGCAGCCACTCCTTTTGTCACCAGCTGTGGATACTCATAAGGAATCTCTGTATGTTGGGGGTGATTGGTTTCCCTGGCCATCTGGAGGGATTTGCTCTCTACACCATTTAATATTGGCAGAAAACAATAATAGTAATAATCACAGGAAAAACAACAACAATAATAATGAAAACCCAGTGACAACAATTCCAAAATCTCCAATTTCTAAGGCTAGAAAATCACTTAGACCTTAGAAATCACTTAGAGCAATATGCCACAACCACAATAATGATAAGGTTAGGCAAATGGGGGATCCTCAGGAATGTGGTTGGAAATTGAGCTGGGAGAAAAAAGGGCAGAGAAGCCAACTGGTTCCTTTCCCCAGTTATTCCCTTAGCCACACCAAGAGATATTGAAATTCCTGCAGCTGAGCCCTGGCTGCAGTGCACTCCAGCAACACATGTTTATGAAGGGTCTAGATAGAATTTATGACCAGCTGTTTAATTCTAATTTCATGCTCATGTCCTCCTTCCGCCGGGGTGTTGAAGTCAGCAGTGCGATGCCATTAAGGCCATGGATGGTTAGCTCTTATGGGAATGTACATATTTGAACAAATGTGCATTTCCAAATGCTTGTTGGGGTAGTGGAGGACAGATAAGAGTTTGCTCTGAACAAAATCAATGCCCTGCATTTAGCCCAATAATTGCCCCTTTCCAGGGTGTGCTTGCGTTTTAGCTCAATCGAAAATAAAGAAAAACAATTTTATGCCCAAGGAAAATGTGAGGAGAGCACAGTGGGAGGGGCAGGGTCAGCACTCCTTTAACACCGTTTTTATCTGATCAGCCTGACACTAAGAAAAGACCCTTAAAGGATTTTAATAGAGGCATTATGTGGGAGAAAATGCAAATAAAACAGCTCTTCAGACACATTGTCAAGCCTATAAAAAGTGTAGCTCCTAGCCCAGCCAGGGCTCTCAGTGTAATCTGAACATACAGCAGTGTCAGGATTACAGCAGTCTGGTTAATACCCCCAACAGACATTTTTTTAAGTCTCGTTGAAATCCAAGCTGTTTTCTCAGTCCAATAATAACTCTTTAAATGCAGCAGTCTTTTACTATTATTATTATTATTATTATTATTGTTTAAATGCAGCTGGATTAATTGCCTGCTCAGAAAATGACTCAATACTAAACAACACTAAACTGTTCTTAATACCTGTGGTCTCTCTGCTGTCAGAGGGGCCCACTGCACATCTACAGGCTTCTACCATCACACATAGAATCATGGAATGCTTTGGGTTGGATGGGACCTTAAAGCCATCAAGTGCCACCCCCTCATGGGCAGGGACACCTTCCACTGTCCCAGACTGCTCCAAGCCCCAATGTCCAACCTGGCCTTGGACACTGCCAGGGATCCAGGGGCAGCCACAGCTGCTCTGGGCACCCTGTGCCAGGGCCTGCCCACCCTGCCAGGAAGATTTCTTTAGGCACTGGCAGGGGCTCTGAGCTCTCCCTGGAACCTTCTCTTCTCCAGGTGAACACCCCCAGCTCTCCCAGCCTGGCTCCAGTCCTTGGGGCACCTCTGGACTTGTTACGAGAAGCCCAAGTCTTCCTTGTGCTGGGAGCCTCTGAGCTGGATGCAGTGCTCACAGAGTGCTCCTTCCCCTTCTCAGCACCTGAGCTGGCCAGGAATATCCCTGTGCTGGGCAGAGCATGTCCCCTTGAGCTGGCACAGGAGACACTGAGCAGTCAGATGCAAGCTCCACTCTCAGCTTCCCTCCCTGCCCCATCACCAGCCCAGGATTAAGTGACAAGTCTGGCTTTTTATCACAAGGAAGTGTAAGATTGGAAATGCCAAAAATATATTCTTATGTGAAGGCTGGCATTTCAGCTGATGAACTAAATAAGGCTGATTTAGGGTTATTTCTACCTGGGTATTAATTTCTGCTTGTAATAAAGCCCCAGACATGTGCTGCCCGGTGCAGCTGAGTGCAGCTTTATTTCACGTCTCAAAGCCATCTCCTAGTAAGTTGGATTTGTCACATCCTGGATGGGAGGATTATCCTCACAAGAGTATTACCCCTGTAGCTGAAAATTTCTGCTTCTTAATTTCAGTTTCTTCTTTCTTCATACCTTCCTTATTTTCTGGCTGATGGACTGTACACACACAGTACACTCTGTTTTTTAGCTGTTGGATGTTATTTCCTCCTGTTTGTGAAGACATGCTCAAGCTAGTTTTAAATTGCCTGTTGGAAGCACATCCCAAAAGAGAATGGGATCCAACAGGAAAAAAACAGCCCTGTATTTAATGGATTTATTCAGTGACATTTGCAGCATTTATGGAGTTTCAGTGGCTGCACTGCTAAGGATGCACAGTCCCTGCATTTGAGAGCTAGGCTGGTATAAGAATAACGTAGACTGGAGAGGTGACAAGCACGTTTCTTTGCACCCTCACTCCTGGAGATTAAAATCTCCCTCTAGGAAGGAACAGAAAGGAAGGAGCCCCTTTTAGTAAGTGATCAGGTGTGTGTTTGCAGTGGGGAAGTTCTTCATGGCTTCGTAGTTTCACCAAATTATCCCCAAAGTCTGTTGTGGTTCCAGTGCTACATTTTCATGCCACATTGCTTTAGATATAAATGGATTAAACAATAATGTTAATTGATATATTTATGCATGGGCTTGTAAAAAAGGATTTCACACATTCTGAGATGAAACTGCAAGGATGTCAGGCCATCTAAAGCTTGGAATTCTGCATGAACCTGAGCTTAAATGTGGCACCTGGGAACATGTTTTAGTGGTGGGCTTGTCAGTGCTGGGTCCACACTTGGACTCAATGATCCTAGAGGGCTTTTCCAGTCTTAATGGTTCAATGATTCTAAGATTCTACAATGACATTTCTTGTACCATATCTGACACAGGGCCCCCTTTGTTTGCAGGGTCAGCACTAGGATGCTCCCAGTATTGTTAAGTTATTTATTAATCTATAGCCCCTAACATCAATGGTTTGAAATAATTCAATAAGATGGGAGACCCTGCATGGTGCCAGGGTTGTTGCTTTGCTCTCTGGAGGTTGGTCACATTCCTCATGAGGCAGCCTGTGAGGGCATGGCTTATTCAAACTGACTCTGACAAATTTATCCCAGCCAACTGCAAGTCTCGTTGCAGTAATACCTTTGACAAAAATTGAAGTTAAGCTGCTATGAGTTGGTACAGAAATCTCCTTATGCTGCTCCCTGTATAATAACATTAACTAGTGCAGGAGTTGCTATGGGAGTGTGTAAAGAGATTTGTGCTCTGTGGGTAATCTGTAACTTAGAACTGTTCTCAGGATTTTTAACTCCTTAATTAACTCTAATGTGACCAGTTGGCTTCCTATTAAATACACATTCCTGGGATCGTTTTTATCATGCCCAGGTAGCACAGTCATGAGTACAAAGTGTGAAAATCACATTCTGACATTCCCATCATAGTCCCAGTGTGAGAAAGAACCACTCTTTCTGTTTTAATTTCCAAATAGTTGATGCTCAGCATGGTTATTTAGCATAAGTCTCTCCTGTGTCAGTATAATGACAAAGGTCATTTTCTGAGCCAAGTAGATAAACTTTGGTTCTCATTTAAAATGAGCATCTTGGGCCTCATGATTTCCTTTCTGGTATATTTGGGGATGGGAGCCTCTGGCTTTCCCCCTGCAGCATTGCACATCACTGCAAACTTTAAAAATGGAGGGTTCTAATGTGGAACAAGAAGCCAGAAAAAAGTTCATCAGAACTTAGTTCACTCAGAGTGTCTGAGCTGTGCCTGATGCATCTGCTATGAATTGTAACTTACTTCAAGGGGTTTTCTCAGTTGTTTTTTTTTTAACATTTGCATGTCAATTCATGCAACCAAAAATTCTCTCTGACACTATCAAGTCTCATTGCCTCATATTGCTACCCATCATTACATAAAACCTTCTTTTCACACAACTACTTAGGTTGACTTTGAAAACTAAAGAGGTTTGTTTTTTTTTGCTGCACTTAAATCAGAAGATTATTTTTAGCTGGCATTTGGAAATACAAGAGTGTCTTTTTTATATTTTATTGGTTGTTATTTGGCCTTCATTTTCCAATGGAAGTAAGGAAATAAAGGTAGACAGCTCTCTCCCCATCCATCAGCCATTTTCCCCCAAGGTCTGATCACTGGATTAGATCATGTTTGCTTTTGGACAAGGTGCTTCACCAGCACTGGCTGATGTGGATTAATTACTTCTCATGCAGCTGAAATTGTGAGAGGATTGGGGGAAGAAATGAAGTTTACAATTCTTGATCCTGATTGATCTTATACACTGTCTGTCTTCCTCATAGAAAGTCCCACCACTCCTCTGTGGCTCCAGGGAAAAATTCCTTCCTGTCTGGAAGTGCTGGAGGGTAAAGCACACATAAGGCGTGAACATGAACAGAGCAGAGATGAAGGGCAGTGTGATTTCTGAATTCATTCACTTTTGTGTCTGAAAGCCACCAGTGCCATACATCTTGTGACTATGTTAAATGTGCCTTGTTGGGATAATGGGATGTCAGCCAGGACAGAAAGGGCTCCAAAGCTCTAATTTTCTTCAGTGCTGAGGGCAGAATATGCAGTGATGTTAGTTAAACTAACATCTAGCATTAGTTAGAAGTGAGTTAAACTGGTGTACAAGGAGGCTCAGACTGCCTTACAAGGATGCTCCAGAGCAGGATTGCTAAGTGGAGCTGAGCTTGGCCTGTTTTCCATATGGATTCATGAAGATATTGGAAAATTTAGATGAGGAAGAACACAACAGCACAAATGGAGATTCAGGCTAAGCCTGCAGGCGCACTGCAGTTGGCACATTCTGGATTTGCCCCTTGTGAGGTGGGTACCCAGCTAGTGAGCTGTGCCCAGGCACCTGGTGTTCCCTGCAAATGTCCTGGGCGCTATTTGTGGGACAGATTGTAAATTAAAACCCCAAACCTGTTCTACTACAGAAAAAAATCCCCCAGTGTGTTCTGCAGTTCATCATCCTGCAAAGCAGACACATTGTGTGTTGTTCCTTATTTCACCAAGAAGCCCATTTAGTTGCTTAGGCTACAGCATGAAGTTATTCTATATTTTTACTACTTTTTGCTGCTTTCTCTTCACATAATTTCTGAGTGAAATAATTCCATTTGGCTGATTGATTCAGGAATTTGACTGTCACATTCAAGGCATGACATTTGAAAATGCATGGTAATGGACTTGAAATGTGTTGCTGTAAGTTTTAAAGTGATTTTTTTGTAATGTTGAGGTGGAACACTAATATCCCTTTGGGTAAAATCTATTACCCCTAGAAACAATATTTCAAAGTTCACTAATCTTCACTGTCTTCCCCTTGTAATTGCATCACTGAAAGAAAACCAATGGGCTTTACAGGCTGGTTGGAAACAGCTTTGCAAAGATTTTTACAACACTCTGTGACAAAAGACAAAAGCAGTTCCAGAGCAGGTGAATGGCTCAAATGCAGTAAAGATCCAGCTGCAATGGGCTGGAACTGCTGTGCTCCATCTCTGCCTGGTGGCTTTCTGGTCCCATCTCTGGCTAGCCCTGATGCCCCTGGGATTTCAAAGCACAGCCTTGCTCACATCTGTCAGGGAAGAGTGCAGAGAGCAGCTGGATTGCCCCCCTGACCTGTTTGTGTCAGGTTAGTTCCTCTTAGAGCTGAGTAAACAGCAACTGGTCAAAAGTGCAAACTGGGAGTGCAATTATTTATTTAAATTCATTGTTTTATTTCATGTTGAGCTTTAACAAAGCTCACGTTTATGCTGGTAGTGGGGCTCTGGCTGTGACTGAGGTCACCTCTGATGAGTTTTTAGGCAGAGGGCTGTGCTCACTGAGGGCACTGTTTGCAAGCTGGACTGTGGTCTGAATGTCCCTGCCACACAGGACACAGGTATGATTATCCCAGTGCACTATACATTATAAAATTACCCTGCAGTAGTGTGCATTTTCATCTTTGAGGAGCTGAGGCCAGTTTTGCCTGGTGACTGCACAGCAAAGCTCACCTTGTGAATGAGGAGCACCAGGCACCTGCTGGCTACACCTGCCTCTCAAAAGGGGGGCAAGAGCCTGATCCCAGGTGCTGCACTGCTTGTGACGTGCAGCAAACCAAAAATGATGTGAGTCCATGTCCCAAAGTAAAAACAGAGGGTTAACAATAAAAAATATCTTTAGTTTGGGGGTTTTTTTTCTCTTTTTTCTTTTTTTTTCTTTTCTTGCAAGCAGAGCATGAAAAACCTGTAGTGATGAATGAATGGAAACCAGGAAAATGAGACTTTCACAGTCTCTTCACCACCACTATCACCACCATGTTTTAACCTCAACAGTGCTACAAGTTAGAGGTGGAAATTGTGTGTTTGCAATTTGAAGTGGTGATAAATCACTAATCATATCAAAAATTAGCAAGCAGCTCACTTGATAGAGAGAAGACAGTTTCTGCAGACTGTCACTTCTCAAGAATAAAAAATGTGTTTTACAGGGAATATGTTTCAGCCAGAATAATTAGGGAAAATACAGATGAGAGTTGTGTGTCTGATGGAGTTACCCTCTGCTGTTGCCCTCAGAGGGCTCTCCTGAAAATCGTATCTTTAATGGATGTTATGGAGATTTGAAAGAAAATTTGAAACACGCGACTTTTTATCTGCTTTTGATGTTACATTCAGCTGCTTTCATCTTGGAGGATAAAAGTAATTGAACAATAATCCCAAAGAGAGTCAAATACACAAATCAATAAACTGCTCTCACAGGAGAATTTATTTTAATGAGCACACTGGTAGCTCGCACTTCCCCAGGCTGTGAGGTTTCCATTAGGTGGTCTTGTTCCCTTTAGTACAGACAGTGTGCCCTGATTGGGAACAGAAACAATGAATGAGGCAGATCTACTCACTCAGTATCACCAGACAAGAACAGCTTTCTGCCTCCTTTGAGTGACATCCTAAATCTTAATTGACGATTGAAAGTTTGGCTCTGTCTTTTTATTTTTGTGTTCTTTTGGGGAGTATAATGAAAGCCAAGGGCTAGTGCTTCCATTAGACATAGTGAGAATGGAGGCTGGTGTTAGACAAGATCCCTCTGTCGAGTGTTTTCCTACCTGGTCTCTGATGTATGGAGGAATTTTCCATCCTTTGTGTTCTTCTTCTCTGCAGTGCTTTCCAGTGATTTTTAAAAATCTATTATGATTTATTCATCTGAACTTTATATATGCATTCTTTAATAAATCCCAGGATGGGTCAGGTTGGAAAAGACCACAGTGGGGTCATTTGGTGCCACCTCCCTGCTCAGGCAGGTCCATCCCAGAGCACAGGGCACAGGGTTGTGTCCATGTGGCTCTGGAATATCCCCAGGGAGGAGACTCCAGCCCCTCTCTGGGCTCTGCTCAGGGCTGGGCACTGCCCAGGGCAGAAGTTGTGCCTCCAGTGCAGGGGGAATTGCTGGGCTCAGCCCCTGCCCGTGGCTCTGGGGCCATTGCTGGGCCTGGAGCAGAGCCTGGGACTGCTCTGAGCCTGCCTGCACACAGGGACAGACAGGGACAGACAGGGACAGACAGGGACACCTGGGACAGACAGGGACACCCAGGGACAGACAGGGACAGACAGACAGACAGGGACACCCAAAGACACCCAGGGACACCCAGGGACAGACAGAGACAGGCAGGGACACCCAAAGACACCCAGGGACACTCAGGGACAGACAGGAACAGACTGGGATACCCGGGACAGACAGGGACACCCAGGGACAGCCAGGGCTGAGGCCCCTCTCAGCTGGGGCTCCTCTCCAGGCTGAGCCCCCCCAGCTCCCTCAGCCTTTCCTGGGNCACAGCACCCCAGAGCTGCTCCCAGGGATGGGCACAGCACCCCAGAGCTGCCTCCAGGGATGGGCACAGCACCCCAGAGCTGCCTCCAGGGATGGGCACAGCACCCCAGAGCTGCCCCTGGACACAGCACCCCAGAGCTGCTCCCAGGGATGGACACAGCACCCCAGAGCTGCCTCCAGGGATGGGCACAGCACCCCAGAGCTGCCCCTGGACACAGCACCCCAGAGCTGCCCCCAGGGCTGGGTACAGCACCCCAGAGCTGCTCCCAGGGCTGGATCACCTCCCTTGATGTGCTTTCCACACCGCAAGAGATTTAGGACAATTTGGCTCTTCCAGCAGTGCTCTCAAAGCCACTGTGTCATCAACTTTAGAAGCTCCTTCTGCCAGATCCAACGAGTAGAACTGGGAATATTTTTATTTTTTAAAATGTTTGTTGTTGAAGAACACAATTCTGAAAGAACATGGATATTTTTTCCTGCAGGTTGCACAGAAATTAAAAGAACCCACAGTTACAAATGAGAGAAAACATGTCTTCAAGAAGAATGCTTTTTCTGCTGCTCAGAATAATTGAACAGCCTCATGCTTGTGTAGAGGAAGCCTCTCTTTTACTCTTTTATTTTGATTACCTTATTTATTTTTATAGAGATAATTTATGTTTTGTCAGGATCTAGCTTCTGTGTTGCTCTGAGTCTCCTCCACTTGTCCATTTGAGGATAACAGCAAAGCACACAGAGGAAGAGATAATAAAAATAAATGCATGTATGTGTTAGTAAAACAAACAGTTAAATATTTTATTGATGCATAATGAAATAAATTTGTAAAATCAGATTTTTTACTTCTGTTTTGCAAAAACCAAGTGGTTTACCTACTTTCTAATCTCACTTTCATTAGCATATTTAATTATGCTATTATATTTAATCATCAAAATGCTCAGTAATGTACATTTTGTTCCCAGCCATGGAATGCCACTGCTATGTGTATCCATGATAGATGTTTTTAATAAAATCAGTAATTACCCTTTATTGTTCTTTTAAATGTTATTTTTAAGTGTGTTAGGGCACAACAGGTTTGGGGTATAAAAGAAAGCAAGCTCTCATTTTGCCATTTCGTAATATAATGAAAAAAATTTCCTTTAAATAGATGCTAATAAACCTTTTTTAAAAAGCAATGCTTAATTATCTTGAAGTTGTTTACAAGTGGAGCTTTGGCAGCTCAGCTCTGGCTGTAGCAGTGCTGGGGCAGGTTGGGAAGGCTGTGCTGGCAGCTCAGGTCCTGCTCTCCACAGCCTCTGCTTTCCCTGTGCCCTTGGCCAGCAGCTGCATTTGGTCTGGGAGTGTGACAGGCACATTTTGTAACAAATGGAGGGGTCCAGAGAGATCTGGGATCTATTTAAGAGCGTTGGGGTTGTTTTAAACTTGTTTTGTTTGGTTCTGTTTAACAAAATAGAAGTCTGAGATTAGAGGATGTTTTATGGGATTTGTAATGTATCAAATATTTTCCTTTTTTATATGTATTTTTAAATCTTGGGTGTCTTTCAATGCAGAATTCTAAGTAAAGTTTGCAACCGAAACAAAACTAGATCAGTTGAAAAAGTGAAGAGGATTTGCAGTTAACTGCATTGAAATGATTGTGTTAGTTGTGGAGAGAGCTCGGTTAGGCTTACCTAACCACACACTCCATTCTCTAGCTTATTTCCTATTTCTTTTATAATAATGTGGCATCATTCCTCCTTCTTTATTGCTCAGAGAATGCCCTCAAATAGCCTGGGTTAGTTTATCAGCTGTAATGACACCTATTTCTTTGTACATGGTTTGGGCTGTAGTGATTGAAGGCCTCACAAACAGGTTGTTTGTTCTCTGGTGATTTTATTGTGTCAGTCTCACTCCTTTCTTCTCTTTTCTCTGTTGCAAGTCTTTCAGAACAGCCCTTTCTGTATAATTGCCTACTTTCAGCTCTGTCTGCACTGCCTTTGGACCAGTGATGATATCTGAAGTGGTTTAAAAGAACGCAAAAATTAGATCCAAATGTTAGGGAGATGTTCTTTCCTCAGAGAAGGGCAAAGCCAAAACACTTTCACAGCACTGCAAGACTGGTGAACTCTTTAATCAGTGTTTTTATCTGTCATGTCTGAAAAGGTATTTATGCCACATTTTGGCTCAGAGGCATTGGAATGTGATGGGCAGCAGCTGTGAGGGCTGTGAGGCTCAGCAGAGGAGCTGGCACTGAAGGACACATTGCACTTCAGGGATGGACAGAGTTGTCCATCACTCAGAGATGTCTGTGCATGGGACAGGGCTGTGGAAGGTGTTTGTGGGACAATTCCTCTGGCAGGATCTCTTTGAAGAGATGGGCAGCACACTCTGTGGAGGGGCTGGGTTTACCCTGAACCACCACACACCCATGGATTTTTCACTTAAGGAAAACCTCTGTATTATTTTTGCTGTGTTTGTCTTGCTGCATTTTTTCATAGTAGGTGTGTTTCCCTAGACTTGTTTCATCCTGTGGAAATTAGGGGAGGAAGATGAGGAATAGGGAATAAAGGGGAGAGAGAGAAGATTTCAGCTTTTATCTAACACCCTGAATAAAATCATTGTTGGACGTATTTCTGTTTGGCTTTCCATCCATAGACCAAGAGCACTGTCTTTGAAAAACACAAAGGAAACCTCCAAACTTGGGTGAGGCTTGCAGCACCGTGCTCCAGAGGAAGGTTCCCCTGCTCATGGCAGGGGGGTTGGAATGATATTATCCTCAAGGTCCCTGCCAACCCAAGCCTTTCAGAGATTGTGTGATTATGAGTTTGCTGTTGGTTGAAAAATGGCCACTGTTTCAATTTATTGTGGGAGTGAAATATTCTGTGCATTTCTCCACCACTCTCTGATGCTGCCAAATTTATATTTTGTAAATAAAGACTGATTTAAATTTTTCCTGGGCTACAGAGAAAGGCTGTACCGTGCTGGTAGTTGGGAGAACACAGGTTTTGGTGGTGTTACCAGCTACCAGTGCACCCAATTTTCTCCTTATCTCCTCCCAGTCTGCCTAGAGGAAGGGCTGGGGACTTTACTGGGGTGCCCAGATTCTGGATGGCCTGTGCTGGTTGGAGTGATTGACTGATGACCTCAGTGTGGTTGTGCAGAGGGGAAGACAGAATTCATAGTTACGCCTGTTTTCTCTCTCTTTCTGAAAGTATCAGTTCAGGATTCACACAAAGGCTGCTGCTCATGCCACGCTCCTTTTTCTTCCCTTTGTGCATTCTCAGTCTCTGTAACCTGCTGCTGGGAAACAGAATTTAATCAGTGCACTGCTAATAAACTCTGCCTCCTGCTCTCCACAGGGTCAGGGGACACGGGCACAGGGCCCCAGATGAGGAGGGACATCTCCACTCGCTGTCATGTCTTTACTGACAGCAGCAATTTCTTGCAATTAGGCTCCTGCAGCAGGTACTTAACCCGGGGGCAGCAGCTGATTGTCAGTGTTTAACTTCACTCCTCCACTTGAGCTCTGTGTTCAAACCCCAGTGTCCCCCCACGGCTTCCATTCCTCTCTGTTCTTCCCCTGATGGAGGGTTACAGAGCTGTGACAATTGTTATTGAAAATCTAAACCAACCTTTTCTTTTCTACACCTCACCTTGAGCGAGAGGATGGCAAAGAACAAAATGAGCTCCGTGACACTCAATAAGGAATGAGCAAAACTGGCCTTAGAAGTCAGCTTTTCTATGCAATTCTGATGGCAGAAAAAACAGTCTCTGGACATTGTTTGTTCAACAATGTCTTTTTACCTGGGCTGAGAACACAGATTCCACTGAAGTATTCCTGGAGAGTTTGTTTCATTCAGGCCACTTAGAATCATCAAATCATTTAGGTTGGAAAGCCCTTAAAGATGGAGTCCAAGTGTTGACCCAGCACTGCCAAGCCCCTTATTAAACCATGTCCCCAAGTGCTCTACACTATATGTGTTTTAAATCCCTCCAGGGATTGTGACTCCAGAAGTTCCCAGGGCAGCCTGTTCCAACACCTGACCATCCCTCCTGTGAAGAATTTTTCCTCATATCCAATCTGAACATCATCTGGCACAACTTGAGGCTGTTCCCTCTCCTCCTGTCCCTGTTCCCAGAGCCTGACCCCCTGGCTGTCCCCTCCTGTCAGGGAGTTGTGCAGAGCCACAAGGTCCCTCCTGAGCCTCCTTGTCTCCAGGCTGAGCCCCTTTCCAGCTCCCTCAGCCTCTCCTCATAGGACTTGAGCTCCAGACTTGCACATCCCAAGGATTCCAGAAAGGTTCCTGCCTGCTGAGTGTTTGCTGCAGCCCACCAGAGTAATGAAAGGTAGCAAAGCATCAGTGGGTGATGAGTTATTAAAAACCACTGTTCAGTCCTTGACTTTGATGTGAACGTTCAAAATGTAATTAATGGTTCAACCAGGCTGAAATAAGAATCCAGCATTTGCACAGTGAAATCCCAGAGACTGCAATTTTGCTTGTGTGGGTTCAAGACTCGTTTCAGTAAGTCTGAGGAAGTTGTTTCATTGTTTAAGCTTCTTAAGAATTTGCTTTGTGGGTTTTTTTTGTTTTTTTGTTTTTTTTCCCAAGTTCTCAGGACACAGAACATTTTACTTAAGGGTACACAGTTTACACCAATATCTGATTTCTTAAGTAAAAATTGGTTTAAGTATTCAAATTAGTTCTATCTTGCTTTGGTGGGTATCTTTGTACAGTTGAAGCTGAGATACATATTAGCAGCTTTTATTCCACTAACCAAGTGCAAAGTTACTTCTTTTCAGATATTTTCTTGCATTATTTAGAAGTTATCCAAGAATACAGAAATGGAGAAGTTTGTCCAGTTTCAAATAGCAGCACTACCAGAGAACTATACATGAATTATAAATTTACCTTATCTTTTGGAAGAAAACATGAAAAAGGTGATGTTAGACAGGTCCCAGGAATAGGTGCTACAGACCTTTTGAGACTGAATACTCACAGAGCTAACAGGCAGAAGGAATTATACAGAGAGGACAGTAGGGCTACTGCCCTTTAAAAACAATACAAAAGCTTGTCCTGGAAAAGGAGGTTTCAATGGCTTCTGCTGAGGAGGAAATCAGTGTGGCAACAGGAAAACATTTTCAGAATTATATAGTCTCAGTATTCAAAAAAAAGGAGATTGAAACCAAGAGAAGAAAACTAGAGAGAATATAAAGCTTTCCAGGGCCAGCTTCTATTTGTTAATTTAATTCCAGTTTGGTTTCTTCCTCTCTGAACCTAAAATTTAAGTAGTTTTTGCTTACTTATTCTCCCTCTGCTTAAAGATTTAGATGGCCACCAGATGTCAATCTCTACACTTGCAGCCAGGGACACCTCAGGACATGGGTGTTTGAGTCTTGGTTTAGGACTGTCAGCCTGAGAACAGGTGGTTCTTTGTTAAAATGTGGTGTAGTGGAGTGTGCCCTCTGGGTTTTTACCTTCTTGCTTTGTAACCAAACTCGTCTGTGGTTCACAGGCTGCTTACCCGGTCTGGAGACTGTTTCAAACTGTGTGTGTGTGGTGGAGCTTACAGCATTGACAGCAAAGTTTTGAGCAGAATTAGAAGCTGGTTGTGAGAAGCTTCTAACACTTAGAGTTTGGGGTAGGAAAGAGCAAATGTGGACAGGATGAGAAAGGAAGCTAAAAACTGCAGGAAATCTTCCCTAACCCAGCTTTGGGCAGATGACTTGGTGAGGTGATGATCAGGTTGTTACTCACAGGTACAGTCAGCACATCTGGCATCCATTAACCAGACACCCTCTGGTTGCTGATTCACTCCATAACATGACTGATTTAAAGCCAATAATTGTAATTAAAAAATAAAATAAAGGCAGTATAACATAAACATGGTGGTGAATTGCCATTTTCAGCTGTCTTACTGCATTTCTGTGAAATGTTTTTGCCTTGTCTGAGCCACGTTCTGAGTTGGGCTCTGCAGTTGAGTGCGTGGTGTTATGCAGAATTCTGTAGGGCAGATATCTACATTTACTTTTGCTTTTTTTTCCTTTGGATGCATCTTGGAATGAGGCTTGGGATTACCTTTACTGTTTCAGAAGCTGAATATTTTCAGAGAACCATTCTTTTGTTCACCTAATTTATCTGTACAATTCATCTGCAGAAACATAAATTTCAGAGATTTATAGAAAATTAATGCTTAGCACCTCATGCTAAGTATATATGTGTATATTAATGCGTAAAAATTTCCTGATTTCTAAATTAATCTTTTTGTTTGTTAGTTTGACACACAGAGTTAAAGACTCACTTTTAAGAGGTGTTTTCTGTATGTTGAGGGATTGACATGATTTATAGGGAAATCAAACCCATTTGCTAGCTTTAGACCCCTGGTCTTTTCATATCCATCCCACTTCCAAAGTGTCTGCACATGTGTGTATCTATAAAAAGATGCAGAATACTTTCCCATTGCCAGTCCTTAGGGGATTTTTAGCAGTAATACAGAATATGCAGGTTGTTAAAATGTATTTTCTGCTTATGCATGAGTAGATTGGAGTCAGGGTGGCTGGTGCGTGCTCTACTTTGAAGAATTACTAGAAGGGTTTTTTCCCACTTTAATTATCTCTCAGAGAAGTGTGACTGGTATTCAGTAGTCCTTCCAACCTTTGTTCCCATGAAAACATTTTTTTCATAGGCTGAAGTGGTGAGAGACTATGAGAAGTGGGAAGAACCCTGAATTGTGCTAGAAATTGAGAAACTTTACATAAAATTATGTATTTTCTGATTACCTTGTTCAAATATATATTGAGCAAAAGAGCAAATACAAGTTGAAAAAATGTCAGATAAACAAACTCTGACATCTGTAGAATTTTTATGGTCTGACTTATCTCAAACACTGATTTTACTCAGTCTGACATCCCAAACACTGATTTTACTCAGTCATCCTTCATTCTTTATATCTACATGTCTAGTGGCACATGCATTTATATTTTATATTTTATATAAAGGGCAGAGTGTAGTCAGAGCATTTGAGTTAGGCTGTTAAAAATAAATTAAGGAACAGCAGGTGAAAATGATTCCTCCACATGAATATTCAAAGTGTACCTCAGCCAGATACTGTAGAAAGAATAATAAAGAGCAAAGAAACTTTGATGGGACCAAGGCGTGGAGATGATCTGAAATGAAAGTTTTATTGGCACCAGGTTGAGATGACTCAGAAAACTTACTCAGGAGTGGCAGGATGTGCCTGTACACCCCACTGCCAGAACATCCAGGAGTTTAACAGATGAGGGGACACTGGGATGTTGGACATGCAGCAGTTGATCCCTTGGACTTGATTCTTTCACTCTGGGGCTTCAGTGTGAGCAGAATGGGTTTGGAGGTGGCAGGAGGGTGTAGGGGCCATGGAGCTGAGTTCAAAGCTGAGAGACTTGAATTCATTCCTTCCCCAGGGACCATTTCCTGTGTGTTTGCATCACTTAGGGCTGGACTCACCATGATCATTAAGCACTGTCAAGTAGGCCATCAGCTACTATTATTTTTTAATTTTTTTCTTTGTAAGAATGAGGAAAGCCCACCTTCCCCACCCCGTACCTGATGGAATCCTGTTGCCACTGTTGGATTCAGTGAGGTTTCACAGGAATCAGGAACATGGCCACTGTTCAGGGCCTTGTGACAGGAAATTTCCAGGCCAAACTCAGGTGTCACTACTGAGCTAAAGAAAGCAATGAGCAACATGGGACTTCCTTGGGGAAAGGAAGACCTTTTATTGAGAAGGTGATTCCTCTTTTATAGGGTTTTCCAATGAACTAAGACAAGACAGTAGCTCATTGGATAGTTGGAGAAACGCCTCTGGGACCGTGCTGCAGAACGGGTCCCACGGTCGGCACCAGGTGCTAATCTATGTTATTAATTCCATTCTATTTTGGCAAAACTATCGTCCTGGGAAAAACTCCCTACCGGAGCTGAACACGTTATCAGCTTGGGAATGGATCTGTGAGAGAACCAGGAGAAACCCCAGCCTGGCAATGATTTTCCTGGCTGTAATTTTCCTAGATCTCTAACAGTGTGTCCACACTCAGGAGCCAGAATGCAGTTGTGGATCCGATTGTTCACTTCCCTATCACTTTATACATTGTACAGACTCCAGAACTGCGGAGCGTTGGGACGCTCCACACACAGAAGGAAGCACGTTAATGGATGACTGCCTTGTTTAAATATCAAATTGTGTTTGTATTTCTCCTCCTGGTCCCCAGTAAATATCAAATTGTGTTTGTGTGTCTGCTGCTGCTCCCCAGACCCCGTGCACGGGCCGCAGAACGTGGAGGTGGTCGACATCCGCTCGCGGCAGCTGACGCTGCAGTGGGAGCCCTTCGGCTACGCCGTCACGCGCTGCCACAGCTACAACCTCACCGTGCACTACCAGTACGTCTTCAACCAGCAGAAATTCGAGGCAGAGGAGCTCATCCAAACTTCTTCCCACTACACCCTGCGGGGGCTCCGGCCCTTCATGACCATCAGGCTGAGGTTGGCTCTTTCCAACCCCGAGGGCAAAATGGAAAGCGAGGAGCTGGTGGTGCAGACTGAGGAGGATGGTGAGTTGTGGTGGGGTTGGTTGGTTGGGTTTGAGGGAAGACTCATCTTCAGGTTGTAAATAACAGCATAACCCTCTGTCTCACAAGACTGGTGCAGCTTCTCTGGACAGTGTGTCTGTTTTGAGTGTGAAACTTGCAGATTTTAATGATTTCCATTTCACAGCCACGTTCTTGAAAAGGCAAAGGTCCATGAAGTTCTTGGGCATGACAGGCACCAGTCTGAGCAGCTGTTAAAGAGCTGTAGGTTTAATTCTTCATGTTCTGAACCACCCAGCAGCCTCCTTTATCATATGGGCAAATGCAGTCCTGGTATTTATTGGTTTTCCTTGTGCCTTCACACGAAAGAAGGCATCCCAAAAAAATGTATGGTTACTCCTTTCCAGAGTGTAGCTTTTCTTAATAGTGATCTTCTGGACATTGCATTTTATAGACATCTCAGAAGCAAAATTAATTGTGTTTATAAAAGAACGGCTGTGGATATAAAAAAAACAGTTTTCTAGAGGACCTGGTGGGAAGCTTCAAAGCATTGTTGTCCCACCTGAGCTATTTCAGACCAAGGACTAAATTCCTCTGCCTGGACTGTAGAAGTTGCTGTCCTAAGTTTCTCTCAGCTGAAAATGGCTCTTTCAGCCCCATATATCACGTGGGAAGACACAAAAGGTTGGCAGATATTTCAGAAAAATGAGCAGGGTTTTTATCAGACAGGCTTGGGAGTGCATTTAGTTGGTTATCTCCCACGGCATTAACATTTTGCTGGAGTAGGTGGATTTTTGCGCTGGCCTTGTAGCTGTAATGAAATATAAACCTTGCATTGTTACTTTACTAAGCAAATCAATCTTTCCTATTGATAAAGGTGTGAAGCCCTGGGGCACCTCCATGCCAAGGTGCAGTCTGGCTGTTTAGGTGGAAAGTTCTGCTGTGGAGAGTTATGTGGGTGGAGAAGGACAACTTAAATTCCCTGCTGCTGCTGTGCTGTACTGGAATAAACTCATACTGAAATTAGTGTCATTTTTTAATGGATTCTGATTTTATTTGTCACTTAGTGGTTACATTAGGGTGTTGTTATTTGAACCAAAAGTTGAAAAATAAGCCTTTCACATTGATAGTAGCTTGGTAATGGTAGTGCCTTGAGGGATTTTAAATTTTAATTTTATTTATTTATTTTTAACACTCAGCTTCCTGTCTGATGGCCTTTTGGGTGTCTCATGTGTGTGCAGCTGGAGCTGGTGATGCTTTTAACACAGTTTTTTGTTGGTTTGTTTTTTTTTTCCCTGCAGTTCCTGGACCAGTTCCCTTGGAATCTATCCAAGGAGGACCTTTTGAAGAGAAGATCTACATTCAGTGGAAGCCCCCAAATGAGACAAATGGCATCATTACACTCTATGAGGTGAGAAGAACAGATTGTTGTCAAGGAATAGGTGCCACAGGGCCCTTTTCATGTGTGTTTAAGCCAATCCTGAGCTCTGAGAGATCTCAGCAGGTGCTAAAAGAAACCTGATTAAAATAGATAAGAATCTTCGAGATAGTCTGTTGCTACCACTGAAAAAATTTCACAGTTCAAAAAAGAGAAAGCTTTCTTTCCAATATTTGTGGCGAATTGAGAGCCACACATTTCCCCATGTCTCAGGTGCCCTGTTTCCTTCTGCAGTAGTTCCAAGGTCTGTTTTCTTACTTTTTTCTTTCTTCTTGACATAAAACACTGCTAGGTTTTATACCTACACAGTGTAACTGATTCCTCTTTGCCTTCCACCAGTCACAGCACTTCCTGGCAATATCAGCAGAATGGAACTGTCAACTCTTATCTCTTTTTGAAGGTTTCAGTGATAATGTTTATTTGTCCATCCCAACAATTTCTCTGATGACAAAGTGTAGAGCAGGTTATGGGATGAGCACTGACCATCCTGTGCTGGATGAGAAATAAACAATGAAATGTGATTCTAGAATGTATCAGAGGTGCTGTGTCCTGTGAAGGTAAGGAAGTGTTACTGCTGTCATGTGCTCCTGGTGAAATTCTCCATAATGTCATGTATTCCCAAATATGTGGAACAGGAATGTAAGAGGAGGAAGTCTTTAGGGGATCATGTGATATGAAATACAGTCCTAAAAGAGAAGGTAAAGGCACTTGGATTAAATAGCAGAACGTGGTGCACCAGTACTGGCTGAGCATGTGTCAGTTTATGGGTTCAGTATTTACCTCTGTAAGATTAGAGAAAGTAAAAATAATTTTTTTGTAATGGTGACATAAAACTCCTCACTGTGCCTTGTGCAGCATTTTGTGACACAGAGGGGCAAGAACCAATATTTCAGTCTCTCTTTTGTGCTTTTTGTACAAACTCACTTTGGAAAAGCACAGGTGCAAGAAGCATCTCTGGCACCGCCGATGAGGTTCTGCCTGTTTCCTCTTCCCACTCAGCCTCTCCACTGGGGACAGGATGTCCTGTGACCTGTCACTCCCAGATGTCTTTACTAGCACTGGCTCTCTCTGTCACAGTCAAATGGGAAAAATTAAGCAGGTTTAGCATCACTGAGGTCTTACACTCCAGCATAAGCAACAGATGAAACTTTCCCCTGTAACTTCACTTTTAGGTCATCATTTGGCACACAAAGGCCAGGCTGAGTTTGATACAGCAACACTAAAGAGATTAACAGAATTTCCTCTTGCTAATTTAGTGTCATTTCAGCCAGGCTGAAATCCTTGACAGAGTCTGGAGTCATTGTTGGTCACTGTTGATACACTTAGGGAAATGCGTGCAGGGTGCAAATCATCTGTCAGTGCTAAAGTAGAAGCAACCCTCATCATTTCATGGTCTTTGAGGGTGTCTGTGTAAGGAATTAGGCAATAAACCTGGGTGTCTTTTAAAGGAATTAAATTAACTGAATAGAATCAGTTACAAGTTCATTTTTTTATGGCAACACAGGTGACCTATAACAGAACATATTTTAAATGGCCCAAGTCAAATGATGCAAATGATGCAAAAATAACTCCTTTTAATTTTTAAAGAAGCAGTTTCTTACTAAAATATTGCCTTGGGCTCAGCTTGTTGAAAGGACTTCAACAATCTGAGTATCTTTTCTGGCTGAGCAGCTGCATGAGACACTTTAATGCCTGCAGGGTTGTGATGCATCATGACAGTGCCTTTGCCCCTGAAGTCATATCATTGCTGGAGTCTCAGCGGAGGCAAACAAATTTTTCTTTTCTGATAATGACTCTCTGCATATTTGGCAGCTGAAGACAAAGAGAAGTCAAGGTGAATTCAAACTCTTCCTCCTTTTCCTATACCTCCTCAACTCCAAAAGGATGAACATCTGAGTGTTAGAAACACCGTGAGAACCAGAGTGCCTGGAGGTTGTCACGATGAAAATGTTCTTCTTTCCTGTCCCTTCTTCCATGTGAAAATTCCTATAGAACCTTTCCACTGTCCAAGCAAGCCTGAGACAAGTCCATCAGCTGGAGATAAAAATACAGGAGAGCAGTTGCACAACCTGGACAGATGGCCAGGCCACTCTCAGGAACCGTTTTTGGAACGAGGGGATCCCTGCAGATGGAACCCACACAATTCCTGCACACTGTTACTGGTGTCACTGGGAATTGTGCTCTGTCCTGGGAGGTTGATCTTCCAGTGACTGTGCAGCTCTCTGGAAGCTCTGCAATTGTGTTGCTGTTATTAGGGAGAAACAAACAAAAAGGCCTCTGAGCATTTATTAAAGAAAAATCCCCTGAAAAGTATTTATTAATATTATCATTTAATTAACTTGAGTTAGTGGTGTCAGGTCCTGCTTTACACCTGGAGGTAGCTAGCTAAATTCACACATAGGAATTGTGCCACTGAGAGTCTCTCAAACCCCTCTGGGCACAAACCCTCCTAATAAAAACAAATAAAGCCGCACCTTCTCCTAAGTTATAGTTCCCTCCTCACCATCACCATCAGAATCTGATTCCTTCTGTCTGGATATTGTATTTTCCCTCTAATTCTGTTAAAAAAAATGTTTTAAGCTTCTAAAATGCTTCAAAATAATCATGCTGTCTATTCTATTTACATCCACTAGCTTCCCTTTGGGACTGATTTTCTTCTCAGGTCCCTAATCATTCTTGCAGCTCCCTGCCAGATGTCCCTATAACCCAAATTGCTGTTGCAGTTTTCATACCCACTGCCTGGGTGTCAACTGGGCTGGGATTCAGCAGCACAACCTTCAGCAAGTCTTTTGGCAGCCAGAAGCACTAATTTCATAATGACTGAATACTTCTAAAGAGCCTAAACAGAATGGAAGGACCTTAATGAACATTTTGACTTTTGCAAGTCTCTTCTGATGGATATTTTTTCTTCAAAATGCTATTGTTGCCTTTTAACAAAGCAAGAACATTGCATTTAAAAGTGGTTTAAACCCCTTTGTGTTCACTTGCAGAATTAATTGTTTCACTGGGTACAGAAACAGCTGAGTTTTTAAACAGAAGGATCTTTTAGATCTCTTGTAATTGCAGTTCTAGATCCTTCTCTAATTGCAGTCTCTTTCTGGGGAGCAGAAACCTCTTGTTCAAGACCACTTGGAAAGTTCCAGGAATTACAAATCAGTTAATCAGTGCTGGAAAGATTAGGATATGAGCTGGGTAGAAAGGGAGGACAGAACAGATCATTCTGGGGTGCTGGGGAGCCCAGCAAAGTGTGTGGTGAGACAGGAGGTGTCAGTCTGTCCGTCCATCAGGAATGACAGGGATGTGCACAGGCTGCTGTTGGAAGTAACAGAGGGAAAGCTTAAAACCTCTAACAGGTTCCCCAGGTGGCTTCAAGGTGTGTAGGTACCTACAGGAACCAGGCAGAGCAATCTGTGTCAGAAACCCAAATGACAGCAGAGCTGGGCTTTGCTGGTTCCTTGGTTTGGGTAAAATGCCCCATGCAGATGGTTCTGCATGTGACACTCATGGAAGAGGCACTATTACACCGTTTTTGTTCTTATTGTCTCTGGGAGCAGCTTGTGAGTGGCACAATTCAATAATATCTCACTAATCCTGCCCCACAGTCAGTCTCCTGGCAGGCTGAAAGCACCACGACTTGTTGAAATTTTTATTTTACATTTTTTTAAATCAGTCCTGAAAAGCTGTTCTTCTTAAAAATCCCTGATAATCAAATGCTGCTCATTGTCCTCACACCATGTGGGAGTTCAGCTTCAAAGCCTTTGTGTACAAAGACATGCAACAAAGATTTATTCCTTTTAATTTATTTTTCCTAAGTGTGTGTAAAGTCAAACTACCATCAAACAGACTTACACTGTCATTGGGCTGCAAGGGCAAGCAATCTAATTTAAGGTCATGGACCAGCTTTGGCACTAAAATTCTTCTGCTTTTAGATGACATGAGGTTGTCTTAGATGTATGTTTTGTACAAAATTGCATCTAGAAAATTCAAGTAAACAAAACTTATTTATATTTGCATTTTGCTGTTCCTTCAGGCAGCTGAGAGCTTTTGGGTGCACTCTGTAAGTGATGCTGGCTTTTGCCTTTGTAAATACGTTTTTTGTGTGTATTATATTTCTCAGAATTGTCAGCTTTTAGAATATTTCTCCTGTAAACAGGAAGAAAGAAAGAGAAACCCACTTATCATTGCTGTCTGAAGTACTTGTCCCATCCCTTGGGGGAAGGAGTATTGCAATCCTAACAGCATTTAAAGGGTGGATCCCAAATATTCAGCTCCTTGGTTCCCAAACTACTGAAGTCCTTTCAGTGAGCCATGCCTAAGGGCAATGTTGAAACAGCAAACTGTCTTTTTAAACATCTGTAAGGTGCAGTCTTGTAATCACTTACATCCTCATCTTTAGGATTGTTAAATCCTTGGTGGTTTTGGAGAAAAATAAGGATGCATTTGCAGCATCTAACTAGCTAGTTTTGTCAGTCACTGTTTTTGAAACACTGTAAATCTCTATTTTGATGCCAGGAATAATAATACAAAGGACTTCATACACAATTTCAGCTCTTTAATGGCATGCTCGGAGCCTAGTACATCTAATCCCAGTGGATTTGAGTTTAAATTGCACTTCAGAGGCTACAGATCCTCTTAGTTACCATGTAAAATTGCAGTCTGCCCTTCTTCATCTCTCCAGTTGCCAATATGCCATTCCTTCTCCATCACCTCACTCCATCACTTTTGCTCTGCAGGAGAGGTTGTTACACACAAACTGCCTTTTTAGAATGTCTTGTATGAGGTCAATATTTGTGGGATGCATTGCCTGTATTTATAAAAGGGTGGAAACAAATTTCTTCCACCCCTGACCCCTGAAAGTACATGCTTATTATAACGAAAAGCAGGATTATCTGGTGTGATAGCTATGCAGGGATATGCATCCATTTCTATTCATAACCCTTTTCTAAGCTATTCAGGAAATCTGATTTTTTTAAGGTAAAATCTTTCCTGCTAAAAGGTGTTGCAAAAAAAGGTTTCCCCAGAAAAAGCTACAAAGGTTGGGAACTCAGCTTGGCTTAGTCATTTGTTTGTTTATTTAAAGGGTTTGGGTGGTTTTTTTTGGTTGTGAAGGGTGAAAAATGGCTCCCACAAGAAGGAAAGCAACAACCACAAAATCTTGCAACCGGTTTATATAAAGCTCTGCCGTAGAAATAGTGGAAAGATGACAATTTTCGGAAATTGCCTTCAGTGAAAAGTGGCTTTGAATGTTCCCATGAAAATCAATCATGTTATAGCCTCTCGATTGCATTCCATGGATGCAGGAGGCTCCTGGGATGGAGCTTGCTCACTTAAACTCACTTTCCTTGGGCTGTGCCACGCACAGCTGGGGCTGCCTTTAGCTGAACATTAGCAGAACATCCTGGAGACTGTCAAGGGTTCAGAACGCAGGCAGTGATCAATTAAAGATGGGGTATTGGCTCCTGGCTTTATCACTCATTTGCAGGGACATTGTTGGGAATTATTCCGTGTTCATCTGCAGCACTAATGCTGTTTGTCTCTGAAAATGGATTTATAAGATGTTGTGTATTGTTTGTCCAGAGTCCATGAAAGTTGATTACATCAAGAATAAGGAGTTTACTGGATCTGTGCTGTATTGAATTAGACTTCTTTAATAATCTAAACTGGCAATAGAAGTGTGTGGCCATATATCATCTGTTCATGTTTAAAGCTCTGAGCTCTGCCAGCCCTATCAGAGGCTGTGTCACCCTCTGAGTGGCGTGTAAGGAAAGCTGTTCACATCTGCCCAGCTGTGCTGGTTTGGCACATTTGACATTTAGTAAAGAGGGAAGAAGCCACCCACGAAAACAATTTTTTCTGAGAGGAGCTGCTAAGAGCTTCCTCAGTGTCTGACAAAAACCAATGAGTGATTAGTTTTGAGAACTGACAGCCTGTTAAACAACGGAGAAAGCTGAACACGCCTCTGTGAACACACATGTTAAAAATGAACAAGCCCGGGAAAAGCTCTCTTGCTTTCCAGCCTTTGCAGAAAGAAGTTCTTCCCTCTCCCGGCCTGGTGGCTGGACAGGGGAGGGGAGGCCGCAGGTGAGCCGAGGCTGGGCCGGGCCATGGCTGCTAACATCTTATAAACATTAAACCCTGCCACATCTTACAGCATTAAATCCTGCCACATCTTACAACATTAAACCCTGCCACATCTTACAACATTAAACCCTGCCCCGCTGCCAGCCTGGGCTGAGCCAGGGTCCCCTGGGCTCCAGGAGCAGCTCCAGGCCTGGCCAGGCCTCCTCTGCCGGGCCCCAGCAGACTGAATAATTCGGGTAATTCCCAGCCATCAGCCCCACAGCTGGAATTTAATGCATCAAAAGGCAAAAAACAACTGTGCACTGCTCTTCTGGCCAAGCCCTTTGAAGATCCTAGCCTTCTCCACCAACAAAACAGCTCTGGCCACCAGCTGGCATGGACCACATAGCCCTCTGCAGAGATATTAACTCTTTCACTGCACAAATGAGACCTGCAAATCTTCAATCCTCTCTCAAGTGAGAGAAAAGGACACAGTGAAGACACACAGAAACAACATGAAGACACCAAAGTCAGTAAAGTAGAAGTCAGGTCTCAGACAGGAGGGATTGAGGAGATGCCTCACTCTTGGGCTGAAATCCTCTTGTAAAGCTATAGAGAAGATATAATTGGTACATCAGACTCTGTTTCCTTGTAACTCATTGAAAAGCATGGGAGGATGAAGTGTTCAAACTACAGATATGAACAAAAGCATCCATGCTGAACAAGCAGATGTTGAAGTAGCTGTGATCCCGTGAGAAGCTTGAACAGAGAGAGAGAAGAGTGATGAAGATCTTTTGCCCCAGGGAAGGAGATCTCTGTTCCCAGAGATGGAGATGATCTCAGAAATGAATGAAGAGAACCTTTACTTCTGAACAGCTCATCCTTAAAAGTGTACCCCATTAGCCAAAGAGTGAGCCCTCAAAAACAGTTGTGGGGAAAGCTGTAGGTTAAGGGGAGGGACTTTTACAGTGATCAAATTTCCATAAAGCCACAAAAAAACTGTTTTCTTGTAGAGGGGTCTCCGTAGCATAACAGAAGAGACTACTCTCCCTAAGTGAACTAAAGAAAGACTATTCTAGAAGTAATAAACTGACTAAATTGTTTCTGTATGTTGTCAATAGGAAAGAAAAGAGTGTGGGGAGGAGGAGAAGTGTTCTGAAAGTTTTATTCTAATTCTCATTATTCTTTTTGTTCTATTATTAAGTTTTTCTTGTACCCTTTAAGCCTACTTTGCCTTTCTCCTAATCCCACCTCACAACAAAAATAAGTAAATAATTCTAGTAAGTACACTAACAATTTAGCAAACACTAAAGTTACCATATAAATTAGTACATTACCCAAAAAATCTCAAATTAGCAGACCAAAACCACTACACCAGCTCAATTAGATCTGGAGTTTATGGCTCTTAGCACAGAAGGGCCCTGGAACAGGGCTGGCTGAAGAGAAATTGTTTATTTTATGCCTGCTGATGAGTATTTACTGAGCACTTGGTGAACAGGTTGGTTAAACACTGCCAGTATTCTGGGCTCCACTTAATAAAGATTCAGGCCAGAGTATGGGAAATGAACGGTGCTGATTGTGCTGATTTATTATCATTTCTTGGCAACTGAGAAGGATGATAAATCTGAGCATTGCTCGCTCTCTTCGTAGCTTGGGATGCTGTGTTAGTCACAGGTCCTGTGGCTCTGTTCCTGGAACAAGGCAGGGCTCAGTCAGACAGCTTTCCAGTGAAACTTGAGCATCACAAGGTCACAGGAAGTATCTTTCCCCCCACCCCACAATGAGTGGCACCCCATAGAGAGCTCACCCCCATGCTGTTTAATCAATTTTAATAAATTAATAAGGTTTATAAGCTCCCCTGTCAGCATAGAATATGAGTATGTGCCTGAGTGACCCCTCTTGCCACACCCAGGGTGTTCAGTTAAGGTGTCTTCTCTGATCCTGCAAGGAAAGCACAATTTGCCTGTATGCAATAACACAGAGGGCAACAAGGGCAGCTGTTTTGGTGGAACAGGATGGTTTTCCTTCCCCATCACATTTGGAAACATCAGATGCCATGGCAGGACTGGAGTGAGCTGGAGCTGTGTTATTTAAGGTGCTGTAGGGAGCTGACAGGCTGGGCTCTGTCTGCCTGGCACGTCCCAGGGTGATGGGACTCAGCTGCTCCTGCCTCTCCACCTAAGGACAGCAGCAGCAGGAGGATGCTCCACATGCAGGCTGGGGGTTTACTCAGGGATTACTCCCTGTTGGAAGGAGCCTGCTGTATTGATGCCTTAGGATTTTAGCTTTTCTATTTTCCGTATATTTGTAACCCTGCAATTCTTTAGTGTGTAACTCTAAACTCCATACAGAGTGTTAGCCACTGCTTTCTGATTTTGGTCAGACACAGCAATGCCTCTCCAGGCTGGGAATCAAGGACACCTCACTGCCTCAGGCCCCAAGAAATGTAAATAAAAGTGAATTGGGGGGGAGCAAACTTGGGGTAAATGACTTCATTACCTGAAGCTGTAATTGGAAGATTAACCCCCAATATGCAAATGGACAAAACTTATAAAAGTGTGAAAACCCATGACCCATTTTCCATTTTTTGGGTGTAGCCTCTGGGGGCTTCATCTGCCCTGGATGTACCTGAAGGCCCTTCAATAAACACAACTGCTTTTTATTCCCTTAATTTTGTCTGGCCTCTAATTTTAGGTAGTCCTGACAAGGCATCAGTTTTTTATTGCTCCTGTTCCTCTCCACCCTGTCCCAGTTACTTTAACACAGCCTTAAACTTAGGGAATGTTTAAATGGATTCCTAATTAGGGATGCTTTACTGAATAAGCACCTCAAAGAGCTTTTGAACAAACTTTTTCAAATTATATAGGATTCTTAATTGTGTGTTACTCACTTGCTGTTACTTGCAAGATGTGCTTAACTTGAGAGTATTTGTTAATGATGCTTTTTAAAACCCTATGGTTTCCAGAAACATCTTTGGGAGAAAATAAGAGGGTTTTTCTGAAAAACTCAGATGTCAGGGTTTTTCAAATGTGTGACAACCTCCAGGTAAGTAGCATACTTGTGTTATAAATAGAATGAATCAACTGTTTAAAAAAAAAGTTTGATCAAGCTTTTCAGAAATTAAAGCATAATGTGGTCCCTTGAGCACAACAATTTCTTTGATTACCTTTTTATTGTTCTTTTGAAGCCAATAGACATGCAGTGATATAAATCTCATGCAAATGAGAAGATATTTGGTTACAATAACACTTTTTTTTTAAGGAACTGAATATTTTAGTGTGCACATTGCGCTTTTTCTAAGCCAAACTAAATGATAAGAACTGAAAAAACTCCCAACTTACTCTTTCTTGAAATGAAATTCAATTTTAAAGCATCCTTTTGTAGATACATCAGCATCTTGTCTTTCTGCCTTGCAATGTTTTTTTTCTCCGGAAAAAAAAAATCATTTCAGTCTATTCTTCTTTCTTCTCTATATTGCTCATTCAGGAGAACAGCTGATCCTTAATCCCATTTCCTCCATCTCATCTTTTCACGTGGCAGGTACCTGTGCAGTTAAGAGTACTACAAAGCTCTTTAACAACTCCATTTTCACATCTTGCACTATTTTGTTTACCAAAATGTAGCAGTTAGCTAAGTTGAAAGCAAACTGCAGATGCATGTTTGCACTTCCTTCCTAGATTGTTGTGTTTTTTAAAATCTGTTTTATCTTCAGTATTGTTTAATTTAGAAAATACATACTACTGAATAATTCAAGTGTGGTGGTGGCTTCATCCTGTTAATGGGTGCCACTGAGGAACTTTGTAAAGGAGGAGAAGCCAGTCAAGGTGATTTTTGCATCACCTTCAGCAGTATGTATATGTGGATGCATTGCTCCTTTTGGGAGATTCACCTTGTTGCTGTCCTTTGTTTTTGTGTCTTAGAGCCAGTCTTTATGATCCTGCCATCCAGTGGACAGGATGGGTTTGGGTTTTCTGTGCCCTGCTCATTTACCAATTTCTGTCACTTTGAGTCCCCTGCCTCCTTTCTCCTTCCCCTTTTTCCCTTCCCTGTTGGTTACTACTTGTCCCTGACCCTGCTCTCCCTGCTGTCCAGGTGGTATTGAGGGCAGTGAGGTGAGATGGCTGTCAGGAGAATGAAGGCTTTAGCACAGGGAGAAGAACTTTTCCTTTTGTTCTCAATTCACCTGCTTTGGTCTGAATTTGGGAAAAGTGCCTTAGGGTGAGCTTGGATGGGGCTTGGAGCAATCTGGCATAGCAGAAGGTGGCAGGGGGTTGAACTGGGCTGATCTTTAAGGTCCCTTCCAACCCAAACCATTCTGTGAGGCAGACACGACTTGGAGAATAAGTGCAAATGTATGGCTCAAGATTCAAGTGACTGAAACTACACCATGTCACAACTGTCAGCTACAATAAGGGCTGAGACTGATACTTGATCTATAAATGTGGCCAAACCATTTTTTACACACGTGGGCCTTGCTGCTGCTGCTGCTTTCTGCTGTGCAGCAGACCCAGCAGCTGTGTGTGATGCTGCTCACACCCCACTCTGTGCTTTGAGGCGCTGTTCCTTGCCCACACCTTTCCCTACACCCAGTGTATCATGGCAAACCACAATGAGGGGTTTTAGGCAGAGCTTTCAGCGTCAAGGAATAACTGAGGAATAAGCATGGAGATTGAATAACCGCCTCAATGCTGCAGTCCTATCAAAGCAATTTCTATAGTTGTCATTTTCTGCTATTAAGCTGAACAATGAGGCTCTCCAATAAAATCATATGAAATAACAGCTCATTAAAAGCTCTCCTTAATATATAGCACGCTAATTAATGTCAGTGGGGTGCAAGCTTGAATGGCAGAATAGACTATAATGTTTAGAAAGTAGGTAAAATAAAAGAAGATATTTTATCGTTAATGACCTTTTTAGTAAACCTAATGAAATCCTTAACGGCTTGAATACATTACTGAGGCACTCCCAATTGCTTTGCTACCTAGTCCATTCTTCCTCCTTTTCTCACTTGGCTTTGTTTTATAAAAAACAAAAAGCCATAATGTCTCAAGGAAATATGAACATGGAGAAAGAGTCTGTGCAGAAGGAGACTAGAAGAGACTTCTCAGCCCTGCTGTCCCTGGTCCTGGTCAAGACTGGGTGCAGGACCATGTTCTGTCCTGCCTTGGCTGTGCTGCCAGTGTTTGTATTCAGGTTTAATTGCCCCCATGTTTATGTGGCTCTCAGTAAATAGGCCAGGGAGCAAATGGGTCTCTTTTATTCCTGAGGTCTCCCTAGGTTAAGTTCCATATTCATTCCTAATGAATAGCTGCGCTCTGGCTTTTTATACTCCTACCAGCCATGCTGTGCTTGTGCTGTGACTCAATTAAAGGACTTTATTCTGCAGGGCTTTTAGTCTTTCACATGTTGCCAGCCTTAAGTATGACTTGCAAATGTTGATTAACTCTGCTTTAACCTTATCCCAAAAGAAGTAGCACAAGAATGGAAAAATGAAAGGCCTTTGCTTCTTCCCATTTCCTGGGTGAAATTTAGTGGGCTAGGGAAGGATGTAAGTGCAGTAATTGCCTGGCTTAAAGTGAGTTTTAAGATGGAAAATGTGCCCATTCATCTGATCATAAAATACATTCTTCAGTTCTTTACTTTTCCACCATTGGAGAAGGATCAGGACCATTCACTAACCTGTTCACCAACTCTTCCCTGTCATTGGAAGATAACTTCCTTCAAATTGCTCCCTTTGTGCCATACTTGGTGCAATTAACTTTAGTCTCCTCGCCCAACATGTGTGAAACTCCCTGATAAGATTGAACCTGAGTCCATCCCAGCTGCAATCTGAAGTCACCTGCAGTAATAATTGTTCTTAAGAAGCACAGGCAGCTGGGGAGTCTCAGAGGAGAAGAGCCCCTGGCTTGCTGTGTAATCGCTTCAATCGGCTTCATGGAACCATGAAATGGATTGTGCCCCTGACATTCCTACACTCCAGAGCACACACTCTGCTGGGCCAGTTAATTCCTTGTTTGGCTTCAAGCACAAACAGAGGTTCTGGTTTCCCCTCCCAAACCAAGGAGAAAGGGAGCACAAATCACCTTGAAATCAGAATTTGAGAGCGTAACAGCGTCAGCCAGCCCTGCTTTGTTTTCCCAGTCATCCAGTGAGAAGCGTGGTGCTTTAGGAGGAAGATACCCAGCTTGGGCAGAGATGTGCCCCCCTTGGCTGTGTACGAGGGGGCTTGGATAAATGACAAGGCCAGCAGTGGTGAGGACCAGGTGGTGATCAAAGAGCTGCAGGAGCTGCAGTCTGACAGGAAGGAGAACCCAGCCAGTGTCTTTTGAATGTTGTGTCCTCTTGGATGGAGCTCCTCTCTCCTCTCTTCTGGAGCTGGAAGAATGAAGATGCTTTGAAGACACTGTCCTGAGGCAATGAAGGATATTCTTTCTCAGAAACCTGCAAGGAAGGTCTGGTCATATCTTGACAGAATTTAATTCCCATTTCAGGAATATTTTTGTCTTTTAACATTAGTGAAACTTCATTCAAAACAAATCCAAAATCAGTTCACCAATGAAAATTCTAGGAATGCTTTCTTACACCAGAGTCTCATCCCTGGAAGATTTAACATGTCTGACAGTTTTTGTATTTTGTGTTGAAATGTTCCCAGTTCAGGGTCACTCTGAATTTCAGGTCTGAAACCCTTCTGCTGATGGAAATGATTCATTAAGCCCTGAGCTTTCATGGGCCAATTCTAAAGTTCACAGGAAGGAATCAAGAAAACAAGGCTATTGCTGACTAGTCCTTAAATTTTAAGTCCTTAAAATGCTTCCACGAGGCCCATATCCTGGAGAGAGAACACAAGCTAAAAATATATATAATAATAAAATAAAACAAAACAACTTCCCCCTGCTGAAACAGCAAAAGGTGCTTCTATCCAGATTTATGTTGTCTTTTAAAATGAGTGGTTTTCCCTAAGGCTCACACCTTGGTGCTTTTCAAGGGTCAGGAATATGGTTCACCAAACTGCAGGGCAAGCTCAAGGTTTTCCTCCTCCATGAGCCGCTGCCCAGGACAGGTCCCATGTGAGGGTGATGGTCCAGCTCTTCCCATGGCTGCAGTCCTGGCAGCAGGGCAATGGGAAGTGGTGGAATTTATTTGTTTATTTTCTTTTGCACAGAGCACAAGAGCTTTGTGGCTGCCCAATCATTATTAGTTTGTCTACTGGAGAAAAGAAACCCAAACACAAGTCATGCATACAGAACTCCTGCATGTTACTGTCTAGAATATTTTTCCTTTTAGTGCTTGATAAATTCCTTTTTCCACTGAGCCAAAAGGTTTTTCTGAGCTATTTAACTTTGTCTCTGTGACAGTGTTTAACTTGCACTAAATTTAAAGAGGAAAAAATGCATATACAGCATTATTAACTTGCCATTTTCTTATTTAGGCCACAGACAAATTAGAAATTATTCAGGTTATCCAGACAAAAGCTACATCCTCACCAATCCAACATTCTTATTACGGGTGAACTTTGTGAACTCATCCATGTTGCTGCTGAGCAATCACTGCTGCTTGGTGGATGCAACTCAGTCTTTTCCCTCACACTCTAATCTTTGTCTCTCATTATAGTTTATAAAATCTGTCTTGTAATGCCCCTCATTCCAGAAACATTCTTTATTCTTTCCAAACCTCTCTCTACAGCAGAGAGCAGGTTTCCAGCTAGATAAACCCATGGCTTCAGCTTCCAGAGGATTTGCCAGCAAGGGACAGGAGTGTGCTGGAGTGACACTGAGGTTGTAGCAACCTTGGCTTGGGCAGGAGTAATGAGACACAGCCCTGGGCTATAAATTACATGACTTGGGAAGGAGGGGAGCTTGTTCTGATTTGCCTGAGGCAAAGGTCTGCCATGCTGTCAGCTGAGTTTCTTAGACTCTCCAGTTTTCCTCTGTCATGGTAATAAGTACCAAGAAAGCTGCTTGTGAAAGACTTTTGAGGAAATCCCTTGTTACCTGCTACTAGTTTGTGTAATCCCAGCATCGGCAGCAGAGCGACATCTATTTCTGGCTGCTTTGCTGACAGGTTGAAATAAAGACTGCACTTTGTGGGACTTGGGAACAGCCTTTCTGGACCATGAGAAGTTCCCTGCAGCTACAGTGCTTTGCTGGGAGTTGTCAAGGGAACGATGACAATCGATGAGCTGCAGTTCTGCCTGCTGCATGGAGATCTTGGTGTTTTCCTTTACCCTGAGCTCATCAGTGGTGTGAGAGAAAAACTATGGCAGATTAGAAATCTGACATTTCTAATAGGAAAACATGGTAGCAGTGGCTCTTTTTTTCCCTAGCAAATCTGATGAAGAGGAAGCCCTAGTGAAGCATTCATGCCCAGGAAGAATCAAGATGTGCAGTTTACCCACTGTTTTTTCACGTCATCACATAATTGTTTTAGCAGCTTCCCTCCTCATGGGCTCTATGCACATCTCAGTGACCAAGTTATTTGCTGGGATTTAACACAGTGCTGTCTAAACAGAGTATCTGTGAACATAATCTTTAATGATGTGCTGGGGGCACACACTGCTCGTGGAAGTATTGCCTGTGATTAATCAATTAAGCATAAGATAAACCTAAAAGACTTTTGGAAGACAATTCGAAACCTGCCGAGGCTGAATGTGCATCTGTTATGTTTGCAGTTCCACATTGGTGTTGCAGTGTTGTCTGAAATTAGACAAGCACAGAAAGAAAACTCTCCAATTGTTGCTGTGCACAGTAGTGGGTCTTTCAGGAGTGATAGCACCTGCTTTTTGGAGAAAGGCACCTTTTTATACCAATAGCAGCATTTATTGTACAGATCTGGACAGCAGTGATTTGACACTCCTGCCAGTCTGTGTGCAGGTGGATAAGAGATTGTGGTTTGAGGTTGCTGATCTCTGTATTACTGTGCTGAACAGGCTGAGTCCTGGATGGGATTGGCAGAATTGCCATCTGGTCTGGAGATCTCAGAGTCCTCACCAGTCTATTACAGGTCTTCTCTGAACTTATGAGCTGTGTCAGTGTAGATGAGAAAACCGACAGCAGCTCTTAGGGAGTGAAGTGTTCCTGCTGCATGGCACTGATCCCTTCAGGATCCCTGCTTGCTCTGAGTCTCCCCAGCAAAATGCAGCCCCTGGGCACCCAGGTGCTGGCATCGTGTGCAGTGCATGTTTCTTACCCTCTCCCCAAGTCAACAGAGGGAAATCAAATAAAGCCAAAGCAATGGACAGCTTTGAATTAGTTTTCATGCTCCATAGTAACTGTTGGAAGTGGCATTTCAGAAGATAGAGATGCATTTTGTTTTTCATTTACTTGCCTTCAGAAGATGTGGTGGCTCCTACTGATGATTTTTCTGAGAATTCACATTGATAAAGGATAACTAATAATTTATGGGAGGACCACTTTCCTCTGCATCCTGTTCTCACCTAAAGGCATGCAGGATTTGGGCAGAACACTCTGTGACATGGCTTGTGTAGCTTTTACCAGTATGGCAGTCTCTAAATTTACTGTTTATAAATATTTCTGCATATAAATTAGTGATTATAAATACTGCCTGCAGCTGAAAACAATCTGGTACAACCCATTCAGCCTTGTCTGCCCCTCAGAGAGCCATTGTTTTTCTGAGGAAGGTAACAGATGAGGTGACAGAGCTCTTCTCTGAGGTGACACTTGTTTTTCCTACTTGCCATTGCAGGCAGATATGTCTCTGGATATAAATGTAGAGAAAGATATGTTGCCTTCTGTTCAGCAGCTTTTCCTTTTCATGCCCAGGTCCCTAGAGGAAAATAAGCTTTTGTGGTTTGGGACTCTTGCTAGGCATTAATGCAGCCTTGTGATATTAAATTAAAATTAATGTCACTGCCAAGAACCTGCTGTAATTAGGAGCCAATGTCACACATTTGAGGCAGGGACAAGAGATGACCACAGAAGAGATGCTGTGATCCTGCCTTGTTTTCAAAATTTGAAGCTGAAGTGATGGCTAGATAAGTTTTGTAATTCAAGAAGCCAAATCTCTTTGCAGATATCTGTGTAAATCTGACTTGAGTTGGACTTCTAGAGAGATGTCTGGGGCCATCCCTTTTATTCAGGACACACACACTGCAAGAACTGCCTGGGCTGTTGAATTTTTGGGTGCACTTACACCCAAGTTCTAAATATTATGATGGTAGACTCATCTAATAACAGCAGACTTGGAGTTTGATCATCAGTTTTACATAGTCACAGAATAATCTGAGTTGCAAGGGACCCACAAGGATCATCAAATCCAAGTCTTAAGTGAATGGCCATACAGGGGTTGAACCACCAGCTGTGGTGTTCTTAGCACCAGGCTCTGACCAGCTGAGCTGATCTCAGGGTCTCTTCACTAAAACTGCCTTTTCTTCCTTCTTTTTTTTTTTTTTTTTCCTGGCTTGTCCCTGGAAATGCTGCCATTTCTTTAGCCTCTTTTGGGTGTTACAGATACTGCAAAGGGAGAGTCTCTGTGGGGAACCTTGAGTTGTATCCAAGTGTCTCTAACAAGTGTTTCTTGCAGCTGTGTTCTCAGTTCATTGATTTTTGCTGATGTGACAGTAAAAATAAAAGTAACTTTACAAGGGAGTGAAAAAGGGTGAACAAAAAGCCCACAAACCTCCCAGAGTCTGAAACTAAGCCATTCCTCGCTGTGAGAGTGGGAAGAGTCCTCTCTCTGCAGATGGGTTCTGTGAGCAGCAGGTCATGCAGACATCAGAGACTATGGAATAATGACTTTGTGCCAGTTGTGCTCTTGTACTTGCATTACTTCTGTTCCCACTCACAGTACCCATTGTGCCATACTTCCAACATGATAAACATATCTGGAATGAAGATGCCTGGCTGCATCCTCATAGAGGAGTTCCTAATTATAGGAAGGATCCTGAGGTTATGATGACAGTGCTGCATGAATGCAGAGTGGTACTTTCCAAAAAGACTCTTAGAGAACCTTGATTCTGCCTTGTCTTGCATCTGTTCACCTCATAATTTTGAGGTCAAGTTGAACCCATGATGGGCACGTTTTCAGAGGGCATCATGACTTTTACAATGTGGATCTCACCACTCTCACTCTAATAGATGAATATTTGGAGCTGCAAAATGCAAGTTATTAATAGCAGCTCTCCATGGATCTATTTGTGACCATATTGCATAGCCTGTATGTAGTAGGTGGATGTTGTTGGGAAAGGAAGATGCAGTTGTGAGAAATATCTGAGTAAAGTAATACTTCTGGAGGGAGTTGGACTGTCTTCTTCACAGACATTTCAGCTGCACATTGCGAGGAGTGAAAAGCTTTCAGTGAAGAGTTGTGGTCAGCCTTGCCCAGCAGCACCCTGGGCTTCCCTGGCCCTTCATCACAAGCTGCTCACGTTGGGTTTGTGTGGCTCAGTTTAGAGAAATGGATTTAAAAAAAAAATAAATAAAATGGAGGTTTGGCCTGCAGAGCCAGTATTGGAGAGCCAGGAGATGAGCTGGATGAAGTGGATTTGCAGGGCTGGAGCTGCAGAGGTCAAGCACCCTGCAAACACAGCTCACACAAACAGCACAACATCAGGAAGGTTTCCCCTTTGCATCAGCCGAGATGTTGGTTCAGTATTTTCTTTGCCAACTTCAGTGCAGGTTTTATTGCTAAATTCAAGCCATTAAGAATGAAAGTCTGCAATCCATGTGTAATTTTTTAAAAATTGCTTAAAAATAAGATCGTCATTAGTTCAGCAGGAGGCAGGTTTTTTTTAATAAAATACTGCATCATGAAAACTAATAGAACCTTGATGCAATGTTCAAAGTGTCTGATCCTGTTTTTAGTTATGCTGGTTTTCTCCAAAAATGGCCCATAAAAATTTATATTATTTTAGAGCTTTAATTAGCTAAGTATATAAACTAAAATAAATAAGAGTTTTGGAGACATTCAGAGGGGAAGAAAAGACAATATAAATGTTCATTCTAATTTTTATTTAGATGAAGAGTAATTATTTCCTTTGATGTTAAATCACCTTTTCTTTTTCTCACTCCATCCATGAATTTTCTCTCTGCTAACAGAACCTTGGGATTTTATTCCCAACACTTTGGCCCTGTCATTCTGCTTTATTAAACTGGCAGTTTGTTTGAACACTTCAGTTACTCATTAAATTTTACATTTTCTCTAGCTGTATTAATCACTGCTTTTTATGAACTGGGAATGTAAATGATCCCTCTGCCATCCACGCCGTGGGATAATTTGCCTTTATAAGAGACTCCTCAGCATTTCATGCAGTTTTCCTAGTCTTGTAATAAGTGGGTTTTTCTCCCTTCACTGTAAGATTTACTTTGGCTCCTGCTTTTTACTATTGTTTTGCACAAAGCAATTCCCCCCAAAAGTCGGATTTTCATAAAACTAAAAGTCCTGTTTACGTGCTGCTCTGGCATTAAACTGTGCATATGCAAATGGAAAAATGCAAATGTGGGAATGTGTTAAAGGAGCCACTCTGGGGCTGGGGGAGAGAAATTGCTTCTCTCAAATCCCCAAGCGTTCCAACGGAGCTCACGCAGATGGAGACTGGCTTAAATCCCTTGGGAAAATTTAGCTTGAAGAGATCAATAATGTGTGAGCGTGGCACAAAGAGCCTGTTCACAGAGATTAATTCCATGGCTGATAACCTGGCTGGGGTGTGACACAGGGACAGCAGCGAGGGATGTGGGAAGGCAGGGAAATGTCTCTGTCTCTCTCTTGGTGTTTTACACTTGGCTCTTCCCAGATTTCCTCATCAGCATGGAAGCTTTGTAGTGAGGAGCTCCAGAAGAAACAGCCTGGTTGTCTAAGGAGCTGGGGAAGGGAATCCAGTGCTCCAGATGGGGTTGATGGGGTTAGGATCACATGGAAGTCTCATTCCTTGCCATAGCTCAGGAGGATGAGGAAGCAATCAGAATATCCTGAGTTGGGAAGGACTCCCAGGATCAGGCAGGGCAGCCCCCAGCCCTGCACAGACACCCCAACAACCCCACCCTGAGCATCCCTGGCAGCGCTGTCCAAACGCTCCTGGAGCTCTGGCAGCCTCGGGGCTGTGCCCATTTGGTCCCACTCACACTCCAGTTAAACTCTGGGATTAGTGGCCTATCCCTGTAACTCTGGCTGTAGGGAATATGGGAATTAAAAGAAGATGAGGCATTTAGTTTAGGAAATGTTTTCATGTGCACAAGTGCCCCAGAGTTGCTCCAGGACTGCTGGAATTTCTCTAATATCACAACTTGTCCAGTTTTATCAGTGAAGATTCAATCTATGTTTGAGAAAACCTGGAAGAATTGAGCAGCTTCCCCATGGAGCAATAGGCTTCCCTTGGCAAGTGGTTGTGATGTAGACAATAGCAGTATTTTTCCGTCTGAGACCTACACTCAGATGTCCCCTGTGCTAACCTGATCTCCCTGGGATAGTTCAGGGTTGCTCTGTTTCCAAGAGCTGTGCAACAAAGGCTCCTCATGCTTTAAGGACAAAATCCACTGACTGGGGGTCCTGGGACCTACTGAAGGCAGAGGACAATTAGATTTCATCACTTGGAGGGGTCAGAGAGGACAAGAATGACCAGACTGCTCGTGATAGAGTTAAAGATGGGAGAAGCTTGAAGTGCTGAAGGATTGAGCTGTCTCACAGCAAAGGCTCAGGACCAGTTGGTTTTCTCTTGCTGGATGCTGAGGCAGTGACTGCAGAGCTGCACCCACCAGGCTCTGTGTGTATGAGTCAGAAAGATCAAAACACACTTAGACTGCTGCGTCTTTCAGCAACGTCTTCCATGCAAATTGTGGCTTTTTTTTTCAATAAATTACCCTTAATTTGAATCAATAAAAAAATCTGCCTTTCCATTACTGTGTGATGACTCTCTCTGGCTCCCTAGTGAATTCACAAATCTGTTTCATGTTCAAGCCTCCAAATTATTTTGATGAGAAATAAGGCAGTATAAACTAAGTTTTCTGTATGACTTTTCAGGACCAGGTGTCTGCACTCTAATTTGCCACATTTTGATGCCAGCCTCCTTGTGTTTTAGATGTGGGAGCTGAAGCTGAGTCTCATTCAAATTTGTGTTCTTGTTATTGCTATTCAAAGCCTGAATACTTGTTGGTGAAAAGCTCTAATACTCCAGTAAGTCCAGGAGCAGCTGCTACGTCTATTTAAATTATACTTTGTACCAAGCTCAAATTGTCAGTAAAGGATCTTTTTCCTTCTATAAAATGCCCTGATATTTTTTTTCAGGGTAATTTAGGCAGCAACCACCTGAAGGAATTTTATCTTTCAGGTATGGGGTAAGCATCATATTTCTACACTTTTTATTTTAAGCCTATTGCCATCTTCAACTGACTTAACAGATTTGTAAAACTCATTTCAAGGGTCTGTAAAACCCTGAAATCAGGCTAGAAAAACCTGGTGCAAAATACTTTATCCACAGCTTTGATATGTCCAATAACATGCAATTATTTTTATGTTCTTTGAGGCTGAACCACTATAAGGCTTTGAGGTTGAAATCATGAATCACTTGAGACAGTCAGAAAATAAAGGCTTGCCTTAATCAAGAGCTTTTATTGCTGAAATTACAACTCAAGCTTGGCCACAAATAGACTTCCATTTTCTAGTGGTGGCGTTTAGGTTTTTGAAGTCTGTGTTGTGATTCCTACAGGAATTGGTATATCTTCTATCCATTTTGATTTGTGGAAACCCCTGGACTACTTTTCTTCCCCTGGAATATCTCTTATGAAGATGCAGACCACTGTGCAGCAAATTTAACTATCCTGGCTAGCTTGTTTTTTAGGTATCTTTAAAATAGTCTGCAGTGTGTCAGACATCCAGGAAAAAAAAAGTAAAGAAACTCTGTTAAGATTTGAAAAGTGTGATCTGGGTGGATGGAGGAGAATGTGGCATCAGAATGATTTGCTGCATGTGAATCACTGTGACTAAGTGTCCTTTACGTACTTGCCTGGGGTTGTAAAAATCTGGAGTCAGAGCCTGAGGGGGTTCCTGCCTCTTCCTCCCCTGGCCCTGCTGCAGTCATCCTGCAGTGTAGGAAGCACAGCCCAGGTCATGGTGACTGGGTATATGGGACAGTGTGGGAGAGAAAGAAATGCCTTAGAGCAGGAGAAATATCCACCATTGCTTGTCCTGTGCTCTTCGAATTGAGCTTTGTAATTGAAACCGAGTGAAGTACGCTTTGAAAAGTGCCCGAGCCATTCAGGCTGAGTTTTATTCTGCAATTCCCAGCATGGGGAGCCCAAGTCTGCATCTGCAGCAATTAACCTTGGTCACCTCCTCACCAGGACACATAAAAAACTCAGGGTTTCCTCTGGCTGTTCATCAGGCACTGCAGCTCTGCCCCAGCTCCGTGTCCAGACACTGGCCCAGCAGAGGTGTTGCCACTGTGCCTTTCCTTGGCACGGGGTGACAGTGGCTGCTGTCCTCCCCTTCTGCCCTCTCCAAACACTTGTGGACTTACAGGGGAAGCAGGGAATGCAGAACACTGCACCAGCCAGGACAGACCTGGAGCAGAGTCCGTGTGTGCTCCTGGGGAAACCCTTGCCAAGGGGAGGACTCCAAAAGAGTCTGCAAAGAGTTGAGGTACATTCCTTATGGAGGTTTTTCTCTTTATTTATAAAGCAGAGGTGGAGCTAGCCAGACTCATCTGATTTTGCATGTCATTAGCAAAAGAGAAGAGGCAGCAGAGCAAGATCATCCTAAAAGGGGAGTTGGAAAAATAAATTGGATTATTTTAAAGTTCATCCTTTGAGACTCTAAGCTGTGAAGACTTTTAATGCTACCTAAAGCAATTCAAAGTATCTTTGGAGCATCACAAGGGTGGAGTGACAAGTGCTCGGAATATTGCTGTTAATGTGGGGAGCAAAAAAAAGGATGTTGAACCAATCTAATGGATTATCCAATAAACACAATTCATGGTTGATGATATTCCTACAGATGAAGTAGTAGGAAAATCCAATAGACTATTAAAAAAGGGAACAGAAAATTATCTTTTTTCACTTTTGTTTGGAACTCAAGAGCAGGCAAGTATAATGAAGTACAGCAAGTGCATTATGCCAAGAGTTTTGCAAAACATTTTTAAAGTGTGATTGAAATGTTTTTGTGTGGATTGGAAGTTGATTACAGCACCATAAAACCAGAATTGGAGTTGAGAGGTATCTAAAGATCTTAACAGTTCACTTTTCATTCACAAGGTCTTACACTGTACCTTCAAAAAGCAAAACAACACAGCTGAAATAAACCTTACTATGTAAAATGGACCATAATGCACATAATACAGTTATTTTTGTCCTAGTCAGTGTTTGAGTGAATGCCCATGTTTTCTCAAATTGAGTAAAATACAAAAATCAATGTAGCATGGGGAGAAATGTCTGGAGCTGGCTTTGGTTTGCCCTTGTGTGAACACGTATCTCACCCTATGGACCAGCAGTTTTATTTGAAGACAGCTGGATTTTAGGAAATGAAGATACATTTATACAGAACAGCACACAAAGAGCTGGGTCATGGTATATTTTTCTCCCTCCAGCCTCTTTTTTAGTGGACAAGAGGTTTGTAGGCACTGGATTTTTAAGTCTTTAAGAACAGCCCTGTCTGGCCAGTCCTTTCCAGTGTCCTGTGCCCAGCTCAGATGCCCCCAGTGATCCTGGAGCACTGTGATGAGCTGGGGAGGAGCATTGCCTCAGCTTCTGACTTTGGAACACATTTTCTGCACTTGCTGTGTGTTTTCTCCCTCTACAAAGAGTATTTAGCTGTTCAGTGAGACGTAGCTCACTTGGAGCTAATGGATAGCTCAGAGACACCTTTGTGTGGGAAGTCACTTAAAAAAAAAATTGAACATTTGTTTTGGTAGGAATATTTTAACTTGCTTTATAAACTGTGGATTTTACAGCCTCTGGCTTCTGGGAAAATATAGTTCAGGTAAATAAAGCAGAAAACTTGCTGCAGCAAGCCTGATTGGAGACAGCCTCTTCTAAAATAGTAATGGGATTTTATTCATGTAGTACCTAATGTGTCTGCAAAAGCTATATCCCATGTATTTACTCCAAAGCAGTTTGGTCCTGAGCAACAAAGGATGTTGTTTTTCCAAAGTGATGGAGGATTTCCAGATGTCTTCTGACTTTGGATTATCCCCAGGACATTAGAAAATCAGATCTAAGATTTATTCAAGAGGGAACCAGCAGCAATGAGTTTATTTAGCAGAAGTTGCAAACAGGCAGTGCACAAATGAACAGCCTCTGGATGTGAGCACTGGGGAGTCTTCTAAAGGCCCTGTAATGTTGGGCACAGGATTTGTTCTTTCTGATGATGTGTTTTTATTAGAGGGGAAAGCAAAAAGTGTCAAGCCATGTGCCCCTGAGAGAGGGAGGGAGCAGAAACTTTCCAGCAAGGGTGGCAAGAAGGAAGGTGTTATGTGAGGAGTTCAGGAGTTTAGGGGAGTTAAATGGCTTTTTTAAATGAAAATGTAGAATGAATCCTTTCAGTTTTAGCTGGTGCAACATGTTGAGATGTAGAAGGAAAAGGTTCAGAAAAGGTTTTTGGGATTGGGGCAGTTGGTTGTTTACCCCTCAGGCTCAGCTTCTGTGCTGCTCTGAGATGGGGTTTAGGGAGCTCTATCTCCCCTTCTCCAATTCCCCAGACCCCCCCATGGCTGAGCCTGGATCCTTCCCTTTTTATTCCACTGTCACAGCAAGCTGGGGCCAGCAGAGAGCTCTGCAAAGCCCAGCTCCATCACAGGCCGAGCAAAATTCATGAGAACTTCAACCTTGCCTGCCTTTGCAGAGCTGCTCAGGAAAACATGTTCTATCTTGTTATAAATACTAATACACAAGACAGCTTCTTAAGCACTAAATTCCAAGCAAATATTTTGCATATAAACATTTATTTTCTTCGCTGTTATCTAGCTCAGAGCTGACCATTTTTCTGCTAGAATGTGCAGAAGAAACTTGGCTTTTTTTTCCTGCTGGCTGAAGCATTTTAGGTGGATTTATTTGCTGTTACTTGGGGCATTATAACAAGGTTTTTACCTTGGCTTCAGGAGGAATTTCTTACCCTCTTATTTATGGCAGGTGTGTATTAATGGGGGAGCTGGTTTGGCTTCCATTCTGTTTTGCAGGGCTGATTTAGACTTGCAGCAGTTTTAAAAGTCTTTGCAAGTGGGAAAACTATTTTTTAGCAATTATGCTAGATAGGAAGGGTGAAGCTATTAATTTATAAATTTGGAAAATGGGTTGGAAAATTGCACAGCCTATTTTCATCTGACACTTACTCCATACAGCTTTTTTTAATCTTTCTGGTGAAAAAAATTCCAAAGTTTGGAAAACTTAACGGTGTAGCTTGAGAGGCAACTGTAAAAAGTGCAGTCAGAGTCATTGCTTTAACACACAATGTCAAAAAATGGTTGTACATGCTCTTGTGAAGCTTTGTCTTTGTGGTAAGGCAAACTCTGTGTGCAAAGAGCATGGTGAGATACAGGCAAATTATTTTGTGATTAGCAAAGTATGACCACTCTTACTTATTATTCATGGGTACTTGGGGTTTGAGATGCTTTCAGTTCGGCTCTAAGTCTGAAAATTTTAAGATAGAGGCCAAAAAGAAAGGACAAAAAAATCAACATAGAAAAGCAAATTTTGTTTTAATAGGTGTCAGTATTGATTTACAAGTGAGTTCTCATCCATAGTGCTCTGCAATTCCTTCATTGAAGAAGAATTTTTAATTCTTTTTGTGTATGTGATCACAGGTTGATCTTGGGATGAGAACAGAGCTCTGAGTTTGATTCACTTATCCTCTGCCTTTGAGATGAGGATGTAGAGATGCACTTCAGATCCCTTTGGCAGGAAAGGAGGCTGAGCATGTGTTTGAGGGGTTTGCTGAGCTCAGAATATTGGCTTCATGCTTCCAGCTGCTGTTCTGTACTGAGTGCTCCTCCTGCCCTTCATCCCTTGCAGATGGATCCAGGTGTGCAGCCAGGTTCTTGTGTCTTAAGAATATTGAGGCTTTTGCAAGACTTCCCACATGGTTTGGGGTTAAAGCTGGCACTTGACCACTCCGTGCTGCTTTTGCTTCTGTGTTAATCACCTTCAGTCTGTGACGGGGCAGTAATGTTTATAGAATCCTAGAATGGTTTGGGTTGGAAAGGACCCTAAATCCCACTCCAGGGGTCATCCTGGAGGAGAAAAGGCTCTGAGGAGACCTTAGAGCACCTTCCATTACCTGAAGGGCTAAGAGAGTTAGGGAGAGGCTTTGTGAAGGCATGGAGTGATGGGACAAGGGAAAATGGTTTTAAACTGAAAGAGGGCAGAGATTTAGACTAGATATTAGGAAGAAATTCTTTACTAAGAGGGTGGTGCAGCACTGGAGTTGGTCACTGAGAGAAGCTGTGACTGCCCCTGGATCCCTGGCAGTGTCCAAGGCCAGGTTGGACACTGGAGCTTGGAGCCACCTTGGGACATTGGAAGGTGTCCCTGCCCATAGCAGGAGTGGCACTGGGTTAACTTCAAGGTCCCTTCCAACCCAAAGCATTTTGTGATTCTTTGAATTGAGTCTCTGCTGTTACATTCCTTACATTTAACAGCCCGTGGGGGTGTTCTGGAGGGATCATGCTTCTCTGCTGTTCCCTTCAAGAAAAGAAGCAGCTCTGATAATATATGGAGGAAAGAAGGGATTCCTTATGTTCTTCGTGCCTTATCTTTCACACCCAAGTGAGGCTCGTGCTGGAATGTGAAGATGGAGGTGAGCTAGACGAAATATTAGCATGCTTTGATGCAAAACACAGATCTGAGTGCTCCACCTCTGACACACTCAGCTTTGAACTTGAAATCAAATGTAAAGCCCACATTCTGAGCCCTGGTTGTTTATGATTTACACTTCTTGATACCAGCTTTGGAACTGGAAGTGGCAAGCCATGCTATCAGTCATGCTGCAAACAGGGATGGGGGCTGTGCCAGTCTCCCTGTGGCTGGGAACCTGGAGTGGAATCTCTGTTGCAGGAGGAGAATCTCTGTAGCTACTTAAAATTATACAAAGCCACAATTATATTCCACCTTTGGAAAGCAAATGATCTTTAATTGTCTGCTGAAACTGTGGCTTGCCAAGATTAAATGTAGGATTTCTGCCTGAAAGTAAAGATTTCTGCAGAAAAAACAGTATAACCAGAGTCTGGGCTTTGTCCCATAGATCTGAACCTGCTTTTTGCTCTTGGGTTCAGCAGGCAGTGGCTCTGTAATTCACTCCTGTATTGCATCAGGTGTCCATGCAGGGGTGTTTTACTGTGGAACTGTGGTTCTGAGGGTTCTCTCCCCAGGCAAGGGGCTGTGGGGGAGAAAAGAGCTGATTTGCATTCTCCAATGAGTTTCAGGCTGGGGAAGGTGCTGGCTTGTCAGGTTTGAATTCAGAAGTGCTAATTGTCATTATCCAGCTTGAGCCCTGGTGCTCAGAGCTGTCACTGCAGGGGAGGGGACAATTAAACCTTCCTGGCCCATCCTGGAGAGCAGTGACTGCGGAAGAGCCACTGGTGATGCTGGGATGATCTGTGTAAGAAATATATCATTTTAAAAGCATCTTCTGGATCTTGTTGTCAAATCTCAAGCGAGCAGGCAGGGAAGGCTGTGGTTGGGAATGGCTGTTCCTTCCTTGTTCTTTCCACTGAAATCTGAAGCTGCCTTTGATGTTGAGTATCTCATGAACAATACAAACTCAGGTTCAGAAGGATGTGTTTTGGAAACTCAGTGCTGGCTACGTGAGAATAAATCCATTTGTGGTAAGAACTATGGAGAAGCCTTATGAAATTTCTGGAAGATCTGTGGTACTCAGAATCATGGTGAGTGAGATGTTCGGTAGAACAACTTTGCACACCCTGAATTCAAAATAAAACATTTCCAGCAGATACCCTGAGCTGCAGCTGGTTTTCTTCCATCATAAAAACCTGGTCTAGGAAAACGTACCCCGCCCAGGGCAGTGGATTTGGAACAAGATGATGTTTAAGGTCCCTTCCAAGTCAAACCATTCTGTGATAAAAGTCCTTTTCATGGTTAACTCACATTGCACATGGCATTTAACACCTGGCTAGAGGAACACTGCTTCCCCGAGGCAGCAGCTAGGGAAATGAATGGTCGTGTTTGTATAACTTTGAGTTCAAGGATATTTCTGTCAGACTTGAATGCATCAGTTGATTTGTGTTTATTTTTGGGATACAGGGGGAAAATGAAGTTTTCCTGTAGGCTTTATTAGAGCATGGAGTGGAATATGTAAGGCAAGATTTAAAACTAAATAGCCTATTGTTTCCTGAGGTGTTTTCAATCATGAAGCCTTGCAGTTGGTTTCCCCTCCCCTCCATCTGCAGTGCTGAACCCTGTGAAACACATCCAGCTCTCTGCTGATACCTGACTCCCTTATCTCTGCACTCTTATGAATTGCAGAATGTTTTCCAGCTCTGGAAAATCACACTTGGCCTGTGACAAAATTCTTCCTCATCTATTTGTGAAGTCTCATGCCAACTCTGTTAGGAATTTGAAGCAAGTGGCGTGGCAAAGCACAGGGGAAAGTTCCTGGTGGCTGCAGGCTGCAGGTGCTGGGCAGGAGCACAGCCTGGCACTCACTGAGCTGTTCTACTCCGTGTTGGGTGCACTGGAGCTGGGCTCCTGGCAGCTGAACACTGAGCATTCCTAAAGCTGCTCTAAGGAGGATTTAAACACCACTAAGTCAGGCGTGTTCACAGCTGAGTCAGCCTGGGTGTCATCTGGGTAAATAGAAGGGACTCCAGCTCCAGAGAGGATTATGCAATTGGGACCAAAGTGGTTTCCAAAATGAGAATTACAGAAGCCCAGAATGGTTTGGGTTGGAAGGGACCTCAAAGTTCATCTTGTACTAATCCCTCCCGTGGGTAGGGACATCTCCCACTAGACCAGGTTGTTCCAAGCCCCGTCCAACTTTGGACTCACACACATCCAGGGATGGTGTGTCCACAGACTCTCTGGGCAACCTGTGCCAGTGCCCCTCCACCCTTATAGTGAAGGATTTCTTCACAATATCAAATCTAAATCATTCCCCCTTGTCCTATCACTACATGCCCTTTTGAAAAGTCCCTCTCCAGAAGGGTCCACTTTTTAAAAAAAGGCAGGAATTAAAACTGGGACTGGTTTACAGCTATAATTTTCTGGGATGCGAGCATCTTTGTTGTTTCAGTGGGTTTAGTCCCAGGCTTTTCCATCAGCTGAGCAGGGAGTCAGCAACGGGACAGGTGGGACCTGGTGGCAGGACACAGTCCCATGAGGCAGGGGAAGCTGGGCCCAGCCCTGGTGTGGGAAGGGACTCCTGACAGTGGGATTTTCTGGTCAGATGGACAGGCTGCCTCCTCCTCTCCTGCTTGCTGAGCAGTGCTGGAGGAGCTGACATCTGTGACAGTCACTGGGATCCTTATTCCCAGTGCAGTCCACCTCCCCATGCCCTGTGTGCAGCATGGTATGATAATAACCAAGAGATAGAAAAGGTCTTGATGCCAGGTCTTGCTTCACAAGGCAGGAGTGGGTTCAAAAAGCAGCAAGAAGTCAGGAAAAGCTGCCTTTTCTTCTGGCTCAGTAAAGGGACAGACACCAGTGAGGATGTCCCTTGTCCTGCCTTCTCTCTTGTCCATAACGAGAGATTGTTTTAGTCTTGAGGCATTGCCGAGTGGAAAAAGGGACAAAAAACCCCTATTTTATATATAGAGAGAGCTACTGCAGCTTCCTGTCAGCACCAAATCATCCCCGGGTGGGAGGGGTTGCAGGAGGGGTGTGGGGAGGCAGAACGGGCTGTTTTATAGACAGGCACATAAAACATCGGTGGGAATGGAGGGGAATAATGCAATGGATTTATAGGCTTCAAATGCCTTCCCCAAACTGCTATGCAGGCTGTCACTAAAATGGAAAATAGATATAAGGTTGTATAATGTACCCACAAAGTAGTGTGTGATTTAACAGCAGTACTTACCATTTGCATTGAAACAGGCTGCAATTGCTAAAATCAGAGGGGAAGCTTAAAGTCCTAATGTTTGATGGTGGATATGGCTGTAGAGAGCAATACTCTGCTCACTGGGGTTGATTAATTCTATATGGCAAAAGATATAAGATAAAGTGGTCTGCATACTGGGATCAATTGCTGTGGGTAGAAACATATGAGCATAATTTTTTTTGCCTTGACTGGCAAGCTCTCAATCCTGAGACATTGGAGTGTTCTGCCCTCAGTTTTAAGGTTATGAACACACAAAATCTGACAACTGTGTTATTCATCAGGGTGAAATCTTACTCATATGTACCAAATGTATGGGCAGGCTAAATGGATCTATCAGCTGTGAATTGAGCAGAATATTCTGCCCTGTTAATTTATTTATTTAGGAGGATTAAAGAGAGTCTGAACAGCCATCCTGGATTCTCTGAGGGTTTTAATAGTGCTGGGCAAGAAGGGCCATTACAGTGGAGAGATGAGATCTTTATCACAATGTGTTCTTGTATCAAGCCTGGGGCATAATAGGTTCTTCCAAAGGAACTTCTAAACACAAAGTTAATTCATCACATCTCTTGATGGTCTATTTCCCTGTTTAATTACCACATTTTTAACAATAGGTACCTTTTTTTTTTTTCTATAGGGATTTTTTTTAACCTCTAATTCTCAACTCTTGCTGCCATTTCTATTTTAGAAAGCACAGGATAAAGCACTTTCTTCCTCCACCATGCAAAGAAGGAGCAAAATTCACAAGACTTATGCACTTGCTTGTTCACCACTGGAGTTTTGAAAAATCCAAGTGGGTTATTTTCGTTGTGTTTTAAATGATGTGTTTTCTCTCTTGCAGTGGGAAATAAATTTGTGCTTCCTAGTTTAGTTAATACCTCTGCTATCATCTCTCCCTTTCCCATGAAAGTTTTATGTCCTTGTAAGAGAAGTTCTGCAGTCACAGATGATGACAGTTAACAAAGTGTTCACATCTCCCCAGAAAATTGTGTTAAATTGGGCTCTGGGAAGGAGAGAAGAGCTGTGCTTATGCTCTCAATATTACATCTACGTCTCTGGGGTTGTTACCATAGCTCAGTGATTTCAAGGAGTTAATATTCCAAGCTTTAAAGTGGATAAAAACCAGAGGAATAAGAGGGAGTGCCCCTGGTTAATGGGGACTAGAGTGCACTGGAATGGGTTGCTTAAATAACAACCAGGAGTGCACTTGCTCACCAGCCTACTCCTTTATGCTGATCTTTTTTTATTTTATTCTCCAGTCTATCACAGCAATTATCTATCACTGAACACCTGGACATTATAAAGCCTTTTTTGACAGTTTCCAGTAGACTCGAACTTGTACTGTTGGCCTGTTTTATGTTTTACAAATAATTTGGACTCATGTAGCCAAATTTTACACAGTTAACTGAGGATTTCAGCATCTGAGCAGCTCCTGAATACATCCTGCTGAATACATCCCTCCTGTCCAGCTGGGAGAACCCCGGGCTCAGTGTTCTGCCCCTCTTGTGCTGGTGGGAAAATGGCTGTTCTTTATTCTTCTGAGTTCCTTCACCATTTGGCTTTTTGATTTTTTCAAATTTACTGCTTTTATTGCTTCAGGATGAGAAGGATTTAATTAACTCAGTGAAGGAGGTTCCAAGGAAATTTAGGTTTTATTTTAATGTGTATTTCTTTGCCAGATTTTGCTGTGTTTAGATCCATAGCAGTGTTGACCACTAAAATTTCCTTGGGGCCATCAAGTTCCCCTGGAGCTGATGCTAAACTCTCAATTCCCTATGGAAACCCTGGACAGACATTCCAGTTTGCAGAGCAAAGACAGCTTTCCACTTGGGATAGTGCCTGCAGGGAGATCAAGAAGGTGGTTAAAAACCATAGAGTTTCAGTCTTGTGAGAAATTTCCTCATCTTTGTATTTACGTTTATTCTGCATCAGAATGCAAATAAATATTTTCAATATTTCCAATCAGAATTAAATTTTAAAATATATTTTTCGGTATTTTTCCGTTTGTTTTCTGTCTATGCTTTTGAACTTTTAAATTAATAATGTTTGGGTGGTTTTTTGTTTTTTTTTTTTGAGAATACAGACATATTAGATGGCTCAGCTTGTCTTTAAAATAGATTATTTAAAAATAATTTAGAACAGCTGCTTTTGGGCGATTGAGTCATCTCATTTTTTTAGATTAGAATCTCTTGTTTGCTTTGTAATGAAATGCTTTGACACTTGGAACAAGAAATTAAGATAAATATTCAGCATACAAACCACAAGACAGGTGTTTTTTTCAGCATCCTTCTTGTTCCAGAGAAGTGCCATATTTCTTCTCCAGGCATGTTTTTGTGCTTTTATAAATTACTCCAGAGTCAGAAATTTCTACGGTTTCTTGAAAATTTTCACTCTCTGATTCCCTGAAGTTTCTGTTGCTTCAGAAAATTGAGTTTAAATCAGTTGAGAAGACTGGAAACTTCTTGCTGCCTTCCTTTTACCCAGCTGTAGTTTGGTGGAGGACACGTGAAAACGAACATAAACATGATACATTGATTTCTGTAGGAGACATCCTCTGGCCCCGGGCCATGGATGCACACAAACCCACGTGTGTGGCACTTCTGAGTTATTCCAGCGGGGAAATCCCACTGCCTTGAGCCCTGGAGCTGCTGCTGGCTATGGGGAGGGTGGCAGAGCAGGGCTGTGCCAGGCCAGCCCCAGGACACGCTGCTGGCAGGGACAGCTGTGGCTGCAGCTGGAGTGGCAGCTGCTGTCACTGTGCCTGCAGGTCCAGAGAGGAATAAGGCTGAGACAGAGCTCTCAGCTGTTGATCCATGCTCAGGGCAGCACTTAGAGCTGGGAAACAGCAGGTAGATTTCTTGGAATAGAAAAATGGTTGGTTAGTTGGTTTTGGTTTTTTCCTGAGCTGGAGGAGTTTGCCTCCTTTTCCAAGTGGACAGCTCTGTTTCCAGGGCTGCTTCATCTGTTCACTGGGGATTTGGCTGCTTCACCAGCAGCTCTCAGCAATTACAGAAATCCACAGATTTCTCAGCCACACAAATGCTTGTGTAGACGAGTGTGGGAGCCCTGGTTTTATAAATAGCAGCCTGGAGACCTGGAGAACATCAGGTGCTCGTGGTGGTGAGGATAGTCCTCCAAGAGGTGGGCACACAGCCCAGGGGCTCCCTGGCAGTGCCTGTGTGCACACTCCTGCCCACTCCAGTCACTCAGAGCCCTCCTGGAGGGAAGCAGAGAAGAGCTCAGCCCTGATGACAGCAGGAATTGGTTGCTGTGTCTGCACCATTTGCATTTACCAGCCCATAAATATTTCTGCTACTGGACTGGGTGACACTGGACACATGCACAGCTTTGCACTGTTGTGTTTCTGTTCTCTGTGCTGCATCCAGGTACTGTTCATGTGTTAAAGTCAGATGTTCTGCTTTGGGGACAAGGGTGGCTTCCTCTGAATGTCCTCACACCACCTGGTTTAACAGGGGTCCATATATACTGCTACAGAAAAAGTAAACTCACATTTGGCTGTGCCACAGATCTCTCTGCTGGAGTTTATATACCCTGAAAAGAGTCTCGGGAGATCCTGAAGTCTGATTTGAGTCAGCAGTTGCTCTGAAAATTGACCCACTCTACAACATCAAATTGGGGACATTCTCTCAAGTGCTGTTTCCTCCTTCCCTGCTTCTTGTGAGTTGACCCAGGTTGTTTTAAGGTCTCTTGTACTCATTCTCTGCTATAGCTAACAGAAAAATAAAGACTGGGTTGGTTGGTTTGTTTATTAAAATCAGCGAATTGTGTTTTCTTCATTTGTGTTTTTTTTTCTTGAAAGCATTTCTAGCTCTTTCTGCCTTAAGGGGATAGGTTTTTTTGAATTTTTTTAATAAGGAAAAATAACTGTTTTGCAATGATTTTAGAACTGCTGAAGGTAGCTGAATAAATTTCTTAATATGGATGGAGATCAAGGACAAGTGCATCTTGCATTTGTATTTATGACCTTCAGTATAATGTGCTTGAAAATAAATACCAGTGATTTAGCATAGGCTCCTGCCTGACCTGGGCATCCTGTGAATGTGCTGTTCAGTGCCCCAGGTGTAGGAAGTTCCTTTCTTTTTTCCCCAATTCCTATTTTGCTGATCCCCCTTTGTAGTTTCATAGAATTTCTATTTCTCTAGCTCTTGATGTGCCAACAGAGCATACAAGATTGCATTGGCTCATTCCTACATAACATTAAATTAAATGCATTTTTCTTTCTGGATTTTAGCTATGGCATGGACAGGGTAATATCTCTTGATTTAAGTATTTGTTTTTCAATTTAATTCCAGTGGTCTTCTCCTAATTCCCTTGCCTTGAAGCGCCTTGATGCAATAAGAACTCAGGAAATACTGTCCCATGCCGTGCTGGTTCTTGACCCCCTGAGGGAAAAGCAATGGGTGTAGAGATTTTCCTCCTGTTTTTAATTTTTTGTTTGTTTTAAGAACCATTATGCTCAGATGTCTCACTTTCTCAGGTGTCTGGGGTGTAATAAAAATTTAAGCCCAGGTTGTAATTCCTGGAAAAATTAGCTGGTTTTCACTGAAATCACCTGCAAGCTGTCTAATAATAATTCCTTTAAGAGTTCTCCCTCTGTACTTTCTTGTTGCTGGTGTCATTCATGCCCCTTCTCTGTTACACTGCCTTATCTTGGTTGCCAGCTCTGTCTGAATTGTTCTTCCCTGTCCAAATAACAGGATTCACATGCTCTCACCCTTGTCTGGTGTCAGTAACATCAGTCTCGGTCTCTTATTTATCCTGTTATTATTAAAGCCTCCCTTTTTAAACACTGGATATTTATTTTTCCTCAAAATGCAACATTTTCCTCCTGTCATACATCGAGCAACTTAAAGATTTTCAAAGGCTCTTTCAGAAAGGCTGGGAATTAGATTATTGTGGAGACCTTAATAAAAAATTGAAGACCTCATGTATTAACATACATTGATTTATTCATAGTGTTTCATTACAAATAAGTGAGGATCCCATAATATCAGAAAAGGTTAGGAGAGCAGCAGAGCACGGCACATTATATTGACAGCTCTGTTGAAACTGAGCTGCCTTGGGATTGAATTTGGAACTCAGGCAAGGAATTGGCTGGTAAATAAGTGATGAGTTTCCCTTGAAGTGTCTGTGTATCAGGAGGGTTGCCATGGGTGAGTGTGCTGAGCTCAGGAAGGTTTCCAGGTGTGCTGGCACCAGCTCCAGGTGTGCTCAGGACATCTCTCCAGGTCTGGAACCTTCCTGGCTTAAAGCAGACACTGCACCACGTGTAAATCTGCATTCTCAGGCTCAGAATGAGGACAGGGAAAGGACAGCAGTAGCTGGTTTCCACAGAGAGAAGGGCTTTTGTCTAAAGACCTGATGATATTTATTTCATTTAAACATATAATTTCATTTCAGTGTATTCTCTGTAGCACAGGAAAAGGCTTCCAAAGCTTTTGTTGTCAGAAGAAGGCTGCCATTGTTTTCAGCTGCCTTTTGAGGAGATGATTTGCCAGAAGGAAACATATCCATGTTTGCACTGAGAGTTTTCATAAGCTGTGGGGGCTTGCATGGGCGATTCTCATGAAAATCCTGCCAGTCATGCCATGTGCTCTGGTTTGACTACACAAGTTCTGAGCTTGGGAACACAAAGCAATTCTTTGCATCTTTTGTTGTAATGCAGCACATGCTGAGGCTTTAGTGGAGAGAGGAAATCAGTTTTTCCCTAAGTGGAGCCTTGGAAAAATTGTCATGTTTGTTTGACAGCACGCAAATACAAAACGGGAGATGTGGAAATAATCCTGAATTAATACCTGTCCTTGTGTTTGCAGTTCAGTCTGGAGAGGTGACAAAACAGGGCAGCAGAGAGAGGCCACCTGCAGAATGCCCCTCATCACCTTCCTGTCCTTGTTGTTCATTTGCAGATCACCTATAAGGCTGTTGGGTCTCTGGATCCCAGTGCCGACCTGTCCAGCCAAAGAGGGAAAGTCTTCAAGCTGCGGAATGAAACCCATCACCTTTTTGTAGGATTGTACCCAGGCACCACCTATTCATTCACCATCAAAGCCAGCACAGTCAAGGGCTTTGGGCCACCCATCACCACCAGGATTGCAACTAAGATTTCAGGTACTGCTTTGGAGAGGAAAAAAAAATAAAATTCTAGGGCTTTTTGCTTTAGACTCAAAGCTGATGCATAAAATTATAAAAAATACTCAGCTTAACATCTCTTCAAGTTGCACAGGGCAGAGTTTGGAAACAGCCACAGACCTTTGTTTATTTGGGTTGCAAATACAGAGGTTAATTTGTGTGTGTGCTAAATACCTGTGGATATCTGTGGAGCATTTTAAATGAGAACCATCATTAGTTCCACAAATGAACTACCCTTATGGTAATTATTGTTAGCATTATCTGCCTGGCTGGGGAAGCTCCTTCTGTAATGTGGTTTTTATTTTCAAGATATATCAAAATGGATGTAGTGCAGTAATGGAATTAATAGTGCAAAGAGACTAAAAATAAGGGAGAAAAGCCATTTTTCTTGGGGTTTTTTGAGTAAGAGCAGAGGGAGGGCTTGAGGCAGACAAGAATACGAAAGGCACTAAAATAAGGAGGCAATGGCAAAGAGAAGGTGTAAAAAAAAAGGGGGAAACAGGTCAATTATCAAAAAAAAAAGGATGGTAGTGGTGATATTGGGCAGATATATGTGGGTTTTAACATTTAGTTGATAGCACTAAAATAGGTTCTCCAACAGAGAGAAAAGCTGTCATTTTTGGGACTATCTTAACTATTTTTTCAGTAAAGTCAAAATACATGTCTGGAACATTCAGGACACTGGTAATGCTTGAAATTATGGCTGGTTATTGTAGAAAAGATTGCACTACAATATAGATTTTCCACTGCCCTATTTCAAAATCAGTTAATAATAGCAAGTTGTGAGCAGTAAGTGTCAGGGTAAATTGTAAGGAAGCAAAGCACATCCCCTCCCTCTGCTTGGGGTTTGAACCCTTCACATTTAGCACTAAAACCCTGAACCACTTGAAGTAAAAGCCATTAAGTGTCCAAACAGCTCCATGGGCTGTTGGGGCTTCTGCAGCCCTGCTGTGAAGGGACAGCACTCCATTCCTCTGGGACGAGAGAAATAAAAAACCACAGCAATGGTTCGGGAGCCTTTTCCCCTCAGATTCAGTTTCTTTGCATTTTATCAGCCCATAAGTACTCGAATTGTGTTAGCAGCCTGAGTGCCAGCTATATGCATACTGAGCTTGGTTTATTGACGTTTTTGCTCCCCATCTTCCGAATATCTGGCTCTCAGTAGGTGGGTACAAACTCCATGCAAGCATTAGAGTAGTCTCTGACATTAGATTATCTCATTGCATGGTCAAGGTTTTGATAAAATTTCCAAATAATTTGAAAATTACCATTAAACTTGCTCTAAGAGGCAGCCTCAAGGTTATTAGGGAGAAGAAGGGTTTTTGCATTGACAGGAATGTCCTTGTGAGGCTGTATTTTTTTTTTCACGTGGGAAGACATCCGTGCTGTAGCAATGTGTGAGTGTATTTGTTTGTGTGGTGTACTAAGCTGTGCTGTAGCACTGTCCCCTCTGGCCAGAGCAGGGGCTCAGCAATTCCTGCTGTGCCATCGTGGCCAGCAGGACAAGGGAAAGATTTTCTTCCTCTCCTCTGCCCTTGTGAGACCTCACCTGGAGCTTTGCATCCAACTCTGGGGTCCTCAGCACAGGAAGGACATGGAGCTGTTGGATTGAGTCCAGAGGAGGCCATGGAGATGCTCCAAGGGCTGGAGCCCCTCTGCTCTGAGCCAGGCTGGGAGAGCTGGGGGTGCTCACCTGGAGGGTTAGGTTGGATGTTAGGAAGAAATTCTTCCCTGTGGGGGTGGGCAGGCCCTGGCACAGGGTGCCCAGAGCAGCTGGGACTGCCCCTGGATCCCTGGGTGTGTCCAAGGCCAGTTTGGGCAGGGCTTGGAGCAGCCTGGGACAGTGGAAGGTGTCCCTGCCCATGGCATGGAGTGGAATGGATGATCTTTAATATCCTTTCCACCCAAGCCATTCTGTGATCTCCAGCATCTCCAGTAATCTCTGGTGTGGAAGACCACTGGGGATGTGTCTCCTTTCAATGAGTCACTGCTTCCCCTTGATGGAGAGCACCTTATTCCAGAGAAATCCTCCTTAAGCAGTTGACATTCACTCTGAACGTATTCCCAGCTTATTGACAGGGGAGCCAGGAGCTGAGCTGATAATAGCAGCCCCCATTCTTGACAGTTTTCAGGCATTTAGATAAAAATCCTGATTGTAAACAGGATTACAGTGAAAATCACTATGAGAGGATTAAATCTGGGATCCCCCACAATGCAGCTTGCCCTTGTAAGCTACAGATGAACTATTTGTGTGAATTTTTCTGTTTGCTTTATTCTTTAAAGTTTTTTCAGCAAAACCTGCATCTTTGGAAACAAATTTGGTGCTGCTGTGACCTCATGATCTCTTCAGGTCTTCAGCAGTAAAACTTGTCCCAAACAGATGCCTGCTCTTGGGGAGGGAAGAAGTAATAAGTGAAATGTATTTCCTAAGGAAAGCTGTCCTACTTTCATGGAATGGTCCTAAGAGAAGATAACAAAGCAGAAGGAGAAACTAGAGTTTGGCTGAGTGGGTTTTTATTCAGTGGGTTTCTGTATTGCTTGGGGGAACAAATCAGAGATGGGGGTGCCATGGCTGGGCACTGCCCGAGGGTGGCACTGGGATCTCTGCAGGTGCCTGTTGAGTCAGCAGCTCTTAAGCACCAGGGTAAAATGTCCTGGGTTTGGGTGCAAAAATAACCTGGCTAACTTGTGCTTCTCTCTTTTCATCTTTTGTGTCTCCTAGCACACCCTCCAGCTAATCAAGGGGACACGGATTAAGTTTGTGCTTTAAAATATCTTAAAATGTGAGAGGGCTAATCCACTGACCAGAACAAGGAAAAAGATTCCAGATTCAAGGATGCTTTTCTTAGCTCTGCCATTGATTCACTCATCCTAATAGTTTGAGGTTTTTTATAATGTCTATGCAGTTTTCTTTCCTCACCTTTAACACTGAAGGAGTGATCCCATCTCAAGAGCTTACTAAGTCTTAAAAATTCAAGACGGGATTTTCAAACCCAGCTTGAAGATTGTCCAAATCCCGTTTAATTGGAATGGAAAAAGAGTGTGCAAATATTTAAGCAGTTTTGATCATTCTGGCCGTAACACTGGGAAGTATTTTGGTATTTTGTTTGAGAAATGTTAATATAATGTTGCCACCACTACCAAAGGCAGTGGCTGGTGCATAGTGAACGTGTTGCTCTGTTCTGCTGCAGCGCCGTCCATGCCGGAGTACGACACGGACTCTCCCCTCAATGAGACTGACACCACCATCACAGTCATGCTGAAGCCTGCTCAGTCCCGGGGAGCACCTGTCAGGTGGGTGTTTTGTCTTTTCCTTTCACATTCCCCTCCTCTCCTTCCTCCCCAGGCTTCCCTCACTCCTCTCATTCTCCTCTGATAATGGAGCTGCCGAAAGCAAGCACTGACTAAAAGGCCAACTCAGCTGTTGGTTCTGCTTTTCACAGTCTCCTTTCATGAATGCTTCAGCCTCCTTGCCTCCTGCTGCTAACCTCCAGGGAGGATTGCTGCTGGCACTGCTGGGGTTATTACCCTCTCAGCATCACTTCAGATGCCTCTGCAGTGCTGGAGCACAGTGGGATGTGGAGCTGGAGACTGAACATCCCCACACGAGGGTGGAGGAGGCTCCAGGTCTCCATCCTGCCCTCTCTTCCATGATGAACAAGGCCTGCTGGTAACTATTGTAGGAATGCCTGCCCTGTCTTTAATGCTTGTGGAGATATTTTCTCAGTTTCTGGGTTTAACACACTTCTCACATTCATAATCCAGCTGTGCTGCTGGGCTGGCTGTGCTGTAAAGCAGTAATCTAGTCCAGAAAAAAGGAATTTTGATTTATTGAGGCTTTGCTAGCGTAGACAAGCAGATCTTGCTGCAGAGTAGAGGATTTACAGAATCCCAGAATCCGTAAGGTTGGAAAAGACCTCCAAGACCATTGAGTCCAACCTTTGACCACTCACCACCTTACCACCCAGCCCAGAGCACTGAGTGCCATCTGCAGTCATTTCTTGGACACTTCCAGGGATGGGGACTCCACCACCTCTGTGGGCAGCCTCTTCCAATGCCTGACCACCCTTTCTGTGAAGAAATTCCTCCTGATGTCCAACCTGACCCTCCCCTGGCACAGCTTGAGGCTATTTCTTCTTGTCCTGTCCCTGTTCCCTGGAAGCAGAGCCCAACCCCACCTGGCTGTCCCCTCCTGTCAGAGGGTTGTGGAGAGGGAGAAGGTTCCCCCTGAGCCTCCTTTTCTCCAGGTTAAACAACTCCTCACATGACTGAGTCTCCAGCCCCTCAATTTCTTGCAGTGAGGTGCCCAGAACTGCACACAGGACTCAAAGTGTGACCTCACCAGTGCCAAGTACAGGGGTGCCATCCCTTCCCTGTCATTTAGGGCACCCATGGAATGGGGTGGGCACCTTGCAGGGAACCTTGCTGCCTGTCTGAGCCGGGCCCTGCTCTGAATGGTGAGATGCTGATGTGGGACACTCACCTGCAGGTTCTGCACTCACCTGGATTTCTGTACTCATCACTCCCTTCCATCTCAGTGAATTTGTGTTTGCTGCAAGGCACCAGCACAGATGAACAAATTTCCCTTCTGAGCCCACACTGCCTCACCTGTTGCTGGCAGAAGTGCCAGCTGCTCCTTCATCCTGCCACACTCTTCTCTGAACAGCAGCGTTTGGAATCACATATAAAAACAGGGGGTTCTGCCTTGCAGAGGGGTCCAGCAGGTATTCATTACCTCCCTGTGGGATATTTAAGATTTTACCTCCAGTTTTCACAGGAGACTCTTGAAGTTTTTCCCATGGGTGTTATTTTAAAGACACCATAGTTCCCCCTTTCACAATACTTGGGTTTCTGTATCCCACTGATGGGTTCTTAATGCTTTTGAAGGATGCCCACTAGGTATTCAGGGGCAAATTGCTCCAGATGCAAACTACTGGATTTAATTAAATATCCTGTATCAGCTGGTGGTCCCCCAACTGTGTCGTGGCTTGCCCCTAAATTGTATTGACAAGCTCAAACAAACAAACAAAAAATCCATTCTTTAAGACTAAGCACTATCCCTTCTCTGGTTTTTCTGAGTAATGTATTTCAAAGTTTGCCTTTCAATCTCTGGTACTCTATATGAGCAAATTTAGGAGCCTATTTTCTGAGTCCTTTAGGGATGTTTTTCTGCTGGAAAAGAGCAGTAAAATCACACAGCTTTGTTTTGTTTTATTTCTTTATGTGGGGGAACATTCCTGTATCTCGTTTTACCACCTGCTGTCTTAGCAGTGTTGCTATTTTGTCTTTTTATTGAAAAGTCTTGTGATTTTTCTCAAAGTCGATTTACTGCACTTTAACTGCATTCAGTGAATAATGCCTTTTCCAGCAAATGCATCTGTACATAAAATTGGTAGAGATTTTTTATAAATTTTCACTGTGATTTCTTTAATTGCATCATAGCCTATTACACATGTTTGCAGAGAGTGCAATATTTACATGACACATCTAAGTGATAAAATTATTTCCTATAATGAGTCCATTTCATTGACTTACAGATGTGTGTATGAAAAGCAGAAGGGCAGGGGGACTAAGTGGGAGGGAGTCTTGGGGAGAATTTTAGCTTTTTATTAACTCTGACAGGCTCAGAATTCTTCCCCTGTAGAACCATCCAGACTGTTCTTAGGCTAACTCAATAAATCCAGTTATTTCAAGCTTCAGTTCTCCAAACCTCTCCCCTTTTCTTTCAGTCTGTTCTGCACACTGCCCCATTTGTGAAATTCTCTCAAAACACCATTTCCAGAAGTGGGTCCCGTTCCCTCAGAGGGAGATCAAAAGAATAACATGAGTAACCTATTGTGAGCTGCTTGTGGCACCCTTAACACAAGGAATGAGGTGTTTTTTTCCTCCTCAGTGTGTTTTATTCATTCAGCTGGGACCAAAGGTGTGCTCTTTGCTGGTGTCTGGTTAGGTGTTCTACCTTTTGGTTGTGTGGGGTTTATTTCTCTCATTAATTCCCTCTTGGTGTGATGCCATGCTCTGTCCAGTCGCTGAAGGCATTAAGGCAAGCACAGGTTTGGGACAAAGGACTGAGCACCCCCCTGCCCAGCAGTGATATGTGCAGAGGATCCTGTCCAGTGTAAATCCTGGTGGGATGCCTTCCCCTGGCCTCCCTGGTGGGTGTGACCATGCTTTCCTGCATCCCTTTCCCCTTGCATGCTGACCCTTCATCTCCCAGCCTGCCTCAGATGGGGTTGAGCACTTCCTGAGAGGAGTCTGAAGTGGATTTTTCTCACACTTTCCTACCAAAACTCTGCTCTTCAGAGCTGTCTTTGGGCAGGAATAGGTTTACCCCTTATCCCATCAACCTGACAGTTTCTGCTCTGCAGTTCCCCAGTTTTTATTATAGTCCTTCCCAACTGTGAAGATGAAAAACAGCTGGTGTACTGTAATTATTCTAGTGTTTCCTCTTCTGTTCAGGGAATGGTGAGTTGGGGAACATCTAGGGATGTGACTGCAAGGCAATATCTGTACTTGGTCTTGAGTTATTTCATTCTGCTGTAGCACAGAGATGGAGCATGGGCTGCAAGAACATCTTCAGAATAATACAGAAGGATATTTAAAATAAGATTAATTGTATTTTCATTCATCTGAAATGCAGGTACACCAAATCCAAAGTCACTTTCAGCATTAAGACACTTCTATGTCCCTCAGTGCTCATGATAAATAAATTAAATGTGGTTGTTTATAAAAGTAACGATCATGAACTCAGCATTGTTAACAATCTATAGATAACAACCAGGATGCTTTCATGCAACCTAATAGGATTAATATAAACTTAGATATTCTTTGATCTATTTTGTCCTATTGCCAAAAGAAAGGTGAAGTCTCAGTGAGCAGAAATACTCTCCCTTGTGGCACAGGCGTTTCATTTTTGCCTTTATCTTTCATGGTATAACCTGCAGAGTTTGACTCCACATTGCCCTTTAAAAATAACTTTTAGCTGTTCTTATATCAATCTAAACCCTGTGAATGGTGCTATGATTGATTTGCTGGAGGCTGACATTCATCTATAATACATTCACAAGAGGAAGGAAGAATGCAAGTGTTCTCAATCTTTACTCCTCAACTCTTTCCTGAAAACCTCCAATGTGATTTTGAGGATATTTCTGCCTTTGAATCTGTTATTGTCAGGAGGGCTGAGTCAGTCCTTCATAGATTATTCACATATGACATCTTTAGACCTCTGTTAGAGAATTTATATCCCACTCCCAGCTTGGAAATAACACTCTGAGGGGTTTTATCTGCAGGACATGTCCACAGGCTGGTTTTTGTGTGTTGGATATTTAAAGGTCCATCTGGTTTATTAACACACTGTTGGTTCTGTCAATCTACCTATACTACTGTTATGGAGAAAATCAAATTTCCAGAGCATGTGTTAGTTCTGAGGATTTCAGAGTTTAGATAAATGCTCCCCTTAGGTGTGATTGCCTTGTCAATACCCTGCTCTGCGTGGTGGAGCTGTAGGACACTGCAGAAGGACATTTGAGAAGAGCCTGCAATTATTTTGGAGTGGGCTTCAGAAAATAGAAGACTTTTTTGTTGGAGCAATATGGATTTGGTCTCTCTCTCTTCCTGCAGTTCTCATAGGTGTGTCAGTAAATAATCTGTGATATTCTTTTATGTGCTGCTGGCACACAGGTACAGATGGGTCAGTTTATTAATGTACATCTTAAAGGAAATATGTAAATCTGAATAAGAGAAAATACTTTAAATAATTAAAATATATTAGGAAGGACTGAACAAAGGTGAAATAAATATTTTCATATCAACAGCCAGCCAGAGGAGAAATTAAGTTATATGGACCGAACCCTGTGTTACACTTGAGTGTTATTATTTGATTCTTGATCTTCCAAGCATGAAATAAAGGGAAATTTTGTTCTACATGATGCTAAAAAAAATTAAGGGAAATCAGCTGTAGTCTTATTTACAGAACACCTAAGAACAATGGTTTTTTTTCTGCTTTTATACTCAAGATATTCTCCCAGGAAAAAATCCTGTAGGATGTATCTGTGCACCTAACTATTCCTATATGCTATAATGAGTAAAGCTTTCCTGGAAGGAAGGGCCATGGTATTGCTTCCATCTTATGTGAGAGAACTGAAAGTAGCAAAAACTTGTCTACCTGCAACAAAGTAAAAATGGAGAAAACTTGCAGCCATAGGCTAGAACTTAATCTCCACGTAATTATTTTCTGTGATTTTGGGCATTATCTGTTCACCCTGAGCCTGCCTTTCCTGTATCACTCTCCCTGGCATCCTTAGTCTGATTTTGCCTTTACTGCACAGTAGTTCTTCCCAGCCTTACAAAGGAGTGGTTTGCAAGCCCAGTGACCTTGATTCTGTGGTGGAGAAACCATAAATTCACAATATTTGCTGGTGCTTTTGTTTTGCTTTGCTGCTGGTGACTTTGCTTTGTAGATCTCCAGTAGTACAGAGGGAGCAGTGCTGCTCAGATCTCTGCTTTGCAGCTTCTTTGTGGCATCACATGAGCCTGCCTCAGGCATTTATGCTGATAATTGATTCATTAATGCCAGAAAAGGGTGGCAATTTCTAGTTCTTAAAACTCCCAGTAGATACCTTGTATATAAAAATAAAGACTGGAGTGAAGGAGCAGCAAAACAATTAAAAGGGTGCTAAGGGTGAAATTATCAAGCCCTTGATAATTCAGAAAATGAGATTCTCTTGATAGGCACGTTCTTAGTACTTGGAAAAGAAAGTTCCTGATCTGCTTTATCTGAGCTCCTATTTAAATGTCTGCATCACATGAATTGGTTGATTCAATACAGGGCAAGCAGTTGTCACTTTAGATCTTCTAGTTTTGTAGTATTTAATGAGAAATGAGATTATCAATCTAGGCTTCTAATTTTATAAGCCAATTTATTTGTATTAATTAACATCTCCTATAATATACCTCAGGGATATTGTTCTGAAATCATTCAAGCTGAGTTTCTCCTGCCTGACACTACTTTCAATTTAGCTATAAGTTTGGAGGTTCATTAAGAAGGTTCTTCTTGGAGATAAACCAGATCTACATTTTCTACAATTGTGTGTGAATGTGTGAGAAGGAAATCGAGCATTTGGGTGAAAGGCATCACATACTTGAAATTATTATGAATATTGGAGGTGCTTTGCTTAATTATATCAGGAGAAAAGCAAACCAAAAGTACAGGTGTGTAGGGTACAACCATAAGTATCAGGAAGGAATATTTAGTGTTTTATGTAACATGGCAGAATTAGTTGAATAGGGGCTTAAAGGTTTTGTTTAGTTCCCTGGAGAGTCAGGTGTTAGTCCCAAAAAGAGAGGCTAAAGGGCATTTGGGGTCAATTTTCTCATCTGGTACAGGAAATGCATTTTCCTACTGGATCAGCACAATGTGCAATTGAAATTCAGTCCCCTAAAGGGGTCAAATCTGCCTTTTACCTTTTATCAGCCATCTAAACCATGGCCATTTTCACAGCCTGGGTGACCTGCTGTGGCTTTGAACCATTCCACAGGGAGCTTCAGCAGTGGGCAGGAATGGGAGAGGAAAGCCATGAAATTGGTGTCTATTTGAATGATAATATTTTAACAACAAATTACATGTGGAGCCAATTCTTTGGTGTCAAATAGCATTTTATTAGTGCTACAGGGAGGCTTTTGTTAACACTTTTTAATGTTGTGAAGACCTGAAAACAGTGAGTGGGGGAAAGGAGGTTTTTTGCATAAATCTCTTATGCTGACTCTGTAAACTGCCAGATTTAATATCAGCAGCCAACAGGTTAATGAATTCTGAGCTTTCAGCTGATATTCACAAATTGATGGCCATCTCCTCACATCAACCTGTCACTCTGTTAGATGACAGAAGAACATACCCATGGTTCCAGTTTGAGGGTTTCTTTTCCCAAGACATTTCTCTGCTCCACAGCTCTCAGAGTGACTGTGCCCCTTCCTTGTTGTCACAGAATGAAAAGGTGATACAAACAGCGCAAAAGACTTTAAAAATTAAAAACTCTGACTTCCAGGAGGTGTAGTGCCAAGCCTGTGAGAGCTTTTGGATCAGACTTGGATGGAGTGAGCTGAGCTGGGCCACAGCTGCTCAGGGGTGGGAAGCCCACAGGAAGGACCTTGGCTCTTTTGGAGGATCATCGAGGATGATTTACTTAACTGAAGCAGCTCCTTAAGGCACTTAAAATGAAATGGGATGAGTCTGAGCACAAGTCCCTGGCAATTGCCCACCTCACAGGAGCAGTGCCCAGGCTTTCCCCAGCCAGCAGTGCCTCTCCCAGGAGTGAGGCTGCTGAGTTCAGAGCACAATGGCCCTTCCTCCTCTGCTGCTAGTGGCAGGAGATGCTCACACAGGCAGGTGCCCCTCCATGTGTCTGTAACAACACAAAAACACAATAAAAGGGAAGATGAGCAAGCTCTGCTTTGCTGTTGCAGACTAAGGCATTTCAGGATTTAATTATACTACAGGTATATAAATTCCGGAAACATGTTAATGCTCCCGTGATTAAAATTATAGAGGGCCTAATTGAAAAAGCATAAACTGAATTGAAGAATTCCTAATTATAGTTTGCTTTGAGGTGTTAATTTCCTCCATAATGAATGCATAATTTCTTGGAACTAGAAAATGGGGTTGCTTCACCAGTGCGTGGGATGCAGATGGAATGAAGGGATTATCATAAATGCAGCCAGGCAGTTCTCAGGAATAAACCTCTGCAGCCATGATGCTCTTCTGCCTGCCCATAATTTCAGCTTTCCTTGCACAGTGGTTTGCCAAAGCAAAAGGCAGAGCTAGGAATGGTGAAGGATTTGCTTGCAGTGCAAAAGAAAGGGGAAATAGGACTGGTGTCATTCAAAACAGTCATGGTGCAAAAGGGGAGGCGAGGAGAGAGGCAGAATGTGGAGTATTTCTAGTGGGAAAGTCAGTAAAAGAGGAGGAAATGCCCATTTCCCTTGTGCCCACCTTGCCAGATCCCTAAGGAACTGCAGGAGCTGATGTTGATGCAGGTTGAGGGTTTTTTTCTGCCAAAGGACACAGCCTATTTGTAATGTTTGCTCTTTGTACAAAAATACTCTTAGTTTTGAAGGGAGTTGGTGGACTATAGGATTGTCAGACACAATCTCCTAATGTTTAAATCCATCCCATTCCCACTGTGGTGGGGGTGGGAGGTGTTTATGGATGAATTGCTGCAGAGTTCTTATCCTTGGGACTTTCCCACTCCCTCTGTCCTCGATTTCCCTTCATTCTGGGGCAGGAGATGTAGTGAAGGCACCATTTTCGATCTCTCCCTGGTATCAGAAGCATGACAATTTTGCACTTTGTGAAAAGCAAAGTGTGTCCAGAAAAGGTGGAAAGGAGCTGGTGGATAGTCCTGCAGCTTCAGGTGCTGAAAATCTGTGTCAGCCTTCCCAGGAGAGCTCATCATCACTGCACATTGAACACAATGTCAATTGTGAGCAGTTACCTGACTGCATGGGCCTTGAGTAATGAATTTTATCAGAAGGTTGTAAACAGAGCAAGTTCCCTCTTTTTTCCTAGTGTTTTTCTTAGCCTCTTAATTTAAAAAATATCCAAACAGACATGACACCAATAAAAGTATTTTTCTAGTGCTCTCTCTTAAGAAAGACACCAGATTCTTCTGTGTGGGTTTTCCCTGCATAGTCTGGTACCTGTGGCTGTGGAAAAGGCAGAAGAAGCTTGAATTCCCAGCTAGATTATTTCTGCATCCAAATGAACCTGATTTGATGGGAGCCAGTGGAAAAACCCAAATTAATTCTGACTGAGAATATGTGCAAATACCTCATCCTCTTGTTCAAGCTGCTGCTTTTATGAAGGGCATGGCAGAGGGTGCTGGATAGTCCCAGTAAGGGTTTGCCATGGTCTCTCCTTGCCCTGCAGTTTGTTCAAGAGCCACTTTGGCTCTTCCTGTCCTTGAAACATCCTCCTGGTCTTAAACCAGCACTTGGTGAGGATGGCAGGACCTCAGTCAGCAATGCCTGTTTAATACAAAGCAACATTAACAGAACAGAGGTTGTGTTTGGCTTTTTTTTAGATGAAACAGATGGCAGGTGGCTCAGGAGGGAAGAGACACCTCCAAAGCCACTCACATCAGCTGGTGTTGCAGAGGAAACTGTATCTGTCTGCACTCATTATCTTTAATCTGCCAGCAGAAAACAGCATTGGAGCAGAGAGGGACTGGGCCAGTTCCACTGGGAGCAGCAGCTATTATGGCTGGTCTGGGTGGCAAGCTAGGTCAGGCTTATGGAGATGGTTGAGATAATGGAACACAGAGTTTTGAAATGCCCTCCAGTTCTTTACATTTTATTTTTTTAATTTTTTACTTCCCAGAAGATTAAATAGAGAATTCAAAGCTTTTAAGTGAGCACAAGTAATATGATACATGTACCAATAAACAGATGCAGGAGCAGTGTTCTGGTGGGCTGGGGATGGTCATTTTGTGAGTATGGATTGCATCTTTTATTAGGCCAAATGGTACAGCTGGGAAAAATGGTCCTTTAAGTACACAAATCCTTCTTTCTGCTCAGTGAATACAGTTGTGTTCTGGACAACTCCTCAGGTTTTGTGCTGTTACCACGTTGCTGTTTGCTGTGGACAGCTGCTGTGGTGATGGCCAGACTTGCTTAGAGCTATATGGGAATATTTGGATTTTTGGATACCCTTCCATGTCATGGCCTCTTCAGTCAGAGATGAGCCATGGTGGTGGAACCTTATGAGGTTGGAAACACTGATTTTAAAAGATGTATTTATGTGTAGGTACACACACAGGTGCACACAGCGGTGTTCAGATGTGCACATACAGAATCATAGAAGCACAGAATGATTTGGGTTGAAGGGACCTTAAAGTTCACTGGTTCCAAGCCCCTTCCATGGGCAGGGACACCTTCCCCTGTCCCAGGTTGCTCAGAGCTCCACTATTCAAACCATCATTAATGGCACAATGTTGTTACTGGTTCTGTTGCATCTTTTGTGTGGTGCAAATTTAAGACAGAGCCAGTCTCCAAACTCCTCTTTGCCAGCACTGTCTGTTCCTCCCTTATCACTGCAGGTCACATCTCTAGTGATGCCCAGAAGTCACATTTTTCTCCTTTTTTTCCCTGTTTGAAAGATTTGGTAGGAGTAGCATGTGTTCAGACTGGATACTCCAGACTCCATTAGCCAGGACATATTGGCTGGTGGGTGGATGGAGGAACATTGGACAGGAAAGTGTGGATTTGTTTACATACAAGTGATGCTGTGATATCAGGCAGAGTCACATTCCCCATGCCCCTGTTTATATATCTGCAACAGTGAGTAATTATTATTGTACCTCAGAGTTCTGTCAGGATAAAACCTATGCAACCCAGGAAGGCCATGGAATATTTGACATTACACTATCACTTTTTTTACTAAAAACCCCACCTAACCACCACCAAAAACTCCAAACAACCCAAACCAAACAACCCCCCAACAGACACATTCTTCATTTTTTCAGTCAGCTGTGGGAGTTGTATGTGAGACTGCAAAGGAATTTCAGACAAAGCATCCTGGCCAAAGACAGTGTTTGTTGGAGTGACACTGGCAGGATGCTTTTCTGCAAATACAAACATTTTGTTTGGCTTTGCTGTTTCCTCAGGCTTGACACAGTGCACAGCTCCTGAAATAGATGCCACTGCCTGTCCCACAGGCAACCCATCACAGCTCCTGCTGCTGGCTGGGGACAGCACAGCCCCATCTCTCTCTGCTCTGCAGGACCATGCAGTCATTAAACATCCTCACTTTTTCTAGAGCCCATTTCAATCACTGGAGAAATTTAACAAAGCTTGAAATTTTAGCGATAAAAGAATGCCTGTGTGAAAAGGCTGGCTCCAAATGGTTTTATCCAAGTGTGAAATCGCTACCTTTTGTTTCATGAATTCCAGGGTCTGACATGCCCTGGTAGTAAATCTGGAGCACTGAGCTGAATGTGAGTGGAAGAAAATGTGAAGAGACTCTCTTCCCAGCCTTCTTGATTATTAAATGGATTTCATTATTTTTGGCTCTATCTCAGCAGGTTTTCTTCATTACAATGGCAGTAATTACCATCTCTTCTTGTGCCATTTTTTACAAATTTGGCTGAATTTTAACTTTTTTTTTTGTATTCTTCAACTTCAGTGAACGTAGTAGAAGAGTTGTTTAATTTAAATGACTGTTAAAAGAACACGCAAAAATAACTCCAAAATGAAGGCTCTGGTGTGAATAACTTTGCAATATGAGAGACTATTTCCTCAAGTAGCATCACTATTATCAGCTTTTTTTTGTGAGTGCTTTGCAGATGTGAGCAAGCTGATTGATGACAGTGCAGCCCAATATTCATAATGGGCTACTTTTTGAGTCTTTGAAACAGCCAAGCCCATTCCAGAAGATGACACTGTAGAACAATCTCTTTTTTCACCTATTTTGTGCATGAAACTGTTTTTTGAAAGCAAACCTTCACTTCAGCATATTGTATTCTGCATGGAGCTGTTCCAGAGTGCAATGGAAACAGTAGTGATCTTTAATTGATTTTAATGTGTTTTGAATCAGTTCTTAAATAGATAGAAAATTGCAGAACAGAGCACTGGGTGCTGTCAGTGCATCCTAGGTGGCTGTGAAATGCAGTTCATTATGGTTTGTAGATTAGTTTCAGAGCTTCTGATTAAAAATGCTATTGGAGGTACTGAGGGTGACATTTTAGAATATGTGAAGGCAGTAACTCAGTTCTCAGGAATATAGTAGCACCTGTTTGCCCCCAGAAAACTTTATGAACTTGGAAGCTCTCTGGGAAGTTGACTCTTGAGTGCCTGAATGTTTGATTGCAGGAGGTGCCTGGTCAGGAAATTCACCCTTGGAGCCCAAGGAAAGCAGTGCTGCAGTGGGTGCTCAGAGCAGAGTGTCAGCATCAGCCTTTATGGCAGCTATGCCTTGAGTTCTTGTAAACCTTAGGGCAATGTATGTTATATAAAGCTTTTTTAGTCTTGGTTTGGGTTGAATTTTTTACAAAATCTCCATATGCTGATTCATGGTGGGGCTGGAGGCACATTGTGAGAAGGATCTGTTTACAGTTTAATGTCACAGGTTTTTAGGGTAAACTATGCAGAATACTGGTATATGGAGTACCTTTCTTCAAAATTCCCATTCTTTCATTTCTTACTGTCTCTGTGGCAGAATTCAGGCTTTGATATTGATATCTTTAAGAGGGGGAAATAAAGATGTTGATGCTGCTCTTCTGTCTCAGTGTGCATCACTGAAGGCAGCTTGGCCATAAAACAAGCATCTGCACATCCAATGGATAATCTGAATTCTAAATGTGGGTATCAGGCAGCACATCAAACCCTCCCCTGTTCCAATATCCTGAGAGATGGCTCCATGCTGTCAGAATAAATGTGATGAACTTTCATGAGTATATACAGATAATTTACTTTGGCTCAGACAAATTTAACAGGATCACAAGTTAAATGGAATAATCAAATATAAAGAGCTGTTCAGTATCTGTAGCTGGAGTCTTGTGTGGCCACAAGGGAAAAGAAGCTGAAGTGGTTGTTGGTCCCTCTACTTATTGTACATTTGTCCCTGTTCATGTGCTGCCACTGCCTTTACCTCTGTGCAGCACTGACCCTTGTGGATTGGTCAGACAGTATTTGGGGTTTATTTTCATGGGCTTGGGTGGCTTTTTTGGAATAGTTGGATCTGTTCCTTCCATAGAGTATGTGCAGGAGTGGAAATTCAACGTCCAGCTCCACATCAGCTGCTACATCCCACATGGGGAGGTACAAGTCTTTTCTATCCCTCCTTCATGTGCTCTTTTTTGTCCTTCATTCATTGAGTTAAATTAGCCAGTAACAAGCAAACCACTACTCTCCTATTTCCTATAGTCCATCAAAGAGTTATTCTGAATGTAATGTGTTAATCTGAGCTAGAAGTGGGAAGTTCCTGTTCTCTGTAGGATGAACAACAAAATCTGCTCGCAGTAGTTGGCTGAAAAAAAGCACTACAAGATCAAGCTGTACTAATTGCCACTTATTTTTGCTCCCTGGGAGAAAATAATACTGGAAATAATATATGGCTGATAATAAATTTATGTGTTAAATGAAAATATATTAAATCTTTATATGATGTGAAGGAAAGTTTAATCAGGAGATTGGTCCAGAGGGAGTACTCAGCTGCTGAAACATTGTTTCTTTTAAGATTTAATAATTCAGGTGAGTGGATCACTGTGAGGTTACAAAGAAATTATATTCCTTTTCCTACTCTCTCATTATCAAGAGTATAGTGAAGGTTTCACCTTGTTGATGTATCAGGATACCGAAGTGCATGGGCCAGATGTTGGATGCTTTATGGAGAGCTCTGACTCAGCTTTTCCTCCCCACATTCCTATATTCAGAATTTGAGACTGGTCTTAATACTTAATTTGTGGACTAGTGTTGTCTCAGTCAATCCTCAAAAAAAACCAAGATCAGGGAAAGGAGAAGCCTGAGGCAAACAGAGAGATCTCCATCACAGAAATGGGCTGTGACTGGGAATGTTGATTTTTTTCACGCTGAATAGGGAACTCATCATTTAAAAAATTACCTTGTAGATGGTGATAAGGGCACCTTTCATTCCTCTGCACACAACACTTGTGCTATGGCCCATTATGGTGGGTGCTTTTATCAGTGATTTACAGCCGAGCTGTCAAAAACTTTTAAAAGCTTCTATTAAATTGATGTGGATTTATCTATCTAAGACCTTTGAAATTTATAAAGGAGCCCAGTTTTAGCCTCCTTTTCTAATCAGAGTGTGCAGCTGCACACAGGGCAGTCAGCTCCCCAGCCTTCTAGGAGGTCAGGCATTTGTTTTGTGGCCCAGATTTGAGAATCCCTCAAGAGCTCTCTGGAGAGCAGAGCCTGTGGATGTTTGGAAAGCAGTGCCTGGTGTCTTTTGTGGGGACAGCAGCATTATTTGTCTGCACCAAAGTGGGCTGGGGTGGCACTGGGAGCATAAAACCCCTGCTAAAAACTGCCCTGCAGCACATCCATGTGTGTTTGATTGCAGGGTTTCCAAATGTGTCCTGACATTAAAAACTGAGATGCAGGAGTTAGTGTGGCTGTATCATCTTTCATTTCACTGGCACTGAAGTTGTTATCTCGTGTAGGAGTTGGCATGCTCTGTTTTTGTTGTCTCTTTTAATATCATTTCTATGTGTGACACTGGCTCTCAGATCCAGCCCAGGCATTGATTCCTGGCAGGAAAGCCACGTTAGCTGATCCTGGCTGGGAGCAGCAGCCTGAGAAGCCTGAGATGGGCAGAGCCCCAGGAGATCCCTGTTGCTGCCTACCTGGCACATGCAATAAGAGCTATTAGAATAGTTTGGATAGCTCCTCCTTACTTTCATTGCCTGCTTGCTTTTTTTTCATCCTTCCCTCCAGTACCGCATTTTGGAAAACAACTCCTCCTTTCCCTTGTCTGTGATCACATTGGTGTTACAGAATTCTCAGGGACAGCAAATTGCAAAGGGTAGACTCTGCTGAGCCCTGACCTAGAGAAGTGAGTGCAGCTGAAGGGCTCTTTCAGGCAGAAGAGCAGATCCTACTCACCAAGTTTATCCTGAGTTAGTGCCCAGCCATGATCTTGGGGATTGTGGTGTATCCCACCAAGTTCCCATCTTCTGAGCAAAGTTGGATTAGTTTTACTCCTTTGAGAAATGTTGCAGTAATGCAGATGGTTTGCTAAACTTTAGGGTGGGTAATAGGACATTTGCTACTCAGAATTGCCACAGCAGTTCCATTTGGGTGTAGGATTGGTGGGGTTTTGCTCCAAGTTGCAAGAACACCCCAGTGCAGGTGTGGAAGCACTTGCTGTGCTTTGGAGCACTTTGCTGGTTAATGCCAAGAAGTTGATCTCTGAAAATGCCCTAAAGGCAGGCAGGGAAATTCTGCTCCTAGGTACAAACAAAACAGGAGGAGAGGAGCATAACTAAAAAAAAAACCCTAACCAAACCAAACAAACAAAAAAAACCAAACAAAACCAAAACAAACAAAACCACAAAAACAATCACACAAAAAAATTATAGGAAAAATAAATCTGTACCAGTCTGTGTTCTTGCTGGGGTGAACTGGGAATCCTGCCCTTCTGGGGATCAAAATACTGGGATTGAAACAGAAAGTGAGACCCAGATTAATCATTTGATAAGGGAACCAGAGCTCAGACTCATAATCTACCCAAATTAAGCTTTGAACTCAGAGATGCTCTTGACCACTTCTTTTGAGAGTGGCCACTTGCCCAGGCTCGGGGAATAGCAACGCTGGAGGATGCTGCACCCAAGCCAAGCAGTCAAAGCAAAGCTGAGGGTGCTGTGTCAGCCAGTGTGAGCTGGGGCACCAGGCAGAAAAATGCCATGAGAGCAGTCAGTCCCCCACCCCAAGTGTCACCAGATGGAGCAGTGACAGCAGTGCTAGTTCAATACCTGCTCCACGGAAAAGGAGGCAGTATTTGAGCAGGAGATGAACAGGATTTTAGCTTGAACACAGAGGGGACAATTGCTACGCCCCAGCTGAATGTTCGTGAACACACCCTTGTGCTTCCACAGGAACCTTGATTCATTTCAAAAGAATAAACATTAAAAGTAAAATTTCAGGCCACTAAAAGAGTGAGTTATCCCTGTGAAGGGAAGAAGTATGTTAACAGCTAAGTGGGAAAGAGAAAATGTGAAAGATTACAGGCAAAAGAGTATCTGTGACTGGGTTCAGTTTAAAAAGTTTAAAAAGACTGGGTTCTGTATGCATCCAAACTCTTGCTCGTGATGAAAAGTGTCTGTAGTGCTCTAATGATTTGGGAAAGAGTTCAGTTACCTGGCAGTTCATGTCCCTGGGAGCTTCCCTTTCTCCAAAGACTGACAGTGCATGGATTCACGGCTTGCAAGTGGGATAACCCAGAGAATGAGTGTCACCCTTGGATCTGGGGAGAGAGGAGAAGGGAGTTCTTGGCCTCTGTGTAGGCTGAAAGCAGATTAGCACATGTTTATACGTATATATTTGTGTATATACATAAAGGAAACATTTTCTATGACTAGAAAATGCAAGTATTTAGGATTGGGTGAAAGAGAAACCAAATGTTTTTAGGTTAGAAATCATCTGGCAAATGTCCGTAAAAGTGTCAGCTACAATTTTGCACACGGCTGACAAACAAAATGACAAACTTTCCCAGTAGTGCAGATTATTATTGCCAGAGAGAAGGGTCAGGATAAGATTGTGCACTCTCAGTAAATAGTGGCCAAACCAACCCAGTAGGAGTTGCTATTGCTGAGCTGAGGACAGGCTTTGTATTGAACAAGCTTGCAGCTCCCACTGCATCCTCAATTATAATACTTAAAGTGTTGCTTGGAAACCTGTTTTTGCCTTTTTAAAATGGTAAAATAAATATCAGAGAAGGTCTAAAGTATTTTATTAAAGGCTCTGATCTACTGGAGGAAGAGGACAGCTTTCCAAAATGCTGATGGGACATCATTAAAGGCGGCAGTCCATGCAGCTGGTGCTCCTGCTACATTAGCAAATGCCAGTGTAAGGACAGCTTTAGTGTTGAGTAATTCATAAATTGCTCGTGCCGGGACTGTGCCTAGCAGTGGGAGCCAAATGGTTTCCAAGTGCTTCCCTGCCTGCCCTGCAGTCAGCAGAGCATGAACCAGATCCCCACGGGCCCCAGGAGCTGGGAATTCAAAAGCAGGAGCAGGGAATTCAAAAGCAGGAGCTGGGGCTTCTTTCACTCCTTCGTGCTGGAGGAGCCAGAACTCGTCTTCTCACAGGAGCATTGATGAGCTATTGTTATGCTTGAAATTTCCCAGACCAATCTTTCTGCAGCAATGAGCCTGTGAAAGCCAGGACAATGATACACTTCGGGCTGGTCCCAATCTCTTAATCGATCTCCCCTGTCTTGGTGAACAAAGGCTCAGCCTGACACAGACCGGTGAGGGCAGCACATCTGAATAGCCTGGCACAAGTGAAATGACTGCAGCCCTATCTCTCTTTGTCAAGTGTGTGAGTGGTGTTAAACAGACAGTAAAACCTGCCTGGGCTATAGCAGCATCAAACTCCAGGGCTTTGTTAGCTGCCTGAGGAGGAAAGAAAAAAAAGCAGAGTGCATTTGAATGCCTTACAGGCTCTGAGCCTGGAATAGTAAGCTAGAAATAACAAGATTGCTATTATATATCATAATGGCCAAAAGCTTAGCAGGAATCCAAAAGGATTACCATTTCATAGAGTCAGAGAGAATATGAGGAGTTGTTGTTTCTTGAAACAAAAGTGGATTGAGAGAGCCACAAAGCCACCTGCTCAGTACATAAACAGTCCAGGAGGGATGGGAGAGGAGACTTGCCATTGGGAATTAGAGAATTCTGCATTGCAGGATATCCCAAAAAGAGGCCAGAGAATACCAGAATGGTTTGGGTTGTAAGGAAACTTAAAGCCCATATAGTTTCAACCCCCTGCCATGGGCAGGGACACCTTCCACTGTCCCAGGCTGCTCCAAGCCCCAATGTCCAACCTGGCCTTGGACACTGCCAGGGATCCAGGGGCAGCCACAGCTGCTCTGGGCACCCTGTGCCAGGGCTTCACCAGGGCCTTATGTGGACAACAAGATATGAGGAAGGGCCAAAAAAAAGTGATGTTCAAGATTATTTTTGGCCTAAACAGCTTTTTGCACCCTGAAACTGTTTCCAAAGGCACCTGACACCATTGCCACCTGCTCATGCTCTCTTCCACTGCAGCCACCGTTTGGCCCAAACAAACAATTCATGTTTCCCTTTGGTGGCTGAAGGAAAAACCTGCTTGCCAACATTGAGCACATTAAAAATCCATTCTAGACTGGATATTTTATTAGTTACTCCTTTTCCTAAAGAGTGACATGATTGAAATCTACTCTGACTTTCACCAAAGTTTCTCCTGATTTACTCAATTAAACCAAATCACATGGGCAGCATCTTGTCCCCACAGTGACTTTCAGTGGCCACTGCCCCTGCTGCTGGTGTGCCAGGAGCTGTGTTTGCTGGGACCCCTCAGCTGCGTGTTCCTGACTCTGCTCTACCCTTGTCCTTTTATTGCTGGAAACGTTCCTGACGTTCAAGGCTCCGGGGTCTCTAATCTCACCTTTCTCTCTCCCTCCCAGTGTCTACCAGCTTGTTGTCAAGGAGGAGAAGCTGCAGAAAGCCCGGAGAGCTGCAGACATCATCGAGTGCTTCTCAGTGCCAGTGAGCTACAAGAATGCCTCCAGTCTGGACTCCCCACACTACTTTGCAGCCGAGCTGAAGCCCATCAACCTTCCTGTCACACAGCCCTTCACCGTGGGTGACAACAAGACCTACAATGGCTACTGGAATGCTCCTCTTTCCCCCTTGAAAAGCTACAGCATATACTTCCAGGCTCTTAGCAAGGCCAATGGAGTAAGTGCAGGGAAAAATCAGCTGCATCTGTAGGTGTGACTGCCTCTCTCTGTCCTCATCATTCTCCTTCCTTCTCGATTGGATGCTGGCTTAACTTCTTCTTATTACCCTCTTATAGAAATCTGATGAAAATCAAGCATGCCATTACTTGTCCTTCACTCAAATCTCTCTCTGATTCTCAGATCCAATGAGAAATCTGCTGAGGACCCCGATTCTGTAAAGGCACATGTTGCCATGTGATTTACTAAATGAGCTGCTTAGAACTTAGATACTTTTTTTTATCTTTTCATAAGCATGAATCTCAGAGTAGGGGCTATTGTGCTTTTAAAAGCCATAATTGCAGTGTCTTGATAGTTCACAGTGCTTGTGATTTTGGAAGAGTTGTTATGAATTTGGATTACCCTGGAGCTTTCACTTGGCCATATCATAATGCAGCACTTGTGGATGGGAGTTTCAGCTTGAGGAAGTCAGCTGCTGCAGTGGGGGCTGTCTGCATGTCTGTCCTACCCCTCTGCAGTGCTATATTTTTGTATATCTTTACTCTGTGATACTGGGTTTAAAATGCAGACTGCACAGGAAATGTAGCCTGCCCCATTCTCAGACTCAAGAGACACACACAATGCCCCAACACACCCCATCCCACCACAGGAAAACAGGAGGTCTCTCTTCCAGTTGAGGATAACCTGTGACCTTTTACCTCTCCTGTTTCAGTGGATCACCTTCCTCCCCTTTGGCTCCCCAGCTGTTTTCCATTAATACATAACACAAGAGAATTTGCCACTCTGGTCTCCTGAAGAGGCTTAGAGCATTAACAAAGCATCACAAATTTGGGTAGCAGAGTCTGCTATTATTAGCATGTTTGCCAGTGCTTTCAGGAATTTAATTTTAACATAGATAAATTCTCTACGATATCACCCCTGAGAGAGAAAAATTACAAAAATCAGTCAAAGGTGAACGGTGCAGGCTTTAGTGGCTTTTATACCTGAAATGCAGCTGCACATTGCAGAGCACTGGGATGGTTTCACAGGCTGGCAGTGCCAATGAGTGTTCACAGCACATCTTAGTGCTTTACACCCTTCATTTATCACCACTTTCCTGCAGAGCTTCAGCTGTGTGGCTGACAAGTACAAAATCTCTTCAACACTGTGCTGGTTTTCACCTTGATTTCCTTTCTAGCCAATACAGTTTCCTTCCAGCACTGCTCAATTAATTCAGTTTTGGATTTGCCTTTATAAAAGAAATTGTGAATATATGTATATGTCTCTCTGTTTCTAGTTAGTTCCCCCATGTGTGATAGTTAATTGCTAGTGAATGGATCCCCAGGGAAGAAGGAACTTTATTTGCTTAAGTACAGTATAATATAATATAAAAGGGTTGTGTGGATGGAAGTGTAGGCTTCCCTTGGTGTTCTGGAATCAGGCAGCACTGGTGTTCCTGCTTTTCCTGTATCTCACCCTACATTCCAGGTGTTAAAAGGATGTCAAAAAAGGATGACTTGCTTGGGCTGTCCTAACAGGAACAAGATTGTAAAGGGCTTTTTAAACGTGAGTTTATCAAACAGTCTTAATGCAACAATGCGCAGTTCATGACAGGATAAGGAGTGTCCAGCCAGACACAGTAAATTCCTATTTGAGAAAGCAATTTCCTTCTGTGGTAACAATTTATATTTCTACAGGATATGCTTTATATACCCTCAAAATGTAGTGCTGTAGGTAAAAGTATAGAGGAAATACCCAAGAGTGGAATAGAGCTCTTCAGAGGAGTAGCTTCTGTTCTGATCTCTTCTCTTTCTTGGTAAAATCATTAAACTCCACATTTCAAATATTAGGGTCAATTTGCATTCACTCTTTTGCAGCTGTAAATAGTAGGTTTTTGTTCCATTCCCAGAATTATTTGCAGGTATCATTTGTATTTGAGAGTTCTGGGTTTTCACTTGTCTGTAACCTGAACAGTTTTGACTGGTCTTGGAAAATCCTACAAATAATTATGGCTGCAACATGGCATTTCCATCCGTGGAAGTGTCCAAGGCCAGGTTGGATGGGATTTAGAGAAACCTGGGATGGTGGAAGGTGTCCCTGCCCATGGCAGAGCATTGGAACTGGATGGTCTTTAAGGTCACTTCCAACCAAAACCATTCCATGATTTTTGATAGGGCACATCTGCAAAAAACTGCAACAATAACAATTTAGCACAGTTAAAGTAGAGTCTTATGTTCCCTTCACATGAAAAAAATTAACAGAACATTGCCACTCATTTTTTAATTAGGATATTCTATGGTTTCATTAATCACTGATGGTTGTGGAATGATGAAATTTCTTTCCACACCTGGAAGATGCAATGAGAACCCTTCATGCAGTGAACTAGAACATCTTCCTTTGGAAACAGAGGGCTCTGGGTAGAGCTTAATTTGAAGAAACAGCCTGGATTTGGTCAAAAAGCTTGATTAGGAGGAGGTTAGTAGTGTTGTAGGAGTTCTGCATTGTTTGAGTTCCTCTGTACATGGAGGGTTGTGCTCATTTGGTGTTCCCGTCTGCTCTGCAGCCATTAGCTCTGATTGTTACACTGAAAGGAGCATAATTAACAGCTGGATGCAAAACAAGTGTGGCAAATTGCTGCAGAAGCAGATCAGGAGCTCTTCTGCCTTCTCTTCTGCACTGTTGTGCTTGTCTCAGAGTCTGAATGAAGAGGCTGTCACTGGCTGGATCCATCTCCTGAGCTCTTGGGTGCAGTTTGGTCACTGAGGTGCTGCCTGCAGACAGGAGTCTGAGCACAGCATGGTGAGACTGAGTGGTTTTCAGCTTTGTTATACAAAACGCTTCCAAAGTGTGTGAACTTCCCTTCTAGGCACTGCTGACAGCCAAATGCTGAGCTGAAATGTGGCACAGTTTCAAGTGAGAGAGGGGAAAAAGAGGAAGGGGACACAGAAACTCCAGGCTTTGTGGCTGTGGGAGTGAGAAGCACCATTAGTTATTGTTTAGTTGATAGAAGGAGTCAGCACAAGAGGTGGCACAGAAGCAGAGGGGACATTTGGCTTGGCTCTGCTCTGGCAGGATCTCCAGACACAGCCATCCAGGTAGGGATCTGATGTTTGCTGCTTGTCCTGGTGCCACCTGCTACAGATGGCTGCCTGACAGAGCATGAAGATTGGCTTGTCTGAAAACCCTCCCTGAGCTCAGCCCCTGTAAAACTCCAGCCCTGCCAGTACTTTTCCCTCTGAAAGGTAAGACCAGGTTGACAACCCTGTGTTACTCTTTATCCTCTGTTATTCTTGCACTGGCTCAATAATCAAACTGAGATGCTGCAGGTTTGATTGTCCCCAGGTCTTTATCTGGCTCACTGCAGGTCTCTGGTTGCTGATCCAGCACCACGCTCCAATGGGGAGAATTCTTGTCTGCTATGTGAAACCTGCCTGAATTTTGGAGCAGCTCAGAAACCAGAGCTCCTTAAAAAAGTCCTTTTTGGAGCTGCATTTTACGTCATTGAGTTAAAATGAAATCTGTAACAGCGCAGTTGCAATCAATAACTCTTGGCCATTTTTCCTTTAAATGGGAGATGAGCAGGAGCCTGTGTAGCACAGCTGGGAGGGATGGGGGGATGCTGCCAGCTGCTCTGCCAGCCTGGTGGTCCAACAGGTGACTGATGTCTTCAACCCAGAATTGTGAAAAGTAGCACTGCAGGAATCAATGAGAATATTATTTTTTTGAGGGAATGATAGACTCTACCAAAATTCCTATCGATTTTTTTCCTCTCTAATGACTTGTACTACATGCACAACCAGGCAGCTCATTATTATCAGGGGACTTGAGGCTGGATTTCTTGATGCTGACAGGTCTGCTCACAGCACACAGCATTATTCTTCTGGGACAATTTGGAGGTATGGATAGAGCTGCCAGCAGAGATGCCATTCATCCCTGTGGAGATGGCCACGAAAAAAACAGGGAGGTGTTTGAGTTCAGCAAACACAGATGAAATGGCACCAGGGCTGCCTGCATCACTTCTGTGAGCTATTAACTAGTTTTGGGGAGCTCTGTGTTAGGAGGATTTTGGGTGTATAGTTTATCCACTTACATTCACTCCTTAATCTCATCTTGGAGGTGCTGGCACAGAAATAAAGCAGCTGTGGGAACACTTCACTCTTTATACACCCCTGTTTCCGCATTTGGTTGACCAGAGGATGTGGACCTGAGTGTTTTCTGCATAATAAATAAAATCCTTCTCCAGCCTATATCATTTTTGAGAGGAGTGGGTATCCAATCATCAACTACAGATCATTGAAATAACTTCCTATTGTAAATTATAAAAGCCCTAACCACTTTGTTAAACCTCCCTTCTCCAAATGACACAGATACTAAAAAAAAAGCTGATAATTGGAATAGCAATATTAGGTTTGGCTCAGTCTTTGGAAGGAAATAGCAATTTCCTGAAGCTGGCAATAAAAATTATAGGGGAGTCTATTGACCCTGCACAGACATGCTTTAAGACTGCAAACCACTGGCTGCAATAGGATAGAAAATAAACACACAATTTAGAGCTCTCCTAAAGTTGGGCAAAATTTGTTGAGGACCAAAGAAATAATTCCTTAAGACTGGCCAAACCCATGGTTTCTACCCTGTGTGAAGCAGGTTGCCAACAAGTTCCATGCTCAGCTCTGGGATGTGGGGAACCAAAGCTGGAACTGAGGCCGAGGGGAGGGTGATGATTCCTCTCTGGTCCCTGCACCAAACAAAATTGCCTGTTCCCAGCCTGAGCTGCCTTAAACCTGTGCCTGTTGTAGGGCTGCCCCAGTGGCACATCTGGGGACATCAGGTCCTGCTGGGGCTGGCAGGTGGCTCTTCAGGCAAGGCAAGCTCTGTTTGAGTCATAATCATAGTAAAGGGAAGGGAAAATGGTGGGTGTGAAAACAGATGGATGAAAAAGCTTTGCTGCTTTCATTGTTGTTCGTAGTCTGTAAACAGCAAGCTGTCAGTTTCAAAGGAAAGGGGGATAAAAAAAGATCGTGTGGCTTTTTAGGTTGCGAAGACACAGCTGTCACATGAACATATGTCCTGCTGCCCTCGTAGCCCTTTTCTGCAGAAAATTATTCCCATCCAAACACTGAAGAGACAGAGGCAGAACTCGTCTTATTATCATCCATTTCACTTGAGTGAAATGTGCATTTAGGAACCTCAGTAATTAGTAGATAGCAGCAGCTCCTTTGCTTCTAAAATGAAAGAATAAAGCTGCATTAAAAGAATGTTTTAAAAAGCCCTGGAAATGCAGGGGGGTGCTAAAGCAGGCTCATTGCAGGTGTGCAGTTTGCAGGCTGTGGGCAGGAGCTGTGTGGGCACAGAGGGCTTGCCCAGCTCCTCAGCACAGGACTCTCTCCAGAGGGTCCCCAGCTTGTGCTGATGGCAGGCGCAGGGCCCCCTCCAGGACAGGCTGCTAGACCCTAAAACACAGTGCTCATATGTGTCCATGGTGTGGGGACTTAAAAACAGAGCCAGGGTTCAGCCTTGAGTGAGGGTGCACCATCATCCGTTTTTATTTGTAGGTAAGTTCCAGGAAACAAATTTTCATCTATTTGTTGGGTTAGACATGTGGATGGGCTTATTCTGCAGCATTTCAGGATATGGAGCATGTTGGAAAGTGAGGGTTGGATGAAGAGCTGCAGGATGTAGTCATGAAGTGTTTTCCTATTCCAGGATCTCAGTGAAAATGTGCCTACATTGCTCCATTACTGTTTGGCTGTAAAACATCTGTCTTAACCTGGCAGTGATGCAGAGCTGAAGCAGTACTGGCATCTTAAATTAAGTTATTCCTGTGAGTTTAGCCCACAACATGAAACAGATATGCAGAATATGTTGGCTCTCTGTTTATCATTAAGATTGTTGTAGATATATAAGGCCTTGTAAAACTTCTGTGATACCATAAAATGGGAATTAAGTATCACAGCATTTGAAAGAATGTTCAGAAACAACACAGAGACTGTGTTGGAGTTTTATTCTAAAACTTCTATTATTATCTCTTTATTTAATTATTTTTCTTGCCACTGCTTTAAGCAATCTAGATGGATCCTTGATAATTACCTACACTGTTTATTCCTGCTTTGCTGTTGGCTAGAGAGAAGCACCTTGCAATGATAGGACAAGAAGTAGCATGTAGAAATTGAAAGATGGAAAATGTAGCTTAGGAAAAAAAATAAAAATAAAAGCATTTTCCCTGCCTATGGCACTGTAAGGTACATTCCAACCCATTAACATTCTATGATCTTTACTGTGTACAGGAAATAGCCTTGAAGCAAAAGCAGAATTTTTCAGAAAACAAACATGATTGTGGGAAAGTAGGTTTAATGTTTTTGGGGGAGATGATTGAGTTGGGTGGTTTTGTTTGTTTGTTTGTTTTTGGGGTTTTTTTTTGGAGGGGGGAAATGTATTTATTTATTCTGTTTCTTCTTAAAAAGATTCATGCAAACTTACAATTCTCAGTATCAATCAAAGAAAAATAGAGTAAATTGAAAAGGATCTCATTTTTATGAGACACCAAAGAGATGAGCAGTGGGGTAATCAGTGGAAAGCAACAGAATAATCAACCCTAATCCAGAATATGGACTAAATTCAAGTCTTTAAACTTCAGCACCCCTGGCAGCTGGGAGCCTGGTGTCTGTGAAGGTTCTTTCATGTTTTCCTTCCCAGAAGATGCAATTTGAAATGGAGTTCTGAAGTCCATGTCTTGTTCCTCTAGCCCTCGCTTTTGGCAGTGCCAGCTGTCCTAAGAGCTGTGCTTGTGCTCAGTGCAGCCATCAGCAGATGCAAACAGAACAAATTCTGTCTTCCCAAATCACCCCGTGGGAGGGTCTCAGGCAGGAATACACACATGTTCAAATGAGATCACTCTAGGCTCTTCTTTATCCAGCACTGACTAATTTCTCCAGCTCTCTCTTACATTCTGAAGCCAGCAGAAAGTGACAAATACACAAGAAAATGTTCCTCAGCAAAATGTGAACAAGTGTCCACCTACTTGTAGACTGCAAAAATCTTGTCTCCTAATTTTTTATTTTATTCTTCATTGCTGATTTTCCAGGTTAGCTTGCTGTATATCAGAAACTACATCAGGATCTCTCTGACTTCTGTACATAGCTGACTATGTACATAGTCAGCTCTGAAAACAAAGCTGTGTTTTTCGTGCTTCATACATCACAAACAGCTACAAAGACTTTGGATTTCCAGAATAACTGGCAATTCAAACTCGTCACCCACAAGGCAGAGGGGAGTGGGGAGTTCTGTGTGCTGCTGTGGTGACTTTGCAGTGCCAGTGTTGGTGCAGCCTGTGCAGGGGAGCTGATTTTTGAGGGACAAAGGGATGTAACCAAAGAGATGTCTCTGGTTTGCTGGGATAAACAGGGCTTCAGCCCCACTCTGGAGCATATGTGGCTGGGAAATAGATATAGTTTGTCCTTGAGGATCCAGGAATTCCTTAAGGGAGTTTGAAGGCAAGGTCAAAGGGAGGATTTATCCTGAGTATTTTGTTGTTTTTAGACTTCACACAGGGTGGCTTATATCCAGATTGTGTGGCATCACAGAAAGAGATCAGAGGGAATTGCTCCTGTGATTCTGCAATCTTCCCCTTCCTATGTGCCACAAAGGAGTGAGGAGAAAGGCACAGTGGGGCTGTGTGTGTCTGCTCCAGACAAGGAGGATTTGGCACAGATGGAGTAATTTTCGCCAAGAGCAAATTCACATTTCCACAAGGTTTGTCCAGTTGTTTGAGGATGGAGGGAAGTGCTCAGCAGTGCTTTGCTGGGCTGTTGTTTCCAGAGCACAGCCAGCATCCATATTAATGGAGCATTGTTAGCACAGTAATTTATGCTGGATCCATTACACCTGAGATGTGGAGAGGCATAAAGTGCTCTGCAAACCCTGCTGCAGGTTGGAGCCTGGCAGAGGCAGCTCTTTAAGCAAGCAGCACATTCCTGTTTGGATGGCAATCACAGGCTGGGCAGCAGCAACCCCTGCTAGGAAGGGCTGTGCAATGAGGAGCTGGGGACTCCACTAAGGCTGTGTTTGCAGCAGAGGTGGCCTGAGAAAGCTGTTTGTGAAGCCAAGCACAACATTCGGATCCAAATCCTGTTTCTGCAGCTCTGCGGGCTCCAGGGTGGATTGAACACAAAGCACTGGGTTTTGTCCCAGCTCTGCAATGGGGAGCTGCAGTGGTGAGGGTTGTTAGAACAGCTCGTTTGGCAGAGGCAGGAACACAGAATGTTGGTCTGCTCCACATCCATCAGAGAGCTGAAATATTCAAATGACTTCTTTGGTGTCTGTTTGCCATGTGTTTAAATAAATACCCAATTTGCAAAATTTGCAGTAATGGTGCATGAAAATGAGATGTACAGTGGCGTGTACTTTTGACCCAAGGCTTGTCAGTCTATTACAGAGCAGGTCATTTAACTGGGAAATTCTATTAGCTAATCAGGCACTTACGTGGGACCCATCACTCACACATGGAGCGTGGAGAAACATGCTGTCACTCCCAACTTTTCAATTCTTAAGAGAACCAACTGCAGGCAAGTCCAATGGTGTGGAGTATTTTATGCAACAAAAACTGTTGGTGGTATTTTCAAAGATGAAGTGCAAGAAAAGATACATATACTTTTAGTAGGTTTTAAAAGGAATGTATGTTTATTTTAGATGGGCAAATTACACACTGTGATGTTTTCCTATATATTTTTCTTGTGTTTTTTTATTTTTCAGGAAACAAAAATCAACTGTGTCCGGCTGGCAACAAAAGGTATGTGGGTCTCTCTTTCCTGCAAAACACAATTCCAGAAATGTAAAAACTGCAGTGGTGGCACAACTTGATTACAGTTCCTAGCCAAAGAACCTGCCTCTTTATTTCCTCTTTTATTTTTTAAAAAGGAAGATTGACAAGGCAGAACAACAATTTTCAGGACCACTTCACTATATTTGTGGTCTCTGTTATTTTTTTTAACGCAGGGTATAATTCTCTGTGGTGCCTCCTTCCCCTCGTTCTGTTGACAGCTTTTCTGTCCTGAGGACTGTTCTTGCTGTTGGCAGAACATCACTGAAAAAGTGACATTAACTTCCTATTCAATTTGTTCTCTCCACAACTGTACAAAGTAGATAAGAGAAGATTTCACGTAAGCCTAACCTTGCACACAGCAGGGCACAATTCTTACATCACACCATTTTCATGGTATAATTGAACAAACTAGGAGACAGCATTCCTGATTTTCATTGTGGTGAGCTCAGAACAGACCGAGCTGACAGGTCACACAGGGCAAACCCAAGACAAACAGCCCCAGGTTGGTTCACAAGGTGTAGGTCTTGAGGGACCAACAGTGACAAAGTCTGAGCTCCTTTGTAGAGTTTACAGCTGCTTTTAACAACTCTTCTAAAGATTTCAAAATCACCCCAGGGGCTACTTTTCCAGAAAAGATGTCAGACACTAATTTATTTGTAACACAGAGTAGCTGTAAAGATTTCCCCAACAAGTGCTGTAGTCTGCAAAGGGAAATGCTGGGCTATTGCCATGGGCTGTGCTACAGATGACTCTCCATTCCCAAACTTAGCTTTGCCAGCTCGTGCTCTTGCTGCTTTGCTGTCATATGAAATACCTGCATGGCTGCCTCTGGAGGCTTTGAGAGTTCACCAAAACTGGCAGGAACCCAGAAATCCTTTGAAGCACCATCCTGTTTTTTCCATTCTTTTCCATCTGTTTTGACTTGTGGCAGAAGTTAATGACTTCAAGGTCCTTTCTCCTGATCCTTTCTGCATCTGTGCTTGCAGAGGAGTTGGGAGGGCTCAAAGAAACCCCATTAGCCATTGGAGAGCATTTTCCATCTCCCTGTGGAGACATCCCCAGGCTGTCAGAGCCAGCCAGGCACTGGAGGGCAGGTGCTGTGTGGAGTTCCCACCTGTGCAGCAGTTTTCCCTGCTCAGACTTGGCCATGTGGGGCTGTAAGCAGTTGTGTCACCACTGAAAGCCAAGGAGGAGGAGGAGCCCATTTCTCCCATTTCTTCTCATCTGTGGCTCTGGTGCTCCCCATACCCTCTTGTTCCTTTCCTGTTTAAAAGTTCCTTGTAAAATCTTTATTTAATTCATTCTCTGGTTTACAAACATTCTATGTGTCTCAGTCTATGTGTGTCCTTCCTCTCAGTTTTCTCAGCTGGTAGTAATGTGGCCATTTCAAATACCTGATTTTGGCTTTCTGGTGGTAGAAAGAGCAAGAGCAGGACTGGGTGAAATGAATCTCCCCAAGCTTTTCTAATAGCATTGTCTCTTCATGAGATCAGGGATACTGGATTAATCAGTTTTTGGAAACCTGTAGTTCCTTCCATTTCAGTTGTTCATTTTTCTGGAGCTGGTGGAAGAATGTTGTCATGCTAGCAGGAAAGATATTTGCTGTGTGACTATTCAAAAGAAAATAACTTATACAGCTTGAAAAATCCCATTCTGGCATGATCTTTTATTTGCACATTCTGATTTGGGTACCTCAGTGAAGTGTCCCATCAACTGTTTGACCTTATTTGACTTCTGCAAACTGAGATAATTTTCATTAACTCTGTTAGGTCACCAGGAAGAGTCACAGAACCACCCAGTCAATGAGCCCCTCCTTCTGCTGGTTCTGAATGTCATGTCTTTTTAAAAAAGAATCTCTTGCTAGGTTTAATTTAATAAGAGATACAAAAGAAATGAGTAGAGCCTGAGGATGTCTAGAGCCACTGCTTTTTGGTGATCTTATTATTTAGGTTTTTTTCTTTATTGACTTGAATGGAAAAGGACAAGAAATTACGGCAGTTCTAGTGTTTATTCTCACTGTCTCAATTCATATCACTTCTGATTTATATCACTTTTGATTCATATCACTTTTGATTTATAGGAATATATCTTATTCCTCAGTGTGGAGTGCAGAGATCTCTGTGGAAATGCTTTTCCTCTTGCCCTCACTCTGAATTGCAATGCCGTAATTCCCAGTGCTGGCCCTTAGCAGGGAGCCTGGAATACCCCAGCCCTGGCTGGTGTGAGGCAGGTTCAGCTCTCCAGAGGAGCAGGGCTGGGTGCAGCTCACAGGCAAGGGAGCACCACGGGCTGGGGTGGTGGCAATGTCACAGGACCTGCCACTGCTGGCACCTGAACAAAGTGCTTCTGTAAGCTTTCCCACAGCTTCAGGTTTTCCCAGCATCCATTAACTCCATATGGATAAAGGGACCAGCCCCTGGAGAGGGGTGTTGTACCTGCCCTCTCTCTGCAGTGGGACAATGCACAGAAACACTCACAAAACTGTAGTTACACCATGGCCTCATCAAAGGCTGATAGCTGGAATGTTCTAGATGACCTCCTGTATCTGTGCTGTCTTCTGTCTGCTCATTATATTGATTATCCTTAATGGCATTGCTCTCTATTCCCTTTATTTGCATTGGTGTTTTTCTGAGGATAGAACCTGAAGTCTGCCTTGAACAAAATCAACAGAGCTGCCAGTGAGGATGCCACTGTGGTGTTCTTGGTAGGAATCAGGAAAAAAAGAAAAATATTTTTGGAGCCAGGATTAATCTCAACATTAAAAGCTCTGCTTTGAGTTGGTACCAGAGGAAAAAAAAAAAAATTGATTTGATGCAAGAAAATAAATACATACTAGTGGTGCCAGACTAAATGTTCATTTTGGAAGAGAGGCCTAATTTTCCCATTCCTAGACATTTGTCACTGCAGCAGCTCCATTAGCACCAGTGAAATGAGTTCTGATTTACAGCAGTGACAGGAAGATTAGGATCGAGGCGTGTTTAAGCAAGGCAAGAATTCTCTTGAAGTACTGGATTAACAAGGGCACTAAACGTGAGTGTGGGAGTAATTAGGCAGTGAAATGTGTTAGGCATGTGTTACTGGGGGATTGTAACACATCCTGGGTGTTGCTGCAAGGCACCTGCTCAGAAGCTGAGTCTCTTTAATTACTTGAGAGACGCACGGGGCTGTTCCACCGCCTCTCCTTCAGCTGCTGCCTGCGAGCTTGCTTTCTGTGCCCCGTTGCTCCAACACCAAGAAAAGGAAAGCAGAGAATGATTTAAAAGTGGTTTAATCCACTAAAAAAAAAAAAAAAGTTTTGGAGCTTTCCCAGCTTTCTTCCCTCCTCTTTAGGTAGAAATAGGCTGCCCAGATGAGCCCTTTTCAGCTCAGCCCAGCTCTGTGCAGGAGCTGTGTCCCAGCTCTGTGCTGGTGCTCTCTTTTCATGGCTCTCTGTGTGCTGCTCCTGGTTAGATGAACTTGATTGACAAGAAAAAGCTCTCAGATCCTTTTGCATTGGGTTGTTAAATGTTGGGAGGGGGGATGGCATCAGCATTGCAGAGCAGCAGGTCCCCCAAAGCAGAGCCACAAGGTCCCCAGGACATCCCCTGAGCTCATTTCCCTCCATCCAATGCCTCATGTGCAGGCTGGGTGCTGCCTTTGGAAGGACCAGTTCAGGGATTCACCAGCAGCCCTTGCTGGGGTGACCCTGGGTGATCCATCAGAAAACTCCCTGCCTTCCTCCACTCTGTGTAGCCATCCCACACTTTGCCAGCATGTCCAGCGTTATTAACCTTTTGTATCTACGTGTGTATTGATTTTCAGATTTGTTGGTCTCAGATCTCTCACCATGTCCCTCCTCACATGGGCTACTCTCTTTTTTTTTTTTTTTTTTTAATTACTGTGCTAATGTTATCTTTCACAGCATTAGGCACTTGGATGCATCTCATTAGCATAGAACACTCTTTAAAAATGTTTATAATTAAACCCCAATTTACCAGTTCTCTGCCATACAATTCTCATTCAGATGGGTTATTTATAGGTTTTGCCATTTGGTTTCCTTGACAGCATTTGTTTTAATATGTCCCATTCTTTCTGAATTAACTGACTTGTTCTCTCTGTCTTAAAGCAACATATTTATATCGACACTTTATTAGAGAAAATTGCAACCTCTTACCGAGAGAGAGCGATTACCTCTTGTATTCCTAAAGTGCATTAAATTAATTTCACAGTGTAATTGAAACCAAGGCAGAGGGCTCATTAATGGTTCCTTATCTCCCGATACTCATTTCTTCTTTCCTTAAAATGTGAGTTCTTGCAAATGAAAGAATGGAACTATAATAACCATTATGAGGTACATTTTTATTTTTTTTTTCCTTTGTTTTTTGTCTCGTGCATGCTGCCTGGGAACCATTTTGCTTGTTCTTAGCAGTGATAGGTAGACAAGAGGTGACCACGCGAAACCCGCCCAGCCTCTTGAGCACAGGTGATTATCAGCTCAGGAGAAGGAAAACTGGTCAAACTTCAGAGGTCTGAGCAGCTTCATGACTTCTTGTTTAATACTTGTTTTGCATGAGGAATGACTTTTACAATTGCTCCAGCTACAGTATAAAGGGGGGCAGTGCTTTCATGGCACTCCTTCAGTGAAGATCTGCCTGTGCTGAGGGTCAGCTGAGGGCTCAACGCCCAGGCTCCCCACACAGCAGCCCTTGAGTGTGATGGAAGAGCCCCATGGATCCCCTCTACACAAGCTGAGTGACCCCTGAGCTTGCGTGGAGCAGAGCTTGCATTTCCAATTACAGGAGCTGTGCCATTTTCTGGGGCTGATTATTGTGCTTATTCATAGACAGATGAGTCCTGCTCTTGGAGAAATGGTGGCACGAAAAGGGAAACTTGATTCTGTAAGCCCTCTGTGGAAGAACAGAGGAATTATAGAAACTGTAGTTTCTATAGAAACTTCTGCAGGAGCCAGAGATGCTGCAGAATTGAGCCTCAGCAGCACCAAGGCACTCACAGTGGGGAGTACAGTCACAGTGGGGAGGTTCAGAACCTCTCAAGGGTTTTGCAGTTTCCATCAGAAGGAACTTGGAGGTCTGTGTGCCATAAAATTGCCCCATCATATGTAACACTGGGACCAGGATCATCATTAATTCCAGAAAATTGAAATATAGAGGGGAGGTCCCATCAGTTTGTGGGAGTAGGTTCTTCTACTTCAGCCTGATGTGCACAGAATGAGGGGCTGGATGTGACAGTGTTATAGGAGATTAATGGGAAAGGAGGGTTGCTTTTTCAGTTTTTAGATGGATTACATTTCTCTAGGAATACTCCTCTCCCCGTGCTGCATGGTTGCTCCTACCTAGTTGTGACTTCTTCACCCAACAATTATTTCAACATTATTGCACATCAACTGTGATGATACAGGGGCAGAAAGGTGCTGGGATTACTGGGAAGTTCAAATGCATTGGAAAAGAAGGTTCTGATTTTTGGTAGTGCATCAGCATGGGAAGAAGGAAACTTCCTGGGAGAATGTTGGGATCTCAATAGAGAACCTGGGTCTCTAATGTGACCAGCGACATCTTGGGCTGGAGGGGGAGACTGCAAAAAAATCAGTGGAAAATGAGGAAGGAAGAAGTTCCTGCTGTTCCCACACAATTTTGCTGCACATGAAAACTGTTGATATAATAATTCCTGTTCCCTCAACTCCATTGAAGAGGCTTCTCTTGTTTCCTGAAATATATTCTGGTTTTGTAGATAGATAATGTATTTTTTAAACACATCTAATCCCACTTCAAATCTGTTTGTTGCTGCATTTTGTCTCCTAATACACTGGAATATTATTCCTTTGACAGGTTTATTCTGTTTTGTGCTATTTATTTCAGAGGAGTTTATCGCACTTTTTAAGTTGAATGTGTGAAAATGTTTGGTTGGTTTTTTTTTCCCCCTGAACAAATTTCTGAAAGTTATTTTTTAGCACAAGTTTTGTGTATCACAATCTGTTTAGGGGCTTCCTTATTCCAGGGCACAGCTTTGAATTGGTGCAGAATGGGATGAGGCCAGGAGTGAACTGAATTTGGTATCTCCAGCCCAGTGTCCAGAGGTCATCATCTCCTCCAGAGCTCTGCTGCATTGCCAGACCCTAATCTTGGGCTCCCCAATTAAAATAAGGATTTGGAGGGAAGGGGAGAAGAAGCACAGTGTTTGAGATAAAATTTGGGATAGTTTAGCAACATGAGACTGTGAAAACATCACCTTTGTAATTCAAAGCATCCACTGCCAGGACACAAGTAGCTTCAGGAAAGAAAGGTCTTTGGAGAAATGAAAATAAAATATATTCTAGCCGTGTGAGCCAAGCCCTCCAGGAAACAAAGCAGCCAAGGATTCACCTGGAGCACTGTGGATGTTCTTGTCCCTTTTCAGGACCCACCTGGTGGGAAAGGATGCTCTTGGCCATGTGTTGTGTCTGGCTCTGAGGCAGTGTACGTTCATCTTTGTTTGCAGATAAATTGGTAGCCAGATAAAGGACTGGAAATTAAAGAAAAGTCAGTAGTCGGACACAAAAGCCACAAGTGAAGGTCAAATTAAGAAACGTTTTCCTTTGGTTCTTTGGTTGTTTGGTTTTGTTTTACTTAGTTCGAATGCAGGGAGCATTGGATGATTTCTCACATGTTTTTCATCTCTTCTGCTTGAAAGTTTGCAGGAAGAGCTCATTGGATGTCCCTTGGAGCCTCTTCTGCACGGGGGCTGAGAGGTGGCACAGAGGAGAGGGCAGCAGCATGGGGGGAGGCAGGTCTCTCATGTTTTAGAGGACAGTGGGGTTTCGTGTTCCTGACCTTCACACCCCTACACCAACTCATTTGGGTGATCAGGATTTTGTCTCGATTTCCTGATACCTGCAGATCCTTTCTAAAGTGGGTCAGCCACTGGGCAGGTACTGCAGATCACTTAAAATGATTTTCATAAATAGATTATCATTGTTGGCGTCCTTTAGCAACACTTCCAAAGGCATGACAGACTCAGGACTGTTACAAATACATGATGCCTGTTTCCTTAAATAGATTTTTTGATAAGCCAGTATTTAGAAACAGGGTTGATATTAACGAGCTTCTGACCTTCTTCCAGGAGCTGGACATTAAAAACTATATGGTTGCATTAGGATATGTGATAAAATTACAAGGTAGGTGTGAGACTGTTTTGTGGTATTATTGTAGAGGTTAAAATCTTCATTCCAGTCTTGCCTGGAAGTGCTGCTTCAGCTTGGCAGAGCACAGGAAGTGTCCTGGTGTTTATGCAGCACACGTAGAGTGTTTGTACACAGACTCCTAACACTGCCCAGATGACTTTTCTTTTTTTTGCTGGGGGAGAGATTGCTCCTTTCCAGGCTGCTCACTCAGCTCGGGGTGAAGCCTCACAGGGCAGGTTTTTGTAGGTCACCCTGGTACCTGGGGCACCTTCATCCAGCTGGGCTCAAAAGGTGACTTGATTTCAGTGTTCACTTTGTGCCCACCCCTGGGCTTCGCTCACTGGTTTTGCAGCTTCTGCAGCTGCTGTGGGTGTGGATTTTTCATGATAATCATGATGAGAGCAGGGGGACTACTTAGAAGGGGCTGACTGGGGGAAAAGTCAATAATTGTGAATCTGTTATATATCCATAACATTGTCAGGCACTGAGAAGTTTTTGCCTGTTATTAATCAAAAGGTTGAGCTCCCTGTGTCTAAGACTTTACAGAAATCAAGTCACATCTGTAAATATGAACTTGTTACATTGGTCATTTTACTCGTTTTCCATTCTTTTATAAATTTGAGCTAGTTTTTAAATACAGTTCTGCAAAAGTAAAGAGTTAAAACAGAAGCATGCTCTCACCCTCTGAACCATCACATCACTTGCTTGCATCACAGCAGCTCTCTTTAGCTGAGCTCTTCTTTCAGGGAAATGTTGTAACCTTTCTTATTCTTGGGGACCATATATCTGCTTTTAGTACAAATTAAGGGCTTCTCTTTTGAAGAGGGAGGAAGAAAAACAGAAGGAAAGAAGAAAAGCCTTTGTGCTGGATTTGCCTGGAATCTCCAGGATCAATTATTCACTTACAGCTATTTTTTAATTCTCATTCAGCTTAGCCATGCTGATCTTGATGCCTCACTGTGTGTTTACCCTCATCCTCCTACAGATTCCACCCATAAGCCTGAAAATCCCTCATACAAATTCTGGTCTGTCTTCCTCTCCTGGACTGCTTTGTTTTGCAGCTCTCTCCTCTCAGAATACGGTTGAAAGCTTTTGGCTCTCATCATTCTGTCTGTTCCTTTTGAGCTTTGTTAAAGAAATGAGTGTGTCTCATTATAGTCTTAAGCCTGAGCTGTTTGCAGTCTTCAGTAACTGGAGGTGGAAAATTGGTGTAGTGACGTTGTGAGTGGTGATCCTCTTTGTGATACTCGTTTTTTAATAAATTGCAACAAAGAAATAGCCAAAGAGGAATCTGGCTTTTAGATGTGATGAGCTGTTCCACTCTGTTGGCTCATGGTTCATGGAGGCACCAGCACCATGCACAGATGTTTTTCAGTGCTAATACACTGCTGGAGGGTGTGGTCACCCTGGGCTGGTGCTGGGTAATTCCACACCAGGATGTAAAAATTCCACATATATCTCAGAGTTATCATTCCTGGAGGTACATGTCTGCCCTTGTGTCTCCATGTCAGACTGTGTTTTACAGATATAGATATTATCAGGAACTGAAAACATGAGGGAAAGCATTCCTGCATGCAGAGCTGCTTAAATAATTTGTAGGCCACTCACATAGAAAGCTCCATAAAAAAATAAATAAAGGAAATCGTGTTTACAAGTGATTTGAGAATAGCTGTCTTTTGAGTACAAGCCTCTAGGTCTATTAGGAGATTTTACATTCAGCCCACAGCCTGGCCATTATGTGCTGCAAAGAAATTACTCTGATTGTACAGATCATTTCAGTATGCAATGACTGGGAGCCCAATATTTTTCATTAATTTTTCTGGGTTAAATAATGCTCTGATGTAATTTTTCTGATTGTTTTTTGTTCCAAGAGCTGATTTCTTTCTGAAGAAGCTGTGTTCTTAGGTGTTACAATTTTGAAACCAAACCTCATCGTTGCCTGACTTGTCCCCTTGCTGGGTCTTTCCTGTCACCTGGAAGTGGCTGAACTTCCCATTTCTTGTGTTGCTTCTCTCATTTTTTCCCTCCCTTCTTCACGGTTGAGTCTGAATATTTGACCCACCTGTCCTTAGAATCATTTTATTTGATTTCTTTTCTTCTCCTGTTGAGCTTTGGGATGCTTCTCTCTCCTCCAGTGTCTTGGCTACTGGTGATTGTGGTGCCACTTCCATTGCAGGATTTTGTGCCTCACCAGCTGGAAATCTCACACAAATACATGACTTTTCCTCCTGCTTATGGCTCTCTTGAATTCTTTTTCCTGGCAGTGTCATTTTTTTTTAAATGCAATATTGCAATTGCTGCCTAAAGTAAAGAATGTTTCAAATTGCAGTTTGTGAAATAGGTTTTATGGAAGGAACTTGTATTATCAGCCCTGCTTAGCTACCTGCACACAGTAATCATTCTTTCCTGGATATTTTTCAGAGTGCCACCTCCCCAGAGGAGGTTGCTTTATATTTTGTGGCTTATTTTCCAATAATATACCTGTGCAGAAATTGCTGGGAGGGAGATTGCCATGGTATCTTTCCCTTAAATGCCACTGCTGGTTTTGCCCCAGAGGGTGCTGGCACTGCCCAGGCTCCCCAGGGAACGGGCACAGCCCGAGGCTGCCAGAGCTCCAGGAGCTGCCAGGGATGCTCAGGGTGGAATTTTGGGGTGTCTGGGCAGGGCCAGGAGCTGGGCTTGAGGATCCTGATGTGTCTCTTCCAGCTCAGCATATTCTGTGGTTCTGTGAATCAACAGCAGCATGGCCAGATTAGACCTTAATTAAAACCTTAATTAAACCATCAGTGTGTGATGATCCAGAAACCTGACTTCTCATGGGCTGGTGAGCTGGACAGCTCTGGGAAATTGGCCCTTTGCCCCTGCCCTGCTCTCTTTGCATCTCTGCACCATCACCAGAACTGTATCTCCAATGAATGTGCTTCCTGTGCTGTCTTCTGTCTCACTGCAAGATGCTGGATCTGGGAATTTTGGAAGGGATTGAAGAGAAACAAAGTCAATTGGGTTGCTAGGAAAGGACTAAAATGTTGTTATAGCCCTGAGTGACCAGTGAAGTGCTGGGTGAATGTCAGTGCCTGTGAAAGCCAGAGGCAGGCCACTGCTCTGGCCCCTGGGATGGTGCATTTTGTACACTACATAAATGGGTATCTCCGAGAGCAGCAGCCTGGCGCAGGAGAGAAGGCACGGGTAGGGAGTCAGGGTGCCCACAGTCTTCACTCCTCTGGCACTGCCTTCTGTCATTTGCCTTCCTTATTAAGAAAGCAAGCTTAGGGCAGAAAATTGTCCTAGTTCATGTTGGTGCAGAGTAACGGGGTCCTGACCTCTGTGGGGGCTCTGGGTGCTACTGAAATACACACACTAGTAACAGTGGTGACCTGCTCTGTGTCTCACTATTCCAGCATCCAGCTTCTGTCACAAGGAACAATTCATTCCAGGAAATGTGGTGGAAGTAACCACTAGGAAATATAGTTTATTTTCATTCCTTTTTAATGTCAGCAATATAGAAAAACAGTTTTTCAGAAAGAAAAGGGTGGCTCCTCAAGTACAGTAGTGCAGAGATTTGCAAGTGTGTTTAAAGATATTAGTATGAAATGGCCATCTGAGCAGTTTTTATGGGCTGCTGTGCTCAGAGGATTTCAGATCCTGCATCTCTATAAAGGAGAGAAGCAAAACTGAATTTTAAAACAGTGTTTCTGTCAGGAGCAGCAGAAGTCATCTCCTATGAGAAACAGCTCATAGAGCTCCTCCTGCCAGGGTAGGAATGTTCTCACCTGCAGCTGCTGCTGGGGCAGGTGGGAAAGCAGAGCAACCAGGGGAGATTTAGACATCTGCATGGAAAATATGCCAGAGCAGCAGGAAAACAATGGACTTTTGCAGTAATGTTTCATTACAAGGCTTTGAGAACCCCAGAGTCAGGAATTTGCTGACACTGTTATATTCTCCATTCCTAGGCAGTATTAGCTGAGACAACTTACAAATGGTTGGGCTGGTAGCCTAAAGGAATTGCTGGCCTTTGCCAAGAGAGAGAGAGTTGTCCAGAAGATTGGAGTGAATTGGTCACAGTGGTGTGGAGGTGTCAGGATGGATAATGAACCTCTCTTGTTCTCCTGGAACTGCAGGAGCCTGCAGTGGGGTGGGAAATAGCAGATAGAAACACCCTGACCACACATTGCCTGGAGTAACGAGCAGCAGCCTGGCAAAATCAAACCAGTCTGGTGGAGTGGAAGATGGAGTTGACATCAGGCTCTTATTTCTTCTAACACAGCTCACACTTCATGAGGGTATTCAGATGGTACAAAAATGAGGGGCGTCTGACTGTGCTGTTTATAGTAGAAAACCATTCTCCAACACCTATTATTTAGGGTCATGGGAGTAACTGCAGCTCAGCTGAAGGATAATTTGGAGTACTTCTGACTTTCATGTCAAATGAATAGAGTTTTAGCCATTTTCAGGGAGAAATTGTACCTTTCTCATTGCCTTTGTTGTGTGACAGTGTGGGGATTGCCTGTCTGGTGGTGTGTAGCTCACCTCTTGGACACATTTACTGCAGGATTGTGGGAGAGCTTGTCAAATAAAGATGGAAATAGGCAACTGATATGTTATTTTCATGCTCAGGAGTCCCATTAATGCATTTCAGACAAGTGAGCCCAGAAGTTATCAGTGAAGTCTTACCTGAATGGGGAAATTGGTGAATGCAGCAGAATAGTAGAGTTGTCAGGGACAAATGCTGAAAATGATACGTGTGATTCCAAGAGCCAGCCCTTTTTGCTTGGTAAATTTTGTGTTTTGCTCCGGCTAAACTAGATTAACAGCTTAGCTGTAGGAGAAGTGAAATCATGCTTTTATCACTGCATCATCTCTTAGAGCATATGCAGTTAAACATGTGGCAAAGAGGCAAAACAACACCCCAGTGACAATAACACTGCTGTCTCACCAACACATGGACTTGATTGAATATTATCTCCCCAAGCAAGTGACTTCATGAGCAGAAGTGATTCAGATTTCCTGAAGATCAGCAGCACAGAGCTGTCAAAAGAGCACAACATGACTCTCTTCTGATGTCAGCCCTCTGTGTTCACCTTTGATTCCCTTTCCCTACCACATTTAAGCTGCAGAGGAAGACCTGGCTGACTCCAGAAGCGAAGGTGAAGCCCAAGATAAGAGTGGATCTCGTGTAACATGAATTCATTTAACTTCATGAGCTGCAGTGGTGATATTTTTAGGAGTAGTTAAGTGTAACAGGAATATAATGAAGATAGGCTTATTTAGTCTTTAGAGTAGCCATGACTCAAATCTTGTGGGGCTTTCTAAATCAAGCTCAGTGGCTTAAGCTATGTCTGGAAATATTCTGTGCAGCAAGCAGTGAAGTCAGCAGAGCTAAGGTCTGTAATGAGGACTAATGAGGTCTCAACAATAGGGTAGAGGGCAGTTTTCTCCAAGGTGCTCAGTTAGAGCAGAAATGCTGTGCAAATAATGTTCCTAAATATGTTTTATTTTCAGGTGTGTAGATTTCACTTGTTAAAAAAACAAACAAACCAAAACCCCAGAAAGTTTCAAATATAAATTATGCTCTCTTTTTTGGGCTGAAGAAGTCTTGCCTGGTGTGTGATGTTAAAGGGTGCTGAGGAACTGGAATTGTCCAGACCGGCTGTGGCTGCCCCTGGATCCCTGGAAGTGTCCAAGGCCAGGCTGGATGGAGCTCCAAGGTTCAGCCTGGTCTAGTGGAAGGTGTCCTTGCCCATGGCAGGAGGTTGGAATGAGATGGACTTTAAGGTCCCTTCCACCTCAGATCATTCCATGATTCTGTGTGGAGGGTGCTTTATATGATGGATTAATGCTTGTTACATGTATATCTGTAATGGGGTGTCTAAAAAAGCCAGGCCTCCAATACACTGAGAAATACAAATGTGAGCTGATTTTAGATGGATAAAAGTTTCTGCCAGAAGTATTATTATTATTATTATTATTATTATTATTATTATTATTATTACATGTTACTGTGCTCACTATTTCAATGAGTAAGGATTGCAAGTCCATTTAAACTATTTGAGATTAAAATCAGAACTGTTGTTCTCCTGTTTCTGGGTGCATGCTGAGTGCTTTGGAAGAGTAAATGCCCCATTACAGTATAACTTAGTAAAATATTAGAGTCATTTGCACTACACTGGGATTTTACACCCTATTACTGCTCTGAATTATCTATCATTAGCCCTCATTAAAGGCAGATTTGGTTAGATGGACAATTGTCTATTGCAATTTGGTTGCAAATATGTTGTTAGGCTTTCAAATGAATATTTAAAGTGGATCATTGCACAGTTTGCCTACAAATTCTTTTTTTTTTTANATAAATTATGCTCTCTTTTTTGGGCTGAAGAAGTCTTGCCTGGTGTGTGATGTTAAAGGGTGCTGAGGAACTGGAATTGTCCAGACCGGCTGTGGCTGCCCCTGGATCCCTGGAAGTGTCCAAGGCCAGGCTGGATGGAGCTCCAAGGTTCAGCCTGGTCTAGTGGAAGGTGTCCTTGCCCATGGCAGGAGGTTGGAATGAGATGGACTTTAAGGTCCCTTCCACCTCAGATCATTCCATGATTCTGTGTGGAGGGTGCTTTATATGATGGATTAATGCTTGTTACATGTATATCTGTAATGGGGTGTCTAAAAAAGCCAGGCCTCCAATACACTGAGAAATACAAATGTGAGCTGATTTTAGATGGATAAAAGTTTCTGCCAGAAGTATTATTATTATTATTATTATTATTATTATTATTATTATTATTACATGTTACTGTGCTCACTATTTCAATGAGTAAGGATTGCAAGTCCATTTAAACTATTTGAGATTAAAATCAGAACTGTTGTTCTCCTGTTTCTGGGTGCATGCTGAGTGCTTTGGAAGAGTAAATGCCCCATTACAGTATAACTTAGTAAAATATTAGAGTCATTTGCACTACACTGGGATTTTACACCCTATTACTGCTCTGAATTATCTATCATTAGCCCTCATTAAAGGCAGATTTGGTTAGATGGACAATTGTCTATTGCAATTTGGTTGCAAATATGTTGTTAGGCTTTCAAATGAATATTTAAAGTGGATCATTGCACAGTTTGCCTACAAATTCTTTTTTTTTTTATCTTGTCCTTCCTCTCCCTCCATCTTTTAAGGAGCTTCCACCCAGAATTCCAATGCAGTGGAACCCGAAAAGCAGGTTGACAGCACGGTGAAAATGGCTGGAGTTATAGCTGGTCTCCTGATGTTTGTTATTATCCTCTTGGGAGCAATGCTTACCATCAAAAGAAGGTAAGTTTCTGCTTTGCTTCCATCTTGGACCTCTGGACTACATTGCTGTAGTTTCCAAAGGAAGAATCAATAGAGATCAAAGATCCTTTATGTGTGACAGAGAGCAGCAGTTAATGCCTGTGTACACACCACTGACACTGAGGGCTGCAGGCCCAGAAGAAATACCAGTTCTGGGAGATCCAGCTACAAAAGAATGGTTGCTACTGCAAAGAGATAATGATAATTAGCTCTAATAGAACGATATTATATTAATGATAATTAATGTCAAGGGATAAGTCACAAAGTAGCATGGAGAAGTACAAGGGGATAAAAGGAGAACCTCTCTGTGGTTACTGTGCTAGAGAGACAGAAAAAGAGACAACAAAGACAGCAACACACATGGGTCTCTTTAGGGAAAAAAGACCAACTTTATTGAACAGACAGCCCGTGTTTAAAGCATGTTATGGAGAGCTCAGACAGGACATTGGATAATTGGGAAAAACATCCATGAGATCGTACCTTAGAACGTGTCTCACAGAAAATACCAGGTGTTCATCTTTATTGTGAATTCCATACTGCTGTGACCGGATTATCATCCTGGGAGAATTTCTCCCCAGCTGGAGCTAAAACCAGCTTATCAGCCTGGGAATTGAGCTGAAAAGCTCCAGCCTGGAATATTTTTCAGGCTGTAATTTTCCTAGCTTTCTAACAGTGTGTCCACACCTCTCCTAATAGGAAGGGCTGAGAGACTTGGGATTGTTCAGTCTGGGGAAGAGAAGGTTTGGAGCCTTCCAGTACTTGAAGGGAGCCTACAAGAAAGATGGAGAGAGACAACTTCCAAGGGTCTGGAGTGACAGGACAGGGACAGGGAGGAGTGGCTTCAAGCTGACAGAGAGCAGGGTTATATCAGACATTAGCAAGAAATTCTTCCCTGTGAGACAGGTGAGGCCCTGACCCAGGTTGCCCAGAGAAGCTGTGGCTGCTTCATGCCAGCCATTTTCCCAACACTTGGTTCTTCTGATGCTTTGGCTGTCCTGACTGCTACAACAGAAGTTATTGCCACACAGACAAACCCCCAAGCAAAATCACTCACAGTGCAGAATGAGTCCCAGAGGTTGGACCCTGAGGATCCATTTGCTCCATGTGAACATTCCCAAGCTCCTGCTGAGCTGAGCTGACCCCTGAGAGTGCACAGGACCTTCAGCTGAGCTTGCCTGGTCCCTGGAGCAGTGATGTTTGGTGAATTTGGGAGTGATGTCCCATGCACAGAACTTTGCTCTCTCTGGTTTTGCCACAAGCTCTCTATAAACCTGGGCAATTTTATTCAAAGTTAACATTAGAAAGGAGGTGAGTGGGAGTATTGGAAATCTAAATTCTCCCTTTTTTTCCCCTAGAGCTGGAAAATTACAGTTTCCTCTGTGCTGTTCCCACAGCAGCCCCTCCCAGGGCAGACAAGCAGAATCCCTGCAGTCTGCATCTCTGTCTGTTTGCTGCAATTTGCTAGGATACCCACTGGAAGACACACTGAAATAAGGAATGAACTGGCTCATTGACTTTAAAATCTTTTCCCATTTAGAAGCTCTGAGTGCAGGAGGAGGTTTGGGAGGCTGTAGCACACCTCCAGCACCAGAGGTGCTGATCACATCCATTCTGGGCTCCCTTGGATGGGCACCACCAGCCACATCCAGCTGGGGCTCAGAGCTGCATATGGACAAGTGTTCCCTGAAGATGAACTTCAGCCTGTCAGGCTCATTTCATTTGTAAACTGGTGTGGGTTGGGGCCAGCTTTTATAAAAGGAGAACCTGATTTGGACCACAAATTGATTGGAACTTCTGGAGGAGCAGAGCTGAAAGCTTGAGCTCTTCTGGGAACAGTTTAACAACAGAGTTCTCCTTTTATTTTGCAAACAGAAGCATTTGGAGCTTAAGTTCTTGCATTCCATGTTTGCATTAGCCTCACTTTAAAAACAGTTCCCACTGCACCAAGGCCTCAGCGTACAAATAGTGTAGCCTTGCAAGGCAACAATTCAAAAAAATAATTTAATGAGCTGAACTTGAGATGTTGTCTTCAGATGAAGCTGGAAAATCTCCCAGTGACATCTGTCCATTCCCAGGGCATCACAGCTCAGTGGGAACAGGTACAGGATTTCCTGGATGAAGCATTTTGTTAACCAGTGCAGAGAGCAGAGGAAGGAGAGGGATTAGAAGAGAAGGAAGACATTGGTTTGAGATAAGCTTTGGTATCATCAGGAGCCTCTTTTTGTTCCTGTGAGACTCATCAGATTGGCAGCACGCTGCTTGGAACCTTTCAGACACAGAGCATGAGCAAGAAGTGCTCAGTTGCTCACAGTTTCAGCAGAACAAATTGCAAGAATTCCAGGAACTCAAAAATTTCTGGGGGCTGGTAAAGTTTTAGAGGGTTTAGTCAGATATGTGAAGCTAAATTAAACCAACCAGTGTATCTATGCAGTGGAAAATTTGGGTTTGACTTTATATTTGTTGTCTGAAAGTTTTAGTTGAAACTTCGAGTTGTCTAAAGTCTGCTGAAGTTTCCATGTCTGTGTATCTATGTCAAAATTGAGTGTACATATACATTTCTGTTTTAAACATGACTGTCTTACAGTATTTAAAATCAAAACCATTAACAGTTTGTTTTCTTGGTTTTGGGAACCCACTAACACCAGAAGTTAAGTCATAGTATCATCATTACATGTATATGACATAAAAATTGCTGCCACATAATGGAGAGAAACTTTATACAAGGACATGAAGTGACAGGACAAGGGGGATGGCTTCAAACTGAAAGAGAGTAAATTTAGATTGCATATCAGGAAGAAATTCTTCACTCTGAATGTGAAGAATGGCACAGGGTTCCCAGAGCAGCTGTGGCTGCCCCTGGATCCCTGGCAGTGTCCAAGGCCAGGCTGGGCAGGGCTTGGAGCAGCCTGGGACAGTGGAAGGTGTCCCCTTGTAGCAGGGGGTTGAAATAATCTTGAAAGTCCATTCCACCCCAAACCACTCTATGATTCTGTGATAATTTAGCCTGTTAATTTAGAGGTGGTTATCAGTGCCCACATGGGTGTATGTGCCTGCAAAAGGCAGAGCCACATTCTTTCATTAACAGATACATATCCTGAAAGATCTCATTTTTATTGTATGAAAATAATTCTAATTCTCTAAGGAGTTTGTTTTTTCCTTAATATTATTTAAATACATTTGTGTAACAGAGAATACAGAATCATTTTGTAAAAACAAAATGAAACAAGAAAAACAAGATATTTTTTGAGGAGAAAATACCCTTTGACTTTGCCCCTCCCCAAAGGATTTGATTTTGGTCAGTTCTGATTTCATCTGGCCAGTTTTAATTCTGATGTAACTGTGACTTGTATTTCCCTGGAGTGAAGAATATGACACCTCTCAGGCTGGTGTGTTTGAGCAGACAAAGCCTCCACTGACCCCTTTAAATATAAGACTGAATAAATAGGATCAGACAGCCTGTCATGGATGCACTGTAAATAAGTTCTTTAAACTGCTGTCAGTAGCAAAAAAGGAGATTTGGGGCTATGTAGGGTCTAGGATTATTTTCTCCTATGAAAATTCAGCTCCTTATTCTGGATTAGGATTTAGGTTGTTACCTTAAACTAGTTAAATAAAACCCCAAAGCCTGTAGGGCAGAACATACCCAAGCTGTAGAATTAGGAAAAGGGGCATTTGCACATTCAGTGACCAGTGTCCCCCCTGTGTCCCTGCTCCAGGTGGGAGGCAGGCAGGGGTTTGGGTTGTGTTGTACATTCTAGAACCAGGTCATGTTTTTACTGAACCATAACTCTGACCAGTCCTCACAGTTAAGCTTTGAAATATTCTTTGATAAGTCCTTATTTCAGGCTGCATATTTGGGAAGAATTTGAGCCAGAATGTCCAATTCCAAAACATAATCCTCCTTTTGTGTGTCTTTCTTTATTTTCTATCCTTATGGAGCAAACCTTTCTGAGCTTTCATCTGCAGCCTGGAGGGATGTGCAACTTTTTAATGAGGGCTGAGAGTCTGGTGGGATCCCAGAGTCTGTGGCCCAGACAGGAGAGCAGCAGAAAGAGCAGCAAGATGTTCAAGGGAACAGTTCCAGTCCATAGAGCTGTGTGAACCCTGCTCCTGGCCTCTCACAGGACTTTGTTTAATTGAATCATTTGGGGGATTTCAGGGGTTCAGCTGTGTGTGCTCTCATTTTCTACATCTTGGTCATGCTTCCTTTTGCTTAGAGGCTCAGTGGAACTCAGAATTTCACAGGGAAGCTCAGTGGCAATCACTGCACCTTCACTGGTGCATTGCTCTGTAGAATTGCTGCTTTCAGGAGATAACAGCATTTAGTTAAAATACATCCAGATGTATCTTGGAATCAGTGCCATTCTAATAACTTGGCATACATCAGGAATCTGGCCAAAATAGCAGGTTTATAGCAAAGGCCATCAGGAAAACCGTGCCACTTCAGTTTAATCCTCATGAACTGCTCTTTACCACAGAGGGTGATTGTGCACAGAGTGACTGAGCTGAACCTGGTTTCCACATGTGTTTATGGAAGTTGTGTTCAGAGCAACCATAAAAGTGAACCCTTGAAAGCTGCATTTGTGTTTCTAAGTGACTCCTAGTCACCCTGGTATCTTCAAGGATGGGATTTTAAAACTGTGCAATAGGTTGAAGTTTGTGTTTCACTGTTTTTCCCTGTCTTGATCACTGCTGCTGCTTCTGTGGCTTCTTGTGGCTGGTGGTAAATCTCTGATACTCTGGGCTAGGTCTCTTGTGAACCAGTCTTTTCAGAGAAGCCCCTTTCCAGCTATAAAAGGGAAAATATCACCTCTTAAGCTACAACTGATTGCCAGGGCTCAGTTTGTGGTGCTGCTCAAAATATTGTGAAATGAATTGTTGAGAAACTGTGCTAGAAAATGCTTAATCACAGTGATGCAGAAAGCTAATGCATGCCCCCAGTGCTCAGCTAGAAATATGGAGTGATGCTTGAATTGTTAATGAACTATTTGCATCTTCGAGTTTGATGAAGCTTGATTTATCATTAGACAATTTGCTCATTGTCTAAATATTCCAAAATTGTGGCACTCTTACATTGTCACTTCCCTATTTATTGTTATTTGTATTAATAGCTCTGACATCTTCCTTTCCATTTCAGAAATATCAAAGCACTTGAGAGGCAAAATTAAATCTCATTGCCCATGTTACTGACATGATAAAGTGAGGGAATTAAAGGTGAGGGGATTTATTCATGGTGGCAGAAGTGGAAACACAACTTGTCTCCTGTTCAGTATCTATTTATTCCTCACCAACACACAGCTGCTGAAACAAGTGTAGGCAAATAGGATCTCAGTACAGAAAACAGCACAAATACTTTGTATATTGAAAAAGAAGCCTGGAGTTCATCTGAATCTAATTATGTGCTTTTCTCTTTTTCTCATTTTGGATATTTTGTTCATCTGACTGGCCATCAATATTTAGAAGAAATGCATATTCCTACTCCTACTACTTGTAAGTACTTGACTGGGGATGAGGTTTTTTTAAGCATGTTCACCCTGTGTTAATTTTGTGCTTTGTTGTATTATTTTATTTATTTTTTTTATTTTTACCATTCCATTTATCCTTGTCTTTCCAGCAGCTTGTGTTTTATTTTCCCAGTTGCACGCTGTTATGTTTTCCCCATTTTCCCCCTGTACCTGTAGCTGTGCCTGCAAACATGAATGTCCACAGATATGTCAGTTACAGTTTATAGCTCTTCAAACTGGATATTCATCTTTAGATTGGATATCAGGAAAAATTTCTTCACCAAAAGGGCTGTCCAGCACCAGAACACGTGGCCCAGGGAAGGGATGGAGTCACCACTAAGGCATTTAAAAGTTGTGTAGATGTGGCACTTGGGGACAGGGTTTAGGGATGGACATGGCAGTGCTGGAGGAACAGTTGGAGCTGATGATCTTGGAAATATTTTCCAACATAAATGACTCTGTGATTTTGTAAATGCTAATGGACAAAGTGTGCCAAGTGCACCTTTTTAATTGTCCGTTGCTCATAGCCAGACTTGAGAGAAATTCACACCTGAAAGTTATTGTTGGGAATTTCTCAGCCGTGGATGTAAGCTTTTTAAAAACCTTAAGGTTTCTGACAGCTGGGAGTTGACATTATCCCAGCAAACATCCCTGTTCCTGGAGCTGCCAGGTTCTGAGTGTTGGTTTAGATCACTGGATGATGAAGTGGTTCAGATATTCACATCTAAATCACCTGTCCAGTCCTAATGACAATGCTGCATAATTAAGGCAGTTGTTAAGGCACATGAAAATGCTTCACACATCGGTGCTTCCAGAGCCATCTGTTGCCTAAAGACTGAGGGGCTGGGAAGCAATCAGGGCCAAGCTGTTTCTGCCATGATAATGGTTGTCTGAGGATCCAGGGGAGGAGAGGGCTGGATCAATGATGTGAGGAAAAAGTCCTGGAGAAGTGAGTTGAATGCCTCTGCTGCCATCAGAGGAATGGGAGGGATGGAGAAGGCAGCTGTTGCTGCAGACAGGAGCAGCTCTGCCCTCTCCAGCTCTCAGAAGCAGCAGGAGCTCTGTCATCATCATCATCATCATCACTTGTCAAGGCTCTGAAACCCACCGGGTTGTCCAAAGAGCCACATCAGCCCTGACAGCCCCTCCCGCTCTGCTGCTCCAGGAGCTGCTTCCTCTGCCCCTTCCTGCAGTTCCTCTTTGTCTCATCTTGGCACTTTTTTCTGGAAGATTTTCAGCAAGTCAGCAGAATGAGAGGGTTAATGTGCTGCATTTTCACGAGAGCTGATTTCTTTTCCATATGAGTTGCTTTATGTCCAAAGAACAGGGCAAAGGAGGATCCCTACTCACCACTGCCTGGAGGGATTTTGTTTCTCCATGACCCCACAGGAGCTATTGACAGAGGAACCTTTCCCACTTTCCAAGCATGTGAGGAACCTTAGGGGACACCATGACGAGTCTTGACTTTGCCCTGTGATGTAATTGTAAATGCAGAGTAACTCCACTTCCTCTAGACCTCACACTGGTTCACCAAGAATGAAATTTGACCTCAAGCAGTCAGATTAAAGAGGAGGTTAACTAAGTGCAAACTAGGGGATAGTTCTAACCCAAAGGTGCCAGGAGCTAGTTGAATTTATTGATAGAACCTTTCCTCTTCTGCACATTTCTCATGTTTTACTGTTTGGTTTCCTTGCAACCAGTAGCACCACTGCCTGAGAAATTCAGTACCATTATAATTCTGTCTTTTTCCAGCAGGCAGTGTGTGGTCAACATGTTCCCTGCTTCATTTTATTTTGAGATCTATGTGTTAAAGAGATGAATCAACTTCTGAGTCCTCTGTGACCCATTTTGCAGCAGCACAGCATTGCTTTAAGCAGTCAGCTGAGGATTGCTCTGCCAGAGCAAGCACAGGGTCCTTAAGGGGTCTGTTTGCTGTGGGTCAGTTTGCTAGACCCCTTTTCCTCAGGGAGCAGTGCAGTGACTCAGGAAAAGTGCAGAGAAAACCCTCTGGAGGGTCACCCAAGCCTGAGGTTGCAGTGAGCTTCAGCAGAGGCAGAAGGAAGAGCTTTAATGCAGTTTAATGAGCAGATGTCCAGCATGCAGCACATCACACCAGGGAGAAGCCAGAGGTGCCATCAGGCAAGCTGAGTGTTCACAGGAGCCAGTGGAGATTAGAGCTCAGCTTGCAGAAATCACAGAGCTTTTCCACTCTAGTACCACACCCAAAATTTTCTGCAAAGAGCTCATTCTTAGCTCAGTGCTGGTGGTGTCCCAGGGACAGCTCTGCAAGCTGGAGCATCCTGGTAGTGAAGGCAACACATCAACAGTCACCTCAGCATGGACATTCCCAGCACCAGGCTCTGCATGCCAGCTCTTGGGTTCACATGGACGTTTGGTCTCTTCCATGTGCTGGGAAAACCAAGCTCTGTTTTGGTTTTTTTTTTCCCCTTGAACAATAATCAAGGTAGAAGGAATGTTCCAGTAGTGAGGGAAGAAAGCAGGAGAGCCCATGAAGGAGCACACAGGGAAGTTCTACTGAGTTTCATGTTTCAAGTTTCACATGAAATAGGGCGTTTCATTAGAATTGCAGATGAAGATCTGGAATTGCTAAGGACTGTGCAATTCTTAGCCAAACTTGATTCAAATTGCTCTGGACTCTCATGAGCAGAGAGGTTGGATTTAAGTTTATTTGAAATGTTGTGGAAATAACAGCAGCAATATAGTTATATACAGATTTTTTTTTTTAAAGAATTGGTTTCTATGCTATGACCTTGTATGAATTATTTAGTCCTGAAGTAAAATTCAGTTGAATGAGTTACCAGTATTGAAAAGCAGGTTCCCAAATAGATCTGTTGGCAGATCTTTAAATGTAACCATATGGATTGTATCACTTCATGTTTGGTTTCAGTTTCTGGACTTCAAAGCTGTGTTTCTTAGAGCAATTCTTGTCTGCTTTCAGATAATTCCTCCCAACCCTTTGTCATCTTCTATACGGACATTTCTTACTGTTAGAGACCAAAATCTCCTATCCTAACTCTTCCAGACAGTTCTGAATGCTAGTTCTATTAAGGTCACAGAGACTTTTTTCAGGAGCACCTGGTCTTTACAGAGACAGGCCACAACATTTTGGTAATCTCTAGATTGGAGTTCTGCCCTCAGCCAGTCTTGTGTTCTGCTGCAATTCAGGAAAATCTGATTCTGAGAGATGGTTGAGTACCTGCAGCTCTGTCTGGTGAAACCAGTCCAAAATATTCACATACAGAAGCAGCTCTTTTGGGCATGCACAGCTATAGGTAAATAGTTATGGGATTCTTGTATAGCAACACTTGATTGAAAACTTCCTATCACATATAGGAAAGGATGAAAGAGAAGGCCACAGGGATCTTTAACGTGCTTTTAGTGGAAATACAACCCAGGAGGCCTTGATTCCTAACTTGTAACTCATTGTGCAGGGTCAACATCATATTGTGTACTTCAGTTTACCCATCAGCAAAGGCTAATTGCTTATAATTGCTTATGGGTTATGATCCTGTGAGGAGAGAGATGGAATTGGGAGTTCTTGTCCTGGTGCATCCCTGGTGCATCCTCCTTGCATCCCTGTGCCCAGGGTGATGCCTGAACCTTTTCAGAGGAGTTACTCTGTATTTACACCAGCACAAATGGTGTGCGAGGTTGGGGCAGAATTGCTGCTGTCTCTCTGCACTTCAGTTTAATGGGCAGAGTAAGATACCAACCCAGCCAGGTCTGGAAGATGTTGGTTTTATTCCCAGCTGAAGCTGTAAAACACAGCCAGCCATTCATCCAGTTTACAGAAGGGTTTGTATTTAGTGACAGACACCTCTTTTGCAACAGTATTTTCAACTGCAGCAATCCATATCATGATTTTATTATTTGCTCACCAGGAAAATAAATGGAAATGTTTTCTGTGTGTGGGTTGTTTGTTTTGGTCTGCTTCTTTCTCTTGGGGGCTGGGTAATGGCTGCAGAATGAAATTTAATCAAGAGCAATATGAGGCCAGGGAAGAATTTCTGGAAATACAGAGATTCATGTATGTGTTACAAGCACTCAGATTAATGTTATTTATAAGAAAAGAGCACTCAATGGCCAAGATGTTTTCTTTTTCCCCTGAACTGGCCAGAGCTCCAGGGACATGATTGCAGTGTAGGAAGCCCCTTCAGCTCCCACCAGAATTTCACACCAATTTTAATTGTTGGGTGGTTTCAGCTGGGAGTTTCTTTTCATGGGAGAGATTGCAAAGGTTATTAAGCTAAATGTATACTTAGATTTTCTAAAATAACAGAGTTTATGCTGAATTTATTGCCACCATCTGTGGGACATTTGAAAAGAAAAACATCCCTTTATTTTATTTATAAGCATACCTCTGTATAACCACATTCACACATAAATATCTCCATGTATTTCCGTGGATGGTGGGATCTGCCTGCACAGGTCAGCTTGCTAAGTCAGGATTTTAAGAAGACACATTCTCATTAGGTGCTTTTCTCATCAGATGATGGAAAAACAAGATTAATCAATGGCCGTGCCTGTCTAATGAAAGCAAATTTTAAAACAAATCTATAAAAATGCAGAAATTAGATGAGATGTTATTTAGAACGTGTCTATATGGTGATTGCAAGCCTAAACCTTGCAGAGAGCAGAGTTTGTGGCTGTCTGTACCAGCAGATCAGCAGATAACTAGATGGCTCCTGTGTGCACCTGCCTTGTCTAAACTTTCTCTAGTTGTAAGTAAAACTAAAAAATAAATATAAATAAAAAGAAATCCTTCACAAGCAGTGATTAATTTGATCAAGTGAAGCTTAGCTCATGCTCTCAAGAGCCGGTGCTTGAATTCACACAGTGCAAAACATTCAGGGCATCTTTTGACTTATCTCTACTTTATTTCACTTTCTGCTGTCCTGTGAAGTTTTCTCTGTGACATTGGCCTTTGCTCTTCACTACACCTTTACTGCAGCAGCCTCCCTGTGCTCCTGCCACAGCCTGGCTGTATCAGAGCAGGTGTTAAAGCACAACTAAAGCTGTCAGAGCCCCTGCTGTGGTGGGGACTTGTCCTTGCAGTGGCTCTGTGAAAGCTGCCCGGGTGCTTAGGCCAGAATTGCTCCCCAGCGCAGCTCAGCTGCTGGCAGTTCAGGAGGGCAGGTGAGGAACACACATTTCACCTGAACCATGGAGCAGGTCCCCCCAGTGTGTGACAGAAGGCTGCCCTGCTCTGAGCTCCCATTCCCCTGGCTCTGTTCACACCCCTCCAGTGGCCGGGATTTCCCAGCCTGCCTGTTGGAACCCTGACCCCTTGGCAGCTTTGTCAACTCCTGCCTGCCCTCCTGGCTTGAGAGATGGGCAGCTCCTCCTGCACAGAGCTCTCCCCGGTTTACAATGAACAGCCTTCCCCAGAGCTTCCCATTCCCAGCCCCTGCAGGCAGCGAGAACAGCTCCCCTCTGGTGTCTTTTCATGTTTGAAGACCTATCAGCCCTGTTTGATTTCCTTTTCTCTAGATCAAAGGTTCACATTTCCTTTGGCCTTTGCTTGTAGATCATGTTTTCCAGCTTTACCCTTCGTGTGCTCCTTTGTATGTGCCCCTGTAGCACAGGTGTGATTTGAAGAGCAGTGTTGCAGCAGAGCCCTCTCCAACCCTCAGTCAGAGCAACAGCATCACCCAGATTATAGTGCCATGCCCTTAGTTTTAAACCAGCATGAAACCATTCTTCCAAAATGGATTTGTCATCTACTACAGGTTTAGGGCATGGAGATCCTTTGCAATAGCTCTGCTGTTTGACCAGTGCTCCCTGGTATTTGCATGGTTCATCACAGCCTGCCTTAAATTGGAGCATGTTGCATCACAAATTACATGTGTACTCCTAGGCATTTCCTATGCACAGTTCTCTAAAAGGAATTTGAGTTTTTTTTGGCTTTCTCAAATTGCTTATTGAAAATGAGGGAAATATGCAATTTGTGTCTGTAGGAGAAAATGTCACGTTTAACTTACATGATCTATACCTAATGTCTAAATTACCTGTGCATGCAAATCTACACCACAGTGTACATAATCCATCCTGGCGAAACATCTAAAATTAAATCTGTCAACGTACACGCACGAGAGTGCTCCAGGAGTGGCAGTTACAGATTTAATGTTCATGCATGTAGAATTGATAGAAAAAGTTAGAGAAGAGTTTGAAGCTGTTGTTAAAAAATAATCCCTAACAGTCATCCAACCCTCCACAAAACAGGAATCTGATTCTGCAGGTACTTCTAACAGAAAATACTGCTGGAGCTTCCTGATTAATGCCCATGGCAGTAAATGGTTTGTGCTTGATACCAAGTTTGCATTCCTTGACCGTTTAAGTGGAACTCCCACAATTTTAATGTAGTGCTTCAGATTTTATGTCTAGTCTCTGATACGAGTAGAAGTTTCAAAAGATAACTGAATCAAATCTTCATCAATTTTTCCCCCCAAATTCACACTTAGTTGTGTTCACTGCCAATGGCTTGGCTTTTCACCCTGCTTTAGAGGGGTCAACTGCCTGATTATACAGCTGGTTTCATTTTTTCATTCGACTTTGAGCATCTTTCTGTCTCATCCCTCCTCTGTGTGTGTGGTGCTTGCAAACGTCATCTCTTCATTTCCAAACCCTCTCAGACTGAGAAGAGCAACCCGGTGCACTCCATCCATGGACTCCTGCTTTCTTCTTGCCACACTTCCCTTACCCTTGAATGCAAACCAGCATTAAGATCATTTTATTCACACCCTGGCATCCTGTCTCGATTGTATCAGACTCTTCTTTCCAGTATCTGCCTGGTCCTTTATTTCCTCCCCTTTCCAGCTGCATTCTGCATGAGTGGGGAAGTGTCTGCTCCGAGCGGGGTGTCAGCTGTGCTGGGACACGCTGGGCACGCAGCCAGCCCATGACTGACACTGCTGCTCCCAGAGCAGCTTTGTTGGGGTGTTGCAGTGGCTCTGTGCAGGGCACTGGGGACAGTGGGAGCTGTGTCACCAGCATGGCTTGTCAGTGATTCACAGAGATCTCTTGGAGCGCCCTATTTTTGGGAGCGGCATTTCTAGATAAATGCTTTTCCAATTCCAAAAGGCGTTTTGACGTGCTGGGGAATAAACCTCTACCTAGCTGTGGGTTTTAAGTCACATCCCTAACATTCTGGAAAGTGCTAGTCATTTAATTTTATAATCTTTTCTATGAATTATAATGATGGTAAGGACCAAATAGGCTTAGTCCTGTGCTGCCACTCTCTCCAGACACGGAACGGCAGCAGAAAAGGTACGTTTAGAAACCGAGAGCCCCTTGATGTGTCTGGCAAGCTTAGCTCTGAAATCCTCAAAAGAGATCTGTCTTCCTTTTCCCTCTAAATTTAGATGAAGAATTTTTACATTCTTGGAACAGAGAGGGAGAAAGGTGGAAACTGATAAGACGCTGTTGAATAAAATTGTAGCATTTTCAGATGCAGACCCGGGTTGTGTGTGCGAGGTAGATTGAGAACTTTAAACTCATGTCACCTTTTCTTTTTAGGCATTCAAGCCAATGTTTTAGGGGCCTCTCTGTCTTCTACAGGACCAGGTAGAACTCCTTTGCATAGGGCTTTTGTAAGCAGGCCTTTGGGGACTAAGGGGCTTGGGTTTGGGGTTATTTTTTTCCTGCCTAGGATATGCAGAAATGTTGGTGCTCATTCACACAAAGACAAAACAAGTGTGCCAATTTCAGCTCTTTGCAGCCTGTTGGCATTTCTGAAAAGATACCAGACAATGGGGACTTAGAGATAATTATTGCCACATATAATTTGACTTTCATTGAATGAGGAAGTCGCCCCTTCTGACTCACCATTTTCAACCCTCAGGAGTGGTCGTCTGTAGGGGCTCACCCCAGCAGTCCAGAGTGCTTGTTATTAAGGACTTCTGCATTTTGGATTAGTGTTTCCCACTGCGTGATTTTAATTCCTGTTGCCAAAGAATTCACACAGGCGTGTATGATTAGCAAACCATCAGGATTAAAAGAACCACAGGGCAGGGTTAACACACTTCAAGACTATTGTAGTTACCTCAGGTACCACAGCACAAGAAAATAGGGGCTCCCGTGTGTGCAGCTCACAGCTCCTAAATCTGGCTGTGCCAACGCTGCTGAACACTGGGAGCAAAGCTTTTAACATCATTAAACACCAGCTTTTTGCTTCATCACTCAAGGACTGCTCCCCTCTTTGCATCTTCATCTGCACAAGTGGATACACCATGGGGGCTTTGGGAGATCTGAGTAAGCCCTCTGGGATGATGGACCCAATTTTAACAGCTCTGGGCTTGGATTGGAACCACTAATTGAAAATGGCTGAACCCCAACTGGCTGAGCAGATGAGACAGATGTGTTTGTTCAAAAGTTTGCAGCAAACATCTGAGTTTTCTCCATAAATCTGTGCTCTCCTGGTCTGGATTATCTTTCTTTAAAACAGGCTTTTCCCACAGACATAGGCAAAGGATTTAGCTCTCTTTGACCCTTCTTTGCAAACAAGTAGAAGTGGCCAAGCTGCCCATCTCCTGAAGGCTGGGGCTCAGCTGTGTGCTTGAACTTGCCTGTAAATGCCACTCTGACATGTTCTGTGCATAAATGGAGCCTGTTAGATTATGTTGGAAGGAGTACCAGGTTTTTTTTTTTTTGGAATCTAATTAAGTTTAAAAGATGGGTAGTACTTACCATTAGCATGTTGTTTTAGAGAAGAAAAACCTCTTTGCAAAATGATTCAGTTGTTAGGATTTTTTTTCTTCTTTGAGTTGGAGAAAACTAAAGCTCCTTCTTACAGTAATCTGTTTTTCTCCCTTTTATTTTGTTTTATTTTCTTACCTAGGGAAGTCGTGTAAGCAAAGTTCTTTGCTGGTGCTAGGGATTTGTGTGATATTTTTTCAAGGTGTGGATTGTAGAATGTCACACATTCATTTTTAAAGGGTTTTGCTCTCTGATACGAATGAAGCACGGGGCAGTCAAATGTCAGTGGAAGCTTAGCAGCTCACTTTTCCTGCTTCTCTCCATTTTATTATTCTCTGTGTTTGCAAAAGAGGAGCCTCTTATGTTCTCAGCTTTGTTAGTGTTTTCAGAGCAGGCAGCCTTGCTGCTTTTGACAAAGTTTTTGCTGTCTCTTCAAAACAAGAAAAGACCCTTTTTGCCAGAACAGGGCCATATTTGGACATTGCTAAAACAATTTCAACCTTCAAGGTGCCCCAGCCTTCCCTGGCTGGGGATCCCAGAGCACTTTGGGTGTGTATCAGCATTCAGGAGGCTGCTGCCCTCACTGCTCTGCTTGGGACAGGACAGAGCTCTGCTCCAGCTCTCAGGTGGCACAGAGCCAGGTCTCACTCTCCCTCAAAGAGCATCCCATGGGATGGATGCAGATGTCCTGGTCCACTGGAGCGAGCAGTGCTCCCGTCCCGAGCCCTGTGCTCCTCCTGGAGCGCGCAGCAGCGCTCTGGGGCTGTGCCTATTGCACCCTGTCCAAGGCACCAGCTCCAGGGGCTGTGCCTATTGCACCCTGCCCAAGGCTGAGGTAGCACTCCCACTGCTGGGGTGATGCAGGTTTGTGCCAGATGAGTGACTGGGAGGGAGAGCTCCAGGCTGGTATCACGATATTTATCACGCTCCACAAGTTACGTTAAAAATCTGTGGGGTTTCCTGGCGTGCAGTTTGTCACATGCCTTGCATGTCTGACCAAGTGGGGTAATTTTATCCAAATATTTTGCCATTGCTTTGCTTTTAACGAGGGCGAACTGACCTTGCTTTCTCCCCTCTCCAAACCACCCCAAAGGAAGCTAGCCAAGAAGCAGAAGGAGACTCAGACCAGCACGCAGAGGGAGATGGGTCCTGTGGCTACTTCTGACAAGACCTCCACCAAACTCAGTGCTGTTCACAATGAAGAAGCTTTTTCTTCCAGCTGCCAAGATGTTAATGGATTCAGTAAGTTTAACTTGCTTGCAATGGATATGACCCCCTTGGAGAGCTCTAGGTTCTTAAAAGGACCTATTCCTTTGGGCACAGTGTTGAGGAGTTAGGAATGGCAGTGATAGAGATCATTGCAAAAGCTCCATAGAAATCTGAAATGTCTCTGATACTGCCCCTGGTTTAACTGTCAGACGGGGGAGAGCATTCCTTTGGGTCCAAATCTACTGAGAATAATTTGTAAAGTCTGTTCTAATAACTGCATCAGAATCAGAGGCACAGGTTTATTTGTTGTTTAGAAATACTTTTCCTTTGTGAGTAGAAGAGTCAAATCACTCAGCTGACTTGTAGGATGAAATAACATTTTCTGTATGAAATTGTTATGAAAGAAGGCCTGGTCTCCTGGCTAGAGAACTGGAATGGAAAGACAGCATTTCTTCCTTTGTCTGTGTCCTCGGTTTATTCTTCACACGGGTTCAGTAAAACTGATCTTAGTTAACATTTGTAAACCACTCAGACCACTGTAGCTAAAAGATTTTTGTTGGTAAAGCAGCACCACGTCCTACTTTAGCCTCACTAGATCCAGGTTGAGTGCATGGTGGATTGCATGGTGGATTTGTAAACTTTTTTTGTATTAAATAAATTTAAACTTAGACACTATGGGCATGTCACTCCTTCTTTTGACACTCAGCCTGTTAGTTTGGACAAGGCACAGCTCTGAAACTCAAGTGTGTACTAAAACTCTTGTCTTTATTAAGCATCTTTAGTGAAGGGTTTTTTCCCCTGATTACTAAAATGGAAGTGCTCGTGGTACAAAATGTGGTATATCATTGAAACCTCCCCTTGTAATCTGAAATTGAGTGGGACAGGTTGAGTGAATTCATCCTTTCCCTCTCTCTGCAGGTCATGTCAAATTCCATCTGCATGTGCTGCTACTGCCACTTTGTGTAACACACCTGTGAGATGGATAAATAGGTGTTTGGGACAGCCAAGGCTGGCAGGGAACACTTTTCTCTGATATTGAATTGACTTCAGTCAAGATCTAATTTTCTCAGGTGCTGAGTAGCTCGTTCCTAAGGAGGCAGCAAGAGTTCTGTGTGGTTCATATCTTTGAAAGCCAGGAGAGCAGCAGGCAGTGTTGTATCAGCCATCCCCAAAACAGCAAAGGCAGCTTGGCTCGAGTATGTGGGGGAAATCAAGTGTTTAACACTTCCCTCAGAATCTAGGTTTCTGAAAGTTTGGGGATTCTTTTTCCAACCAGAAAATTAGAAAAAAGACAAGCTTGAAATGTGACTTCATTTCCCCCCCTTGTTATTTTGACAGTCTAATTAAAACACTTGAGTCATTTGCTTGAAATGGCAACAACCATAGAGAATATGATGTATCAAATTTTGTAAAGAAACGTCGCTCCAGGTTTTCAGTTTTTTAAATCAGTTGGACCTTTACTTGTCTGACATCTCTGCAGATTTTATATCACTGCCTTCCCCTAATAACATGAGTCGGTCATGGGCAGATTCTTTTTTTTTTTCCCTCTTTATATCTATGAGAAAGAACTATCAATAAACCTTCATGATTTCTCCAAATTTTTTACTGCCAAGTCCAGGATGCTGAGGTGTTGGAGGTAAGTTCTGTGCAGTAGTGTGCACATGCTGATACAGGAATTTTATGGGTAAAAGAATTCCTTGAGAAGAAAAATAAAATAAATTGCCTTAATAGAGTTTAATACTTGTGGGTTCTATACAGGCCTACTTTGGAATAACATAATAGGATTATTTCTTAACCTTCCTGCTAACTAATAGAGTTTTACAGGGTTTATCCACCAGAGCTGTTGAAATCAAATGTCTTAAACAGCAGTCAGATTCCTTCTTAAATTGTTCTTTTGCCTGCCAACAGTAAATAGCATTTACAGCACCTCATGGCAGTCACCCTGTCCATCCTGCCCCTCAGCTGTGGCAGCCTGAGCTGGCCATATCAGGGATGTGGAAATGCCCCTCTCCTTTTGGGAGAAGAGCCCACCAAGGGAAGCAAAGTGTTTTCAGTGCCAGCATCACCTTGCCAGCTCACAAAAGCAATCCGAGAGAACCAGACAATTTGCTAAGTAGGATCCCTCCGTTACTGAATGACTTGCAGGCACCTTTACCTGCAGAATACAATGTCCTTGCAGGGCTTGTGTCCTTGCCTGCAGTTTTTACTTTCTGTCACAATAATTTTGATAACTTTTCAGACAGAACAAATCCAGTGAGTACCTACAGAAGCTTTTCTTTTCCCATGCTCTCTCCAGTTGGCAACTGGTCTGCTCCTGGGTGAGTCCTGTCTCCCTGCCCTGTCACCACACAGGACTATCTTTTTAAAGTCAGTTAGATTTAAAAATCCCACTTTCAAGGGTGCTGCCTGATGCTCTGCACTGTGAGGGAGATAAAAAATGAACAGCTGCCCTCCTTCTTATCAGCCCTTTGTTTTCTGTTGAGGCATCAAGACCTCAGGTCTTGCTGAAAAGAGGAAGAGAATTGGGCATTTATCTTTCCTGGCCCAAAGCAAAGCCCCTCATCCCTCTTTCCATTCTGCGGTGTTGTTATCTTGGCAGGATTCTCACTGATACATACAGGTGTTGAAATTAAAGAGATTTTTTGGACTCAGCCTCTGCCTCTGCCACTCCACAGAATCAGAGAAGGTGTTTGCTGAAACACAAATTGGTCTGTGGCTGTTCCAGCTTGTCTGCTTTTGCTTGGGGATTATGAACAATCACAGTTGTTCATTTTCTCAAATATCTTGGGTTTTTTATGATAACAATGTATCCTAGCTCCATTAAAGGCAGATGATGGCCCTGGCAGTGGCTGAGCAGTTCCCTGGAGTGCAGGAATGTTGGGAAGCAGCACAGTCGCATGTGGACATTGGCTCAGGGCAGGGTTGTTATGAAACAAGATGGGAAATGGGAAACAAAGTGGACCTAAGTTTGCCCCCCAGTGTCTGCACTGACCAGAAGGGTGTGCAGGGGGTTGTCACCACGCAGAAGTCATGGGCAGTTTGGCAGTTTGGGACAAGCAGCAGTGGATCAGCTCAGCAGGGATGCACTGATGATGTGCTCTGCACAAAGGAACTGCTCTTCTGGCTTTGCAGTGCTCGGGTGCCATGGACCAGCCTTGTCCAGGAGAATTCCCTGTCCTCAGCAGAGCCATCCTGACATCCTTGCAGAGGTTCTGGCAGGAGCTGTTTGATTCTGAGGATTTAACCCATTAAAATGCAGCCACTTGTGCTGGAGACTGATGGATTAGGGTGTGCTTTACCTGTGTGACATCTCCATTTGGGGGGAGACAGGTCTCCAGACACCCTTCAGGATGGACACTAGCACAGATCAAGGAGTGGCTTTAATACTTCAGGCAGAGCATTTTGGAAGTGGGGGAACTGAGTTTTGCAGTAGGAACCACTACCATAAGTTACCAAGTCAGTGTGATTTCACTTACAACAACGAGAAGCTGAGAGGGAGGTGTAGGCAAGTGGCATTCAGGGTTTAAAGGATCCATTTGTACCAAGAAACATCAAAAGTCACACCTTTCCACAATCCTCCATGATTTTGTGATCAGTGAGATGCAAAGGTCTTCACAAAAGACAAACACAGCAAGATGTAGTTCTTACTCCTGCCCCATAGATAGTTTTCACTCGAAATTGGATGACCTGCTAAATGCAGTCTAAGGACTTGTAGGGTCATGGACATGAGGTGTTTCCTTAAGTAAAAAAAATTCTTAAAATAATTTAAAAATAAAAGACAAAACCAGATTTTATCAAAGGCATAAAAGGAAAATAAACTCAATTCCCTTTTACTGGGTACATGGGATTTTTGTGGGGTTTGCTAGTTTAGGAAATATTATAAAAATTGAAGAATAATTTTCAGAATAGGAAGGAGCCTTCACCACTCTGCATGACTGAAGGGATCTGTGTGGCCTCATGTGCCACTCCAGGGAGCACAAAGAGAATTTTTAATGAAGTCTTAATCTCTACCCTGATGTGAAATCCTCTCTGGACGTGTTCCCTTTGATTACAGACCCAAGTGTCTGTAAGAAATGCTAGTTAGAAAGCAGCTCTGTGTATACATCTCATTATACAACCTGATTGATTTTGGGAATAAGTTCTCCAAAGTTTTAAGAAACTTCTGTGTTTGTGGGGTTTGGGGGATTTTTGTTTTGGTTTAGTTTTTTGGTTTTTCATTTGTTTTGGTTTTGGGTTGGTTTTTTTCTCAGTTTTGGTTCTGTTTGTTTGGGTTTGTTTGGGTTTTTTCCCTCCTTTTTAATCTGAATCTGGAAGTCACATCCCTGTGTCGCAAACACAGTTCATGTCATAAACCTCAGTTGGTAACATCTTTAATCAAACTCACTGACATGAGGTGTTTATCTGGTAATTCATCCTCAGCAGCTCTGGAAAGGCAGCATGGCCCTGTGACTTCTTTTATACTCCCAAATTCCAGAAAAACTTGAGTCCTGAGTGTCCCCAAGCCCTGAGAGTTGCCTTGCCCTGTGACACGGGGCAAACCAATTGCTCTGTTTAGATTTTATTTGATGTTACCTGGAACATGGCCACATGCTAAGTGTGGTGGGAGAAGGGTCTGGTTTAGGCTGACAAACAGCAGAGAAGTGTCAGAGGCCCCAAAGCAGAGCAACTTCATGACTTGACGCAGCTGGGGCAGAGCTCCAGCAAACCAAACCATGAGGAATTTCATTGTTTTAATGTGTCTCCAAGTCATGCAGGTCTGAAAATACGGTGTGAGAATGCAGACTGAGAGTGAGCTGATGAACTAGATGATTATGAACTGCTCAGGAGATTATTCTGACTTTATGGAACTCCCTAGACCAGTGACTTCTTTGGGTTTCCCCAAAGAATAACTTGAAATATTTAAGCAGTGTTTGCTCCGTAGATACAAAAAATTGCTTCTGAAATTACTTTGATGTACACTGAGTTTTATCTACTTCTGTCGGGCTATGGAATAGTTTTTCCTGTGTTATCTGTTGTCATCTTTCTGATGTACTGAGATTTGTATTAGCTTGTTTCCCAACATTCTGAGGAGGAGATAAATAAATGCCTGTAACTCTGAGAGTGAATGCAGAGTGATAACAAAAGAATATGCCTTCAAAAATGATGGATTGCCATAAGAATGTGCATGTTTGCTGTTGTAGGTATAAACCAGCCTCATAAATTTAATCAAGACAAGAATCTACCACGAAAATGTTGAGCCCTTCCTCCTTTCAAAAAAAAAAAAAAGATTTTATTAATATGGAAATACTTGATTTGATTAATATGGAAATTTGTGGATTCTTGTCCAGAGAAAGCTAATGCTGTAGTGGGAGGAGGCAAGGATGAAAGATTCTTGTGCTGCTGAAAGAACCCAGCTCACAGGGGAAGAGATTATAGGATTTCCTATGAACAGTCCTGGGTTGAAGAACAAGTCCCTTGTAATCTTGTAATGTTTTAACCAAAAAATTGTGACCCCACCTGTGTATTTTTGTGGTACATTGTGTTTGAGTAGGTTTATTTTACTGTCAATACTGATTCTCTGTAGTTTGTATTTTGGGGTCATTTTTGAGGCATTTCCTCTTAGAGACAAAAGCCTAAGTTTGCTCCTTTGGTTAAAAAAAAAGAACATTTAGAATATAAACCTATGAATGTAGCTCTGTGTGTATCCTGTTTAGGAACACATTGATTTACAGTAACTATAATCCTATATTTGGGGTCTGGAGTGCTTATATTAAAGAAAATCCATCATGATGACAATGTAATAAATGTAATATGCATGTTGAAATGAAAAATATAATTCATTTTGATAAGCCTTATATATCCCATATTACTGTGTTCTTTGAGGAACATTCTCCCTGTTCTCTTTCTCTCTCTTAATATATGTCTAAAGTCTTTTCCTTATGTCTTTCCTACCTAGCATCACCCTCTCCTTGTTCATTTTCTGTCCAAAGCAAAACCCTTCAGAGCAAATCTATGTTGAATTCCTACTACTCAGGTACTAGTGCCAGACTTTTCTTTCATTCCTAAATTTTCTTTGCTTTTGTATGTTACCCAATATAACCTATAATAGACCAAGGCTTCTGAGTGTGAGACACAGCTAACCTTGTTTTCGTTTTCTGTAACTTTTCTTTTCCTGTTGATCCTCTGTTGATTTCCATTCGTGTGGGTGAACGGAATTCCATCTCAAAGTTTCATCAGACACCGTGCCATCGACCACGCTGTTAGGTAAGAGGACAGGTATGGTGTGCTGGAGAGCAAACACACTCTTTGTGTCATAAAAATAACACTGGGAAGTGGTTGCCTTCCAAAATCAGAATTAATCCTGTGGTTGTGTGTTAGTAGAAAACTTCTGTTTCATTCATGTTTTGTTATTGCTCTTAATTGCTTTCAAAGGAAAGAAAAATTCAGAAATGAAGGTTTAGTGATTTTTTCAAGTATATGTTGTTTCTTTTCATCAATGAGATTTGGGGCTCTGGGCCACATTGCCCCAGTAAGGCTGCCTTGCCTTAGGCTTAGTTCTGACTGCTGCAGGTGGTTCTGTGCAGCTGACACAGAACCACAGAACAGTTTGGGTTGGAAGGGATCTTCAAAGGCTCTCTGGGCCAATCCCCTGCCATGGGCAGGAACACTTTCCTATAGACCAGATTGCTCAGAGCCCCTCCAACCTGACCTGGAACATTTCCAGGCTTGGGGCATCTTCCACCCCTCTGGGCAACCTGTGCCAGTGCCTCACCACCCTTTTTATATAAAGTTTCTTCTTTGTATCCAGTCTGAATTATCCTGTTTCCATTTAAAACCAACCCCTTGTGCTGTGTGTGGGGCTCAGCTGCACCTGCCTCAAGGGTTGCAAATTTAAGTGAGGATTTGCATGTCTGCAGCAGGTGGGAGCCTGCAGTTTGGGGTAAAGTTGCATCTGTAAAGGTTATTTGGAGAAATTCTTGGCTGGGTTTTGGGAAGTGGCTCCACCTGATTCTATATATGCTGAGAGTTAAATGCTGAATCTTTCAGGCAGTCAGGTGTGGATTTGAGAGGATGACAAACAGGCAGGTCCTGAGAGGCAGAGGCTGTTCTGTGGCTGTAAAAGGTATCAGAAAGAAATTCTTCCCTGTGAGGTGGGGGAGCACCTGGCACAGGGTGCCCAGGGAAGCTGTGGCTGTCCCTGGATCCCTGGAAGTGTCCAAGGGCAGGCTGGACATTGGGGATTGGAGCAGCCTGGGACAGTGGAAGGTGTCCCTGCCATGGCAGGGGGTGGCACTGGATGGGCTTTGAGTTCCCTTCTCACCCAAACTACTCTGATTCTCTGATTTATGAATTCCTTTGCTATGGAGCAGAAAGATGATGTGTGGCTGATCAGAATCTAGCCAGGATTTATCATTTTGGATTATCTACAGTAAATGTTCCTTCCAGACACAGTAATGTACCGTGACTGCTTCAAACATCACTCAGAGCATGTGGAAGGGCCACTGTTGGACCAGGAAGAAATGACAACCAGTGGCTGTTCCTTGGTTTACAGCCTGGCACAGAGGCTTGGAGGGGCTGCCACAACACACACATCAGTCCTGCTGCCTGCCAAAATGCTGATGGCAAAGAATGAGGTCTCTGAATGGGGTGGGGAAGGAAAGGAGTCCATTTCCCAGAAGGTTTGTTTCATTTCCCAGTGTCATCAACAGAAAAGCCTAAAGGCAGGTTTCTCTTCTGGCTGTGCTTTAGAAACAAGGCCCTGACCTGCAGTTTGATGGAAGATATCAAACTCCCTCAGACTGGTGTTTGGCATCTGGGAAAACCTGGCCATTCTTTGGGGGAGCTGTTTTCCCCCCTCTGCCCTGATGGAATTAAGGGGTGAACTGCACTCGTGGTACTCTGAAGCTCGAGGAGCAATGATCAGGTTCCCTCTGTGCTTCTCCTGGCAAAGCAAAAGCCCCCAAAACTTTTAAAACCCCAAATTTTACAGATGAAAAAGAGGAAATAGGAATCTAACCAGCCTTGCGATTATATATTCAAAACTATTTCAAATTTCTACGGAGCACTATATCTGAGTAAGGATTGATATCCCTGTTTTACACATGGGAAGTTAAGTATAGAGTATTTTTAAGAGATGAATTGCACAGACTGGTCACTGTCCCAGTTCCACCTGAATTTAACAGCGTGTGAAACAGCCCCTGATATTGAAAAAACTTTTATCTTGTGACTTGCAGACAAATGAAGGCCTTGGTGTTCCGGTTTCTCAGACAAATCCATCAGATGTTGGATATTGCTGTATGAGAAAAATAAGTTTAATTTTTGATGCTTATTAATATTAATTCCCAGGGAAGAAAAACATATCTTAAAAAGGGATCAGTCATCCCACTACCAATATCTGTGCCTGCAATTCAGTACTGTTTGTTCCCATCTATAATGCTTTCTGCTAATAAATGTTCTATATTTGCAGTATTGCATGGCTCCCTAGGCTTGGCTGTAACATATAAGATACAGGAGATTTGGGATTTGCCTCTATCCCAATTCCTGATTAATTATTTTTTATTAATGCATATTTTTAGTGAAGTCATCTTCTCTTCCATTTGTGGACAACTCTGGATTTTAAATGTTTTGCTCAAACATCTTCACTAGAGAAGGGAATATCTAACACTAAAAAATAAATGAGGTAGATTTCCACTTGAAGATGAGGTAGCACAACTTTAGGGATTACTTTTGGGGGAAAGATTCATGTCCAGTAGCTCTTGAGGATGTTCAGGAGATCTCATCAGGGCGTCTCTTCAGGGGAACCAGCATGTCCTTCCCTTGCATCAGTTGGCATCTCCTGGCAGCAGGAAAGGACTTTTAGCCTTGTTCTTATTCCAGCTGCTCATGAGGGTGTTCACAAGGGTCACTACCCTCCAGAGAGGACAGGGATTTTAGTGCCTTGCAAATGGGCACAACAAGCAGAGAGAGCTCTCTGACACAAAGTCTCAACCAAAAAACTGGCTGTGCTTAAAAAGACATAGAAATTTTCCATGGATTTTTAGACTTTTGCAGCTTTTTTGCCCACCCCTTAATCAGTCTGCTGTGTGTGCATCTCCAACTTAGTTTGAATAACTCAAAGACGTTAAGGAGCCAGCATTGCTGCTTTAGCAGGTGCATCCATCACTTTTTCAATTGTGGGATGAGTTATTTCTGTGCAAGGGATGCTCAAAAATGCAATGGCTTGACCTGCTCAGTTGCATCAGAAGCCTCCCAGGCCAAGTCAGCCTCTAATAAGGAGCTGTGGGAGAGGTTTTCCCAGCACTTTGCTGTGCTGAGGCTGCCCAGGAGCAGAGTGAGCACCAAAGGTCCAGACCTCTGTAGGCTGGGCCTTGAGCTGAATTTCTCTTGCATTTTTTCCTGCCTGCAGAACTGGAAAACCCTCTCCCAGTCTTTAGTGGCTTGTAGTTTTGTGTGCTGTTTTGAAGTTTGCAGCTGTTTTCCAGATGTAACTGAATTTCTCTGGAAGGGGGATTGGTCTGGCAGCCTCTTCTCCCTGAGAAGGCAAAGACAGATTTCACTTGGTGGGGTCCACACATCCAAAGAGCTTTGCAGTTACATTTGTACCAAATAATCCCAAATCATTGCCCTCCTCACCAAAGCATCTTCTGTGCATCTTTAACAGGATTTTCTGCTATACTACCTGATGAAGAAAATATAATAGTCTTTATAAGATCAGAATAGTATTATGTAAGAATACTCTTACAATATTAGAGTACTGTCATATTCTTATTAGAATACTCTTACAGGATTAGAATACTCTTATGCTTGGTGCTAACCAAGCAATTCTTACAAAGTTCTAGAATCTAGAAAAATATTACTTACTTTTAAAAAAAATTATGAATGTGTGGTTTCTTCATGCCATTGAAATGAAAGGTGCACCCTCTGTGCTCTGTCAAGCCTGCTGTCAGAAGGCTTTGTTAAGGAATGTGCCCTTTCAGAGCTCAGTTGATATCATTAGATAAATGATGTTTTGCCTTTGGTTTGCCATACCACTGTTGGTATTGTAGATAGAATATTAGTGCTGGGTATTTATCATGTAATAAAGCCTTGACATGCACAAAAAAAAGCAAATTATTTTTCATCTTGCGCCATATCCCTGGTGTGAGGGGAAGAAGTATTAGCCATGCTCTGGTCACCCCTGGAAGATGTCAGAGAATTGACAGCCTTTGCTCTAGTGTGGAGAGATTGGCTCTGTGTGTAATTAAATCTACCACAAACACCACTCAAAACATAATTTATTTTGTGCAAAGGGTGTCGCATCGCATCTCATCACTTGCCAAGGCTAAGAGAATAAAAAATATAAGCAGATATGATAGCCCTGTCATTTCAGCCACGGGAGGGATTTGTGGACATTAAAGCAAAAGTTTTGAGAGAAGCTTCTCCACATGTAGAAGATGACACATCAGTGCAGCTTTGCTTTTAGTTGTAAGAGGCATAGGTGAGTTTTCTGGCCAGGAGACAACACCATACTCTGTGCCCAGATATCCATTTCTCAGTCTAACTATGTTTGCAAAACAAATGATCTCTATAAAAGCATCTAAAGCTTTAATCCCTAAAGGTGCTCTGGATGAGCAGGACCCTTCCCAGCAGCCTTACTGGGATGTTGCACAGGGCTCTGATCATACAGAGCCACTTCCAGACTGGCAATCTAATTTCTCAGCTGCTCTTAGTCTTGTCTGTGACATTCATGGAGAAGTTCATCAGTTTTTCTGTGGAGGCAAACATATTTATTTTACTTGTCTGAGTAGCACAAAAGTACAGAACACAAGGTGGTGTAGCAGCAGGCAGGCAATAACAACTCACTGTCAGGGCTGCTCATCAAGTAGGGGAGGATTCCACTGAAGTGACCCAGCTCCTCTCTGCATGCTGGACTCTGTTACTTCTTGGCACAATAAGACCTCAGAGTTGATTTCAGCAAGTTCGTGATTATTTCCCCAGCAAAGACACTCACAAAAAGCACCATTTCATCGGCAGGGAGAATTCGTGAATATGTGAATTGCATTGTTACATTTGCTTATCTGCAGTTACACACTAAACACATGAACTGATACCTGAAGAGTTTCCCAATCAGCCAAGTTATGTAAGAGACAGGGAATCATTAATTTGCTGTCTTCTACAGAATTTTGGGGTGTTAGGTGAACTCTCAAGCTGATCACAGAATGGTTTGTGTTGGAAGGAATTTTAAAGCTCCTCTCCTTCCACCCCTTGCCATGGGCAGGGACACTTTCCACTAGGCCAGGCTGCTCCAAGCCCCATCCAGCCTGGCCTTGTATCCTTGGGGGATCATGAAAATCCAGAATCAAAACATCTGAGTTGGCAAAGGACATCTTAATATGGGGAGTAAGAGTGGCACTGAAAAGGGTTAACAAACAAGCTGGCAACACACTTTGCTGTCACAAGCTGCTGATATTAGAAACAATCCTGTCATAAACAGCATGTTCCCAGCCACATGCAGAATACCTGCCTCATTTGCAGCTGCACAAATAGAACTGGGGAAAATTGGAAATTGTTCCAGGAAGGAACCGGAGACCTGAGCAGCCTGCCCTAATGAGACTTCAGAAGCTCTCAATTGATTTACTTTATCAAAGAGAAACTGAAGAAGTGATTTGATCAGTGCCTGCATGGGTCAGGATTTCAGATGCTCAGAGGGCTCTTTAATCTAACAGAAGGTATAATAAGATTCAGTGCCTGCAATCGAAGCTAAGCAAAATCAAATTGCAATTAAGAAATGTTTAGACAGCAAGGGTAATTAACTATTGCCACGATTTTGGGGGTCAGAATAGAATTACCGGCTCTTTAAATGTTTTAATTTGAATTATTTCTTGGAACGGTATTCCGTCTTTGGAATGCAGTGAAATATGGTGGTGTGGGTTCCTATCAAAAGCACAAGTACATATGATTAGGATAAATGTGCATATAAATATAATTTTAAAAAAACCAAACCCTGATGCATGGTCTTGTACATTTAGTAGTTTCTGAGTATTAGAGTGAATTATTTCGTGCTACTTTTCCATTAAAAAAACCTCTATTTTCCTGTTTTGCTTTTCTCACTGAAAACTCACCAAAGGCACACGTGTTTTATTGGCACTGCCAAAAATTTAGTGAAAAGTCTTGGCCAATTTGTCCTGCAAAGTCATCCTCATTTGGTGGGGACTGGGACATGTTTGTGAGAAGCAGACAGAGAAAAGGAACTGTGAAAAATCACTTTAACTTGCCTTTAGTGCAGCAATTAAAGCAGCAGCCTGACTATGCTGGAATCTTTGTTGTCTTTCCCAGTAATAATGGTGCCAGAAGGAGGGAGATGTGCGTTATAGCTGCAAACAGAAGGAAAAGCAAAGCCTGTTTGCCAGCCCTCCAAAGGCTCTTTTGGTTGACTGTTCCAGTGAGAAATCAGTTTGCTGCCACCTCCCCTCCCACGTGCATTTTGAATTGCTCACAAAATTGCTGCAAACACATCCTGAGAGGTGCCTGGCCCTGCTGAGCGCCTCATTACCCGTGCTTAGCTCCACACTCTGGGGTGATTACATGGAGAGGGAGCAATGTGTTACCTGCATCATGCTTTATTAGCAGAACATGGAAGTGGTAAGCTCAGCTCACACACGGCAGTGTGTGCCCAGAAAAGCCCCTCTACATTTTCCTTGGCCCAGATAAAATGCTCATGGGAGTAACTGAGAGTCCAGAGCTGCTGGTGCTGTTGGGGTTGGGATTTTTTGCAGGTAGCGCAGGTGCCATGCATGATGTGTTTGTCACAGAGGACTGGAGGAGGTGATGGCCCAGTTTCAGCTGTGTGTCCCAGGCTGGAGAGGAGGCTGACCTGCATTGTGTGATGCTTTTCTTTAAGCAGAAACTCCTGACTGGGTGAGGCACACAAAGGTGCTGCCACAGATGGCACTTTGCAGTCTTCCCTGGCAGGGTGGGCAGGCCCTGGCACAGGGTGCTCAGAGCAGCTGTGGCTGCCCCTGGATCCCTGGCAGTGTCCAAGGCCAGGTTGGACAGGGCTTGGAGCAACCTGGTATACTGAAGCAAAGTGGTCCCTTCCAAGCCCAAACCATTCTGTGCTTCTGTGCCACAAGAGCTATTCCTACAGTCAGTGGGATTTGCACCAATTTTTATCCCATTGACTAAAGAGTCACTATGTGACCAGTTGTCACTATGGACTCAAAGGCCAGAGACAGACCCCTCTTTGCTGCTGAGTACCTTTTTCTAGTCCCAGCTCAGTACCATGAATGCCTACCTTAAGAGAAGTTATTCTGGAAAGAAGGGGTCACCACTTTCCTGGCTCTCACCTCTCCCTGTGACACATCTCTCTGAGAAGAGAGCCAAGTACACCAGAATTCGAGGAACTGATGAAGAGAGAAATTAGCAATTGCCTGCAAAGGAGCTGGCTGATGTGAGCTCCATTTTACAAGTCGCCTGTGCTCTGTGTGTGCCCTGCCTGAATTAGCACCAGAACCACACATTAGTTTTAAGACTCCCTCTGCAATTGGGATCTCGTAATGTTTTTTAATTGGGACTGATAAAAATGTGGCATTACTTGCAGGTTCTTCAGAGAAGCCAATTGTGAAATTGGGTTTGTATTAAACCTAATGATGGAAAATTAAGCATAGTACGTCTGTCGGAAATGGCCCGCGATAAAAATCTGCTCCTTTTCATTACAGGAGGTTAATAGGGAATAGGGGAGCAAAGATGCACTGGAAAGCGAATCCAACTAGGGGAATTAATAAGCCTTGAAATTCCCTCTGTTCAGAGTTCTCTCACTGTCATTAGTCAGAGCATTAGGGATGATTATACAAATGCTTTGGATGTTACTCTTCCTTAAATCCCAAATTTATTCACATTTTGTGTGTGAGGGTTGCTTTGCTTGAGACATAGTTCTGCAAATCTCTTGAGTGTCCTGGGAATGTGACTGTGTTTACGAGAACTTGGGACTCAGAAATCCTGAAATTCAGGAGTGTAATCTAGAAAGCAGATGATCACTGTGCTAATTTATTTCAGAGCAGCAGGCTGTGTTCAGCATCTCTGATAATTCACCCCCAGCCGTGTTTGTGTCCCACTGGTGATGAGCTTGCCCTGCAGCAGTGTCCACTGCTGGCATTCCTGTCTCCTCACAGTCCTGCAGCTAGCAAACAGAGCATATCCCTGCTTTCACATCTTCCCCATAGCTAGTAATAAACCAGCTGAAGTGCTATTTGTCATATCTGTGCTTTGCCAGCTGCTGAGGATGCAGCAGGATGTGCTCAGCTCTCTGCTCCTGCCCACCTTTGCAGCCCCTGCCCAAACACCACAGTGCTTTCTCAAGCAGAGAAATGTTTACAAGAACATCCCAAGACTATTTCTGCCTCACAGTAATCACCCTGAAATTGCAATTGGATTTATTTATTCTTTCTCCCTTTACAAACGTGGCTGTAGTGTTGCTCTCGGGGGGTGATGTTTCAGCTCTTTGTCAGTGAACTTTGTAAGAAACAAACCCTGTGTGTGGAAGCTCAGGGGGGTTTTGTGAACAATCTGAGGGAATGCATTTTCTGTTTGCTAGCACCTTGGTTTGGGTAAATCCAGAAAGAACTGATGAAGGCTGTATGTGTGAAAGGAGCTGAGCATCTCAGATCCCTGCAATCATAGGAAAAAACAGTGCTGTATTTGGCCAACTACTTAAATTTGGACAGCTCTGCTAGATAAGTCATTGAATTTTTCATTTAGTCTGAATTCCTGTTGCTAAAGATTGTTACAGTCAATTTTCATTTAGTCTGGATTCCTGTTGTTAAAGATTGTTACAGACAGTTGTTTGGTTATTGAAGTTATTATTTAAGTTCTTTTCTGTTAGTTCACTGGTAATATTTTGTTGTGCATACAGTTTTGCTGGGGATATGAGGTTGCAATTCCATCTGCATAGTGATAGATTTCTTTAAATTCACTTCTTACAAGAAAAAACCCTTTTCTATTAAGTTTACATATCTGAAATTTAAATTTCTGCACACAAGATAACTATATTTCTATGCTGGGTTTTTTTTTCCTGCTGATATTACATCTTTGTCATTGACATACAAAGTTTTAGGCCTGAACTAGCAGAGCAGTTGAATTTGCCTCAGCATCCTGACTTATTTGAAATGCTAATCTCTTGCTTGCTTGCTGTTCACTCGGGTCCCTCTCAGCTATCTCATGCTGTACACCCCAAATCCTGCCTGAATCTCTTGCTCATCTCTCTGTATCTCTGAGCTGTGTTCTTTGCAGGTTTGGGAAGGTTTGGAGCTGCTGTGGGGAGCTCACCCTTGATGTGCCATATCCTTGTTAGCCTGCCTGGCTGTTCACTCTCTTCCTGTCTTTTTGGGTTTGTCTGCTTGACACAAAAAAATATTCAGGCATGATTGAGTCTTTCTAGGCATTTTAGATAAGCATGTGTTTTTTATTCACTTCTTTACTTCCTTTTGCCTGCACCCACCTGCGGGGTGGTGTTAAATAAACAGAGAGAGGATGAAACTGGGGATATCAGGTAGCTGAAAGCTGGTTTTGCCTCCTGTCTCTCCAACAGACAGCAGCCACGGGGAGCTGGCCCAGCCAACGCTGACCATCCAGACACACCCGTACCGCAGCTGCGAGCCCGTGGAGATGTCCTACCCCAGGGGACAGTTCCAGCCTGCCATCCGAGTGGCAGACCTGCTGCAGCACATCACCCAGATGAAGAGGGGACAGGGCTACGGCTTCAAGGAGGAGTATGAGGTGAGAGGAACCTTTCTTCACGTGGCTCAGTAGGGAAATTGCACTCACGAGGGGTAGAAGCTTAGGAGAGCTTCTTTTCCTTATTCACCCTCCTAATCCTTTTCTTTCTGATTTTGGTTTTGAGGGCAGGATTTTGCAGCACTATCAGTCTTTGGAGGCCCTCTATTCCAAAGAGAAGGTGTTTCCTACAGCAGTAAGTGGGTGACACTGTGCTCATCCCTCTGTCCCATAAAGAGCAGACAGTGAATATCCAGCAGGTGCTGAACCCAAGACAGGACACGCAGTCACACAGACCCTTCCTTATCTGTGTTTCCCTTGAGTAGTGTGAGCCAGGCTTTGAGAAGAGGAAGGGGTTTTGCCTGAGCTTTTTGGGAGCTCCAAATCCTCTCTCATAATTGATCACATTAAATCACAGTGCAATGACCTGAATAAACAATTGTCAAGTCAAGGGCAGGTATTTGTGTAGCTAAAATGAAGGTGAAATTCTCCAATATGATCAAACCTGTGGCTCAGAATAGGCTTGACTGACATCCTCTACCAAATCCATGTGAGGAGTAAAGAGTAAGCTGGAAAAATGAAAGCTGCCCTCTTTCACCTCATCTCTTCCCCCTGCAAGCTGGAATGACCAGGAATATAATCCACATGACCAGAAGACATGATGTTGGAGATTATTTGGAAGAGGAAAACACATTTAGAGCAGAGCAAACAGAAGTGGGAAATAGCACCAAACATATGTGAGACTCAGCTCTAGCAAGAGATAATTATAATGAATGTAGTAAGCTCATGGGAAGGCAATAAGAAATTAATATGCATAGTGGCATTAAAGCTATTTAAAAATAATGTAACAGCTGTGAAAATAAGTTACTTAATGAAAACAGCTCACTTTTCCACCCTGCAAGCAAGAGTCCATGGGGTTTGTCTCCTCAGTGCTGAGGTTTGCTGTAATTGAGAGCCTGTCTTTTCCTGGTCCTCACCAGGGAGCGTTTTTAAAATCAGATGGCATCAAAAACTGTCATAGCAAGTGTTTCTGAAAGTGTCTGCTAACCAGGTCTAGGCACTCTTGCCCCATAATCAAGCATGCTAATTAAACTATCGATATAAAGAGTTTTGTTTAATATTGGAAAAGGGTAATAATTCTCTGAGGAGATTTACTTAGCCCCCCCTTGGCCTCCATTTCCATGAGGAGTACCCAAAACTGCATTGAGCTCAATTACAGAATCTCTGAGACCCAGTTCTTGATGTTCAAGAAGAAAACAGGTGCTGGCATAGATGTAATTTTCTGGGGCTGGCATCAGTAATTATCAAAATAGCACATTAGCATGAAAAATGTCAATGCAACCTTCAGCTCCACGAGCTCTGCCTTCCCCAGAAAGTGCTGTCTACAGACGTATGTAACAGTGATGACATTCCATAGATTTGCATAATTCCTTTCTCTACAAGGAGTGGCCTGGAGAATGCCACAAGCTCACAAATCCCCTGAGCCATTCCATGGATCCATCAGCCATAATTGTGGGTGTTCTCCATGGTGGGATTTGGGGCTTGGGGCATGGGATGGAGGCAGCACTTCAGCTCCAAATAGCAGTGGGGAGGATGTTGGGGAGCATGAGAGCTCCTGCAAGGTGGGAGGTTTGAGCTGCTTGTGAGTGGGGGCTCAGCCTGGGATCTGCAGGAGCAGAGAGCTGCAAAATCGGCTTTGCAAGATGCTTTGCAGAGCAGCTGATCAAATCTCGAGAAAGAATTTGATGTCTCTTTTAAAATGTGTTTTCAGACACTAATATCAGTGTCACCTCCAAATATGCTCTCTTTTTTTTCTTCTGAGGAGCTGATTTTCTACTTACTTTGCAAATTGATAGCATAAATTGCAGCCTGTTTAGTGACATGTTACCAAATAATTTTACTCTCATGAAAAATCACTTTGAACAGAGCGTATCAGTCACACATGACAATCTCTTATCTCTGTGCGTTCCCATTTCCACCGAGTAACCTGGAAATTGCATTCCATATTTGTTTAAAGGATGCCTGCACCTACACGTTTTGGAGCACAGGCAGCTTGTTTTGCTGAGGGCATCTAGAAAAATATTCCTGGTAGCTCCAGGGAGAGCTGAGAAACAGGATGGGGTTGTGTGAGGGGTGTCAGTGCTGGTGTGAAATGAGTGTAAACTGGGTGTGAATGATGGGAAAATCTGTCAGCACTCCCCTGTCTGTGTTATTTTGGGGCTTCCTGCTGCACCTGAGGGCAAAGTGTGACTTTGGGCTTTTTGGCTGCTGCTCTGTTTAGTGATGAAACAAGTGGAACAGAAGAGAAAAATCTGTCAGAGGCTCTGGGTGTAGGTGGCACTGTTTGGGGTTGGGAATAACCATAAACATTTAAATGGGACACATTTAAATGTCACCAGTTCCTTTTCCAGAACACATCAGCTCTGATTTGTTGGGAGCTTGGGACCAGTCCCACAGACTTATTGCGAGCACCAATTACTGGCTAAGGAGATAATAAGCTTAATTATCCAAACTCATTTTCCATTATGATTTAGGATGTCACTAATGCACGTTCTCCTGCTGCATTACTGAGACTGTTCAGCTATTTCAGATTTTGTGGCTCCTTTCCTCAAGCATCTTAGTGCTGAGAGCCTTCAGATTGTGGAATTCACCCCTGGACTTTAACCCCTTAATTTCTGCCTACACATTTTCATGTGGCCAGAAGAATAAATCTGGTGGTCAGGGTTATGATGGGACCCTGCAAAATGAATGGCTGAAATATCTTTTTTTCAGATTATGTTTTTTAGCCCAGATAATTTGTAATTCTGGTTCCCAGCAGATTTGTGGGAAGAGTTTTTGCACCACTGTTGAGAAGGATATGGCTTCAGGGAGAGGGCCAGGGCTCTGTGGAACACTTTGGGATGAACAGGAAGGCTTTGAATTGATGTCGTTGCCTTTGGCAACAAAACTGCAGCATTGAGGTGGATCAGTGAAAATGAAGGATTAGAGTTTTTTGTATGTAAATTAAAAGCAAACAGCAAACTAACTAAATGCATCCATCCAAAATTTAAATTGGCTTGCAGTGAGCCTCAGTTAAATGGGAACACTTCAGTTACGTCTGGGCTGTGGTGCTTAGGAAGCTTGATTGAGATGAAGCTGACTTTGAGAGATCTATCCTTGTAATTTCAGCTAAAATTTAGATCAATTTGGTTTAAAAAGCTTCACTGGAGCCTAAATTCCACTAGTGGGAAGATATTTCAGTATAAATTTCACAAAACTTCTCTAAGAGAAGTTTAGAGAGTTTTACAAGTAGAAAAAGCCTAAAAATCAAGTATAGTTTTTTTAAACACTGAAATTCTTCTGTTACCAAGTCAAAGAAAGAAGGGGGAGAATTTCCTGTGTAAAATGGATTAAATACCAGTGCCTGGGTGATCTGTCCTGATTTAACATTGCTGATAATGCAGATAGAAACAGGACTCTTTTTACAATTATAGAGATACTTATTGTACCCAAAAATCTGAAGGAACAACCATTTGCTGTGCTCCTCATTTTCTGGATGCAAGCAAGCCCATTATAATCCATATTCTTGTCTTTATTTTTAATGTAATTTCAATTCTTGGTGCTACATTTTTACGGATCTCACGGGCAAATTATTTGGTTTGTACATGGAGTTACTCCAACTTGTTCATCTGGTGTTTATAAAAGTGGGGATATAAGGGGTGGCCCTGCAAAGGTGGTTTGTGTTCATCACCAACCAGAGCTGTGCTCCCTCCCTTCAGAGCTGGTCAGTTCTGTGGAAAGCAGGGATTTCTGTGGTATTGAGTGAGATGAAAAATCCTGGACTCTAAAATCTTCGGAGGCTCAATCAGCAAATATAAAAACATCCATTTCAGTGGAGAACTGCATGTTCAAATCAAATGAAAGGATATGGTTTGTTGAAAAGGGATTTATTAGACCTGAATATATTTTCTCTGGCCAAGATAGCTTCTCCCATGTGGAAGTCATGAGAAAGGATTTTCTTTTATTTCTTTCTCTTTTCAGATGGCTCTGATTAGGCACCTAATGACTGTTGCCATTCTTGGTCAATCTGCTGTAATTCGATATTAGTGGAAAAATAAGACACCTTTTTCCTTGCTCTTTGAAGATGAAAATGAGCCTTCTTCACCTCCTTTCTTTTACTCAGGGATTTTTTTTGTTGTGTGTGGGTTTGTTGGTTGGGTGTTTTTCCTCAGAAGATGAGCTGCTCTTTGGAAACAATAGTCTGCAAAGGAAATATATGTGTGATCAAAGCCCTCACCAATTACAGAGTTATTACTCTTTCTCCTGGGCTTTTGAATAGGAACTCAGTGTCCCTGTCTTTGTCAGCAGGGCTCGTGGCAGTGCTGCAGTGCCTGACATTTTCTGTCCTGGAACCCTTTGGGGGAAATTCACAGTGATCTGTTCTGCCAGGGGTTTGCTCATATTAAGTTTAATTGTAACATCAGTGTTGTAGATCCTAATTGTGTCTCTCTGCTATTGCATTCAGGCACATAATAGACCTGGGTGGCTTGAAGATGAATATAAATTCATTTTGTAATGAATTTACAGCTGTGTCAAACTACCCGCTGCTGGCTGAGGCAGATGTGATTCTACAACGACTGTGGTATAAACCCTCTGCAATTCCCCAGGGACCAGAAATAATGAAACTTTCAGTGATGATTTTAGTGATGTAGAATCCTGTAAGGGGGTACATCTGGGAGGAGGCAGATCTAGTGAGGCAGTTCAGGAGGGGCTGCTCTCTTCACCCATGTTTTTTCCAAGGAAGGCAGGACCATCCTCTGGCCTTGTCCTTTGCCAACTGCTGCTTGCCAGGCTCTGCCTTGGAAATCCCTCCTGGACACGTCTCTAGGATAAAGTGGCTCGTTTGAGGGTGTGTAGAATAGTTGTAGGGCTCAGCTGCAGGGAGGGTGGCACTGTGTGCTGCCAGTTCCCTTCCCCTTCCTTCCTCAACTAAAAGAGCAGATTTTAGGAAAATGGCTGTTTATTCTCGTGCTTCAAGAGCATGTTTTGCCTCATTTTTCCTCTCTTTCTTACACATGATCTAAATCCCTGAGATGCTTTATCTTTCCCCAGAGAAATCCAGCGAATGGCTTGTATTGCATCACCCATTATTAACACAGAAATAGGTGAAAGCACTCTATTTTCAGCTTAAATATGAAAGGCTGAGCGCTGGGTTTCAACCATCTGGGTTTTCCTAGAGGTGTAATCAAGAGAAATCTCCCCAAGCCTTATTCTGCAGGGGAAATGAGGTTAACTTGTGACTGTGCAGCCAGAAACAAATTCCCCTGATCTTTTTAGATGAGAAGTAGCAGGAGGAAAATGATTCTTAGCTGGCAGAAGCCAAGAGATGCAAATGGTCTGCGCTGAGCTCTGCTTTTCACATTAGTGGAGGTGCCCTTTCCTCACCTACAGCTGTTTTCTTGGTCAGATACTGAATTATGCAGTTCCTTTATTTTTGCCCTGCTCTTCTTCTTTAGGCCTCTTCACCCACCTGAAGGCATTGGCCAGGTTTTTTAAACCCCCCCTTATTGTTTATTTTGCAGGCACTCCCCGAGGGGCAGACGGCGTCCTGGGATACGGCCAAGGAAGATGAGAACCGCAACAAGAACAGATATGGAAACATAATCTCCTGTAGGTGTAAATTCCCATTACACTGAGCAGCCTGTAAGATCTTACCTGTGTGCTGTGGGGAAGGGTGTGTTTGAGAAGCTCACCAGGAGCTGGCTAACAGTGCTGAGTGTTCCATCTATTTGTTACAGGCTTTATTCCTGGGATTTGTTTTATTTAATGTTTTTTTTAATCCTTGTTTTTCATAATATCACTGCGTGATGTTACACATTTTCTACCTGCCTTGCTTTCTGCTTTAGGTTTGTAGTGAAGGCTAAATCCTTTTGTCACTTTTTATGTGATGATGTCTCATTTTCTGTCAATTTTCACTACAAAATCCAGAGCTTCCAGTGCCACAAAAGGCAGCACAAAGGAGCTGCAGATAGATCAGATTTTTAGCTGTGACTCAGAGGCCAGGTTTTCTCCTTCCTTGTGGGCAGTAGCCAGTGGAGCAGTCACTGCTTGTCCCCAGAGGGCTGGTTTGAAGGGTGGAACAAGCTTAACTTCTGCCTCAGGATCATAATAAGGCGACTGAAAATGCACTAGAACTTCTTGGCTTACTTCTTTCAGTGATCAGTTCCTGTTGATGTTACAGGAATATCAATACATAGCAGAACTGCAGGGCAGGGGGGGCTCCATAAAACCATTTAGGTCAGCTTTATTCTCCAAAGCAGGACTAAATTCACCTTCCTCATTTTTGTCAGATATTTGTGAAGCCTCTTACAAAATTGCTCTCCAAAACTGAGCTTCCCACAAGCTCTCCAGGCAGCTCCCCAGTGTTTCATTATTCCTGATAATGACTGGGGAGAAGAGATGTGAGAATTAATTTTTTTCAAGGGCTTCTGAGTTGCATCAAGTTGGAGAAGCCAAGCTTGAAACCATCAGAACAAGAAATCAGAATATAAATGAATGTGCCATAGATTTTCATGACTGGGAAAATCTATAGAATGCTATAAGAGCAAAATTAAGTCATGCTGAGTGATTTATTTCATACTGTATTTTTTTTGTGTTAAAAAAATGTGTTTCTTATAGAACAAATAGATTTTACTAAAAAAAATATAAAAACACAAAAAAGCCCCAAACAAACCCACCAAAAAAACACCAAAACAACAACAACAAACCCAAACCCCCCAATTTCTTCATAAAGAAACCTCACCTCACACATAACTACTCTTCTCTTTGAAGCCTTGAAGTAAATTCATGTGCCAGTTTTGGGGAATGACACAGAACATTTCAGTTCAGGGCCCCGTGGTAAAGATGAAGGAATTTGGAAATGAAGACTGAAGTTTGTCAGCCCTGATGTGATCTCAGTTGTGCTGCTGGCTTTGCGTGGTTGTGAGCTGGTCACCAACTTCACCAGTGTTCTTTATCCATGTGGAAAATGGAAGTGGCACTACTGGAGTATTACAATTAGCATGGAAGTTTTCTTCCTTAATATCAGTTCCACCTCACTGTGAGCTTCCTGTGTCCTAGTGGCAAAGAGAGACATCCAGACAGGCTCTATTTACCTGTCTGTACAATTAACTCCAATTACATGGGTCTAAAGCAGATGAATCCTCCAGCTATAAACACTGGATTGACAGTGGAAGTGCCATGGTATGATATGAGGAAGGAAATGTGAAAGACTTTGTTCCTCTGTATGATTTTGAGGAAGCACTTGGCATAATTCAAAAGTGGAGATGAAAAGAGGCAAAACTGTGCAGAAGCTTCCATCTCATTTATGTTGAAGGTGGTCACAAAGAAAACCTTGAACTCCAAGTGAAATGTGAGGAGTTCAAGAAGCAAAATCAAGGAAGATAAATGGGATGTTACCTGAAGAGAAGGTGTTCACAAAGACAAATTTTTGTCTAACGAAGAGTGACGTGAGCCTTTTGGCTCTGAGTATAAATACAGCAGCAGTGCACATAGGAGGTGATGAACTTGAATAAAGGAATGCAAAATGTAATCAGAGCTAAGGAACAAGAATCTGCACGGTGTAAAGTGTCAGAAAAGGAGCTCAAGTTTGAGGACTGTTGGGGAAGATTTGGAATGGGGCTGAGAGGGTGGAATGGGCTTTCTCCTCTTCAAATATTTATCAGAACAAAGAGTTTGAGAAGGAGACAAGGGCTCTTTTAAGAGACAGCAAGGAGAATTTAGAAATACACAGTAGTGATATTGAGAAGGCTCAGAAGGGAGAAGGAAAGTAGGATGGCTAAGAAAGGAGCATGTAATTTGTCAGATATTTTGTAAAACCTTTGCAAAGTTATCAGCTGAGCCTGGAGCCAGATCCCACTGGTGGGTGAGTTGGGCAAACTCCCTGAATAAAGTCAGGGGCAAGATCCAGAGCAGAGGATGGAGAGCAGAGCTGAGAATAGCAGGGCAGTGGTTCCCTCCAGGCAGGTCATACAAACAAATTGTGCTCTGTGGGTACAAACTGGGCAACAGCCAGAGCAGAGGAGGTGGAACACAGTTACACCCTGAGCTGTTCTGTTGTACTTCAGTTGCAGTGCCTGGTGAAACCCAGAGCAGGCACTGGCCCATACCAGTTTATTTGGTAACAGGCTGCACGTGGCAATTAACATTATTTATTCAACCACGGCTGTCATTTCACCACTCCTGGAACAACAAATCCTCTGCCTTTTGGGGAGTGAATTGGAAAGTCAGGATTTGATCTGACTTCTGCAGTGGCTTCAGCGACTGGTGTTAAAATGTGGGTTTGTAAGCCCTTGCAATGAGTAGCATTGCTCAGTGACTCACAGCAGATTAGATCTTGTCTTTCCAGCCCCATGGGTTACAGGACTGTTTTACTGGCTCACTGCTCTCCCAGAGCTGCAATTACATCCTACCTCTCTGAAAACCTAGAGCACACTGCCAGCCCCAACACCTGCTCTTCTCCATCTGCAAACCAAAGCTGCAGATCAGCCTGAGAGCTGATCTGTTCATGCAGAGGAGGGGAAAGAGAACTCATGGAGCTCTCCCGGCTTTCCATGGTTCCCTCCCATCTGGAACAATTTCTGGAGCAAGGGAAAAGCTGAGCAGTGGATTTGGGGCCTGCATGACCACAGAAATCCACTGTGGATGGTGGGAAGATGCAGACAGACTTACCATGCTGAAGGAAACTGTCCTGCTTGAACTTTTTATTGTATGAACAGAGTCCATGAGCTTTGCTCCTACATTTTTATAAAAGCTGTAAAAACAAAGGCAGTTGTGGAGATGCCAGGTTTCTCTTTAGGGGGCAAGCATAGGCAGCGTACACATTTGTGTGCTGAAGCAATATGATTTAATTCTGCTTTAGGGCCCAGATATTGAGACCTTCAAAGAGCATCAGAAAGTGATTGTTGGAGGAGGGATGTTGAGCTGCATCTATTACAAGAGAAGAGAAGATGTCCAGAAGCTATATGGGACCTTTGGTTCTATTTGATTTCTCTCCATCTTGCCCAGATTTAGAGCCATTACATTACAGGAGAATAAAAACTCTCAGAGGAGAGCTGAGGATGAGAAGAGGTAGGATTGTATTTTGCTTCAGCTGATGGACAGCACTTTGTGTGCCTTTCTTTTTCCCACTGAGGCACCCTGGGTTTGAAGTCTCATGATGGTCCTCTAAAAACTATGGAGCTGATGACAAAAAGACCGTAGGGAAATTTGCTTTGTTTCCTTCATGCTCTGACTGCCCTATGCTTTGGGTTGCCAAACTGTGAATTAATCAGAGAATTTTGGGGTGGAAGAGATGAAGAAGCTTTCAGCTGGCACACAGGCGGAGAGCACTTCTTGCCCACAGACAGGGATAAGGCATGAAATAAAAAAAAAATAAAATAAATCTACAAAGAATTCCAGACTGGTTTGGGTTGGAAGGGACCTTAAGGCTCATCCAGTTCCAGCCCCTTCCACTGTCCCAGGCTGCTCCAAGCCCTGTCCAGCCTGGCCCTGGACTCTTCCAGACACAGCTTGTGCCAGTGCCTGACATCAGTACTGCATTTAGAACAGAAATCTTCCAACTTCCAAGCATTTTTATTCCATGATTTCTTCTGTAGTGCCTAAACTCTTGCACGTCTGTGTGCTATCATTGGAATTGGATCCTGGCAGGGGGGATTTAGCACACCTGGATGTTGCCCTGCTCTCATGGCACAGTCCAGGGTCAGTGGGGCAGAAAGGAGAGGACAGAGTGAGGATAAATGATCCTTTAGTCCCAGAACTGGGCTGACTCCCCAGAGCTGTGTGTGTTTCCCCACTGCTGTGTGGGGAGCCCTGACAGGCAGTTCAGACGAGCTGTGTAATGTTTCCATGGCGAAAGTTGTGGGAGATTATTGCAGTGCTGGTGTCAAAATGAGACGTGGAAAAATTGCAATGATACTTCAAATGATCACTAATGGGAATTTTGACAGGAGTTTAAAACTGTAACAATTTTGTGCTAAAATGGGAGCACAGAGCTTTTCAGTGAAATTCATGACATTTTTGAAGTCTGTTTTAAGACCAATTTTCAGTCAAACTAATCTTCATGTAAATTTAGAGTTCTGCTAACTTGCAGAAGGACTGGAGTAAACAGGGAGAAATAAAACTATTTACCCATTTGTTAAGGTTTTTTCTATTTCTTGTGGTCTTGAATGCAACTTTTTTCCCCTGCTTTTCCCTCCATTTTTAATGTTTCTTAGAATCCATTTTCAACACACAGGGATATGATGTCTATTAAATTTAGTGAAGAGTTGAGCAACACGTTCATTTCAGTCTGCCAAGAATGCTGTGTCCTTGGCTAGAGGAGTCCAGTGGAAAGGGAGAAGAATCAGAAATAAGTTTAAACCATTGGGAGAAGATATAATAAAGGCATTTGCTGTTCTTTAAATAGCCCTTTAAAGTCAGTAGGCAAAAAAATCTAAGTACAAGATCCTTACTACTAAGAGCAGAATAATTTGACTTTTTTTTTTTCCTTAAGTCAAATCCAGAAGTTTTTTTGGTTGTTGTTTAAAAAAGAGATTTACAAGGGAACTTATTTTATGAACTTTTATCCAGACTGTTCTCCTAAACTCTGGAACAAGGTTAAAGATACCATTAAGACATCATTAATATTTTGTGTGCTTCTCATATACATAGATTTTTTTTCTGCTGTACTGTTCTCACTTGTAAGAGCAATAAATCTCCCTCAGGAATTAATCTCATTTTAGTAAAATATGCAATGAAATATTTTGAATTCCGTCCTCTGGAAGCAAAGTTCAGCTTAAAGCATTTTTCATTTGGTCCCAAAATGTGATTAGACCTGAATGTCTCCTTTTAAAAACAACAAAAAATAGCATTAATGTTCAGTTAAATTTAATACTTTATGTTTTTGCCCATATTTGACTTTTAAAACAAAAAAAAAAGATAAAAAGGAAAACAAACCAGCAACACTTTTTGCACCTACAGAGCATCTTTTCCTTAGCCAGAATTATCCATAATTGCCTGAAATCATGGAGTCTGCTTCCCAGGTCTTTTCCATTCAGCTCCCTCTGGATGTATTCATCCTGCCTGGTTTAACTTTCTGTCCAAAGAGGGGCTCCAAGTGCTGAAACTTAATTTTGATGTTTGGCTCCTTAAATGAAGAGAGGCAGGTGCTTCCTCCAGGGTTATTCAGAACACTCCATCTACAGAAACTGTGTGTGTCCCTCATTAAAAAATGAACCTGAGATTCTTTTCCCATGCCATTGGGGACATTTTTGGTCTCATGGTTTTTGGTTCTGTTGTTGCAATGAGTTGAGACTTTCAGAGTGCTGTTCTCTTGGGAGGAATCAGTAAATGTTCCCCTCCCAGGCATTTGCTCCAGGGTTTGCTTTTTCTTTGCTTTTGCTCCGTGTGGCTCCTAACAAGCTGAGTTTGCTGCCTGGAATTGCAAGTGTGAAATTGTCTGCGGGAGTTTCCCTGTATTTCATCTCCATGTCCGGTTTAATCAGCTCTTTGTCTGTCTTTGTGAATTGCTCTGAGTATAAATTCTTTTGTTGTCTGTCTAACCACATGATTTACTGGGACTCCTCGTGCTGCTGCCTTGAATGCAGGTAATTGGGAACATCAGCACTCGGAGAAATATTCCCCCTTCCCTGTGTCTACAAAGGTTATATTTATTAATACAAATATAGCAAAGCTTTTGATGGATTCACCTGCAAAGAACCTTCTTTGAATGCAGATGTGGGATTTGATAAACGCAGCAATGTGGTTATATTTTTTTTAGGTGTGTAAATCTCACCCAAAGGCTGAACAGAGTAGAATCATTCCTTTACACGGCCGAATGAATATTTAATATATATCCAAGTCTTGGTTTTCAGAACTGCTCACACATCTGTCTTCACAATTATTATCTGATTCTACATTTAATTAAGACATGACTAAACCCCTTTTGACTGAGTTACTGCAGAATCACACCTCATATTTTTATGTTTCATTGCTATGATTCTTTTTAATTGAATGTAAATCATGCTTAGTCCTGTGTTCTGCAAAGTGCTGCTAAACATTAATGCTGCTCTGACTGAGAGCTATGCTCCATAGAGCTGGTAGGGAGGAAATAAACTTAATGGACTCAATATTATACTTCTTTTAAAAAATCATTTAAAAATGAGCACAGCATGGCCAGCAGTGACCCCCATAACCCAGTAGCCTCTGCCAAGCAACTGGCCCTTAGAAGCAGTTCTGCAATTAACTGCATCCCAGTGCTGGGATTGCCAGAGCAAATCACATCAGCAGCCTGGCTCTGGAGCATCTCCTGTGACACAGCCCAGCACCAGCTGTTCCACAGAAAGATCAAAATATTCCCCTGGTGGAAAATCATGACATAATCTGCCTGCTGGGGTAGTTCCTTTTTGCATCTGAACCGTGGAGCATGCTGGGGGATTAAAAGATTGATCTCTGCTATTTTATTGCCTTATCTAAAGAAACTTTGAATCTCTTGAAAAATATGAACATTTCTGATTTTGTTGGTTTTTTTCAACACTGCCTCAATGCCATGTTGCTGCTGTCAGTTCTGTGGGTTACATAAAGGAATGTTGCTCTGATTTAATTTGTACTTCCTTCCAGTTTCTGGGTTTTTTCATTTCTTATTTGCAGGGTTTTATTGCCATTTTACCCTCCTTAATCTTTTATATCTCTGTTGTGATCTATTTAATTATGTCCTGGTCTTGTCAGTTTTAGCTCTTGCCTCGGTTTCCATAGATCAGATGAAGCCAAGGCAGTTTGTAGCTTCCAAGCAGGAAAATGGTTTTTGTCATGGAGATACACCTTGCAAAGATCTGTCCCAAACCTCCCAAACCAGGTGGTATTTGTGACCTGTCTCAAATCCCCTTAAGGATTATGGTGACAGCAATGAATTTAATGAATATAGAGCATGACTAACTTAAGAATCTAAACATTGCATCTTAAACACAAAACAAAGGGCTTTTAGCAACAGGGATACATGTGATGCTATTCTGTTTTTTATTATTGTAAGTATTCAATTATTCAATTACCATGGTGGGATTTTTGAGGCCAGGAGTTGCCCTTTGTGTGTCCCTTTCAGCTCAGGGCATTCTATAACTCCACGATACCACCCTTGAGGACTCAGCAGATACAACAGAGCCCTTAGAAACTCCTCTTTATCGTTACTGTCACTTTCTTTCCTTTCCTTCCTCCAGATGATCACTCAAGAGTGAGATTGCAGCTGCTGGATGGGGACCCTCACTCTGACTACATCAACGCCAATTACATCGATGTAAGGCTCCTGGACATTCCCCCTGTGACAAACCCCCTGTGACAAGCCTGCTTGTGAATCTGGTGCCTGTGACACAGGGACAGGCTGTGCATCTGATATGAATGACAGCTGAACGTTGTACAAACATCGTGTTGTGGCAGGGAGAAGGTTCTCAGTCTCCAGTTTATTTTGTCTGACCAATCTGGGCAGATGGAGATTTCCTGTGTTTGACAGATCCACCAGCATAAGTGGGGCATCCATAAATGATGGATGCAGAAATCAATATCAGCCCCTCACTGTAGCATTAATAGATATCAGAGACTTGCCAACTACTCCCAAAGTTGTGGTGCAGAAGGCATGTATGTAAACAGATAGACTTTTTTTAAGTGTTATAAAATGACATTGGAAAAGCAGCCTCTGTCTCACACACAGAGGGATCCAATGCATTTCTTGAAAGCAGCTTTTAAGTCACAGCAACAGGAAATGCTTAGAATAGTTTCTTGAAAGCATACAAGATGCCCTCAGAATTTTCACAGAAACAAATTCCTACCTTTCTTCTTTGCAATCAAGAAGATGCAGTGTTTTGCCTATCTGTTTTCAGGGTTACCCTCAGGTAACACAGGATTTGTGTTTCTTTGTGGAAATAGTTAAAAAGTGCCCCATTCCTGTCTTATCTGTGGCATGAAGAGGTTGGGTTATTCAGCCTGAGGGAGATGCCCTCACTTAAAATCTCTCAGGGCAGCCCAGTTGCCCATTCATTCCATAAATAGTTAATTATAATACATTACATAATTATACACTGTCCAGAGGACAGTAGTTGGCACCTGGAAAGTATCAAATCTTTGGTGGGCTTTGTGTGAGCTGTGATCTCACAGACACTCATCTATTTTCTTTTTTTTCCAGGGGTACCATCGGCCTCGCCATTACATTGCAACTCAAGGCAAGTTCACTCTTGTATGTCTGAACAGTTGTAAACCCACTGCTGGTTTACACTGTTGTAGGAGCTTTTTATGGGGTGACATTATCTGAAAATTTGTTATATGGGCAAAAGAGGGAAGGATATAGAATTTTCCAAGATCTTTATAGCACTCAGACTTAAAAGCTCAGCTGCAGGAATAGGAAATGCCCCAAACTTAGAGGTGGCAGTACAGCCTAGAATGTGCACAAAATGTGAGAGGACAATTACAGGGGACTTTGTGTCTTGGGTTTACCTTGCTTGAGTTGGGCAGTATGAATAAGCTGTGACTGATGAGCCTTTGAGGAAAACTAGCAGGAAATGCATTGAACACCACCTTCTGTAAGTGACTTGATGAGTTTCCTATAAAAAAGGAAATAAGGTCAGGGGGAGGCTCTAGACTGGCAAACCTCTTGTGAGCACTGGTTGATTGGCTATTGGAATCTGACATTTTTCTGGGGGAAACTTCAGAAAATAGCTAATTTCTGCATGTTTCCTTCCTCTTTCACAATTAATTAATATTGAACTGAAACGAAATGGTGTGAAATGGTGAAATGGTGTGCTGCATCAGGTGTGAATTACAACACAGCCTTAATACAGGTTCAGTGTGGGGTACATCCTGTCCCATCACTTATACAGAGTTACCTCCTGGAGCCATCACTTCTGTTGCCACTGTGCTGGAACCTTAAATTCCTGCTATGAGGAAGGGCCTGACCTCCCAGAGAGCTCCAGGCTGTTCGTGTCTGTAACCCTGAATGACAGAGGGATGCTCTGAGAGAGAGCAGGATCCTGTGGGAACAGTGCCTGGAGAACAGCTGGAAGGGGTTATTGGCATTCCATGCACTCTCTTGAGATGTCCTTTTTGTCTTCTCTCCTGCCCCAGGGCCGATGCAAGAGACAGTGAAGGATTTCTGGAGAATGATTTGGCAAGAAAACTCTGCGAGTGTTGTCATGGTCACCAACCTGGTGGAGGTGGGCAGGGTAAGCTGCCACTCCCAGGGTGTAAAGCCAGACCAGGGCTGGGTCTAACATGGAGCTGCTGCTCAGGACAGCTCAGCAGCAAAATGCCTTTTGCTTCCTGCAGGAAGGGAATGAATTCAGCCCCTCTGGGTTTTTCTGTAAAATGCAGGATTTTGTACTACGTAGCTGCTTCCCTTCTAGACTAATAAGGATTGTGTTCTGCTGTAAGCCTGGGCTTTGGCAGTTACACAAATTTATGCTAGCTCAGAAGCTGTCTCCTTCATCAGTACAGAAGGAAAAATGTACTTCTGTAATAGTTATTTCTTATCTGATGATTTGAATACTCCTCTAAAATCCAGAGGAGTGAGGATGTGTGACTGGTACTCCAGCTATCAAAAGACCTCTTTACATGAGAGTCCAAAGCCTGGACTTCCTGAGGTCACTGTTCTTGGTGCTTGAGTTTTTTGTGGATCCTGGGACCACCCAGCAGTGCTGGCCTCCTAAACACCTCCCAATTCCCTGACCTGGGCCAGACATCCCTGTGTCAGCACAAAGTAATTCCCAAAGCCCATCATGGAACCAAACATGGATAACTCAAAAAGTGTAGGCTAGGCCTCAGGAAATAAGAAGGCAGAATATCTGGGGTGGCTTTTCCTAGCATGGTTTTTGTTTTAGAGACATTCTCAGCCAGAAACTGGAGTTCTTAAAAAATTTTGTCCTGATATTTGTAACTTTCCATTGCTTTGGTACTAAGAAAAATTTAAATTATCATTTACTTAAAGTCATTAGTGATTCAGCTGCTTTGTGTTTGATTTCCCTTAGATCTCATGGTTGAATGCCAGCTACTTCTATTCATTTATTGCTATTTATTCTATTTTACCTTCTGCTGACACTTTGGTTTGAAATAAATGCCTCTGTGTAAAAGAAAAAACCCAAACAACAAAAAAGCCACAACAAACCTACATTAATCATATTTAATATTTATAAAACCCCTTTCAATTATGACTGGAACTGGAACATGAAGCCTGCTTTGCAGCAGCTAATTGCTTCAGCTTTAGGTATTGTTCCATTCTTTCATGCTAGAGCATTTAATAGCCTGATAGTCTTTGTTAGCCTAAATATCCCTTCTGGAGCTTCACAGCCTTGCTTTTATTTTTCCTGATGGTTTTGCACATGGCTCCTAGAACTGGCTAAGCTGGGATATGTTTACCTGCTCTGGAGATTTCTCTCTTGAGCCTTAGTTGAAGCTTGTCACGGCTGGTAAAATGCCAAGTTTGTGTCCACATCTGATAAAGAAAGCTCAGGGTCAAACAAATTTAGTATCTCAGCATGTATCCCACAATCCCCATGAAGTGAAATTCTTTGGCTAAACAGAGAGATCTCAGAATTACAGGAGCAGTAGCACGGGTTTTTCTCAAAAGGGATGGTGGTGGTGACTGTCAGGTGTTCTGTACGTCTGATATGGGCCAGACATGTATGGAAATTCAATGAAGATTTAAAAAAATAAAACCTAAATGCATCATTTGCATTTATATGGACAACAAAGGGAACTTTAAAAAAATCCTGCCTGTGGTTTCTATGTATGGTAAAGGAATTTTGATCTAATTTATACAGTTAATTTTGGCAACTCTGCACATCAGAAGAAAGCCCAATTTGCATTGGCTTCAGCATGAAAGTGGAGGAAAATGTAGGTCAGCTCCGACTCTAGCTCCTCTCAATATTTTTTCCTTTTCCCCCCAGGTGAAGTGTGTTCGATACTGGCCAGATGACACAGAAGTGTATGGAGATATTAAAGTCACATTAATTGAGACAGAGCCACTGGCAGAGTATGTCATACGTACCTTCACTGTCCAAAAGGTAAGGAGCTCTTCAGGCAGCTGAGATTGTGACACACTCCATTTGTGTTCACAAACTGTGGGAAACACTTCCAGAATGCTCTTGGAGATGGGAGCTACTTGGACAGGCTTCACTTCAGCAAAGTAAATTTTTGACAGGGATTCCATTTTTGGACAAATGATTTTACAGGAACATCTTGATGCAGCCACAAAAGTAGAATCCACAGTGCATAAAGTTTAACTGCATCCAAAAGGCAGCAGATAGCTGATGGTATGCCAGGAATAATAACTGCCTTGTTTCACAGTGGAAAATGGCAGAGGAAAAAAGGCACCGCTTAAACTGGATGCCAGGTAGGGTCCCCTTTCATCAGAAAAGAGAATATACTAAGAGCAAGAGTATAAAAACTATCCCCAAACCAGCAGGATTTGGAAGATTTTGTTACTTTTAATTAGAAATTGGAAGTCTTAAGTGTCAGAGTATTCCAGGTCTGTCTAAATTACTTTCCAAATATTCAGTAAGTGGTTTTAAAGATTTTCCGCAATTGCTGTTCACTGAACTTTAGCCACACTGGGAATATTGTTTCAGTTTTCTGATACATCAGCTCCATATTTCATTAAATCATTTAAAAACTTGGTGAGAAATGCTAATGCCAAAATCTGTCAGGCAAGAGGAGCTGCTGCTAGATTCCACCCACATTTCCTGTACAATAAAACACAGTTGAGCCAGAGTTCTGTGTTCCCCTTTGCAGGTCAGATAAAGGTGTGATTTTCACATACCAACAACTTGCTCTCCCCAGAAAAGATGGTTCTGGGTACCAATTTTTGACCTTTTCACTGCCAGTAGTATTTCAAATGGAGAATTTTTGGCAGGAGGTGGCAAAAAGTCTGCTGTTACCTGGGTCATGTCTACTCTTGGGGTGTTCGTTCCCCGGGCTCTTGCTTCAATGCCTCAAGCCAGATTTGGGAGTGAATTTTTGGTGTTTTATGGCTGTAACACAAGAGGATGAGGGTAAACACAGCCACGGAGTGCTAGGGCTGAGGTGACCCTGGTGAGGTGGGTTTGAACTGTGAGAGCACAGGTTGGAACTGGGAGCTGGTACCACCTTCCCAGCCCTCAGGTGAGCGTTACCCACTTCACTGGGATTTGGTTTTTAGAGTGAAAAGCAGCTTGGACACGTTTCCATGCATAGTGAGAGCTCAGTGCTTGTTATACCACTGCACGAGGGAAGGCAGCAGGGAGCAGAATGTGCTGACTGCAGTCTGATGGAAGGAAAACAGAGGCTGTGTTGTCTCCTCAGAAAGGCTACCACGAGATCCGGGAGATCCGGCAGTTCCACTTCACCAGCTGGCCGGACCACGGCGTGCCCTGCTACGCCACCGGGCTCCTGGGCTTCGTGCGCCAGGTCAAGTTCCTCAACCCCCCCGAGGCAGGACCCATCGTGGTGCACTGCAGGTAGGACAGCTCTCCACCTGAGCCCCTCCCCCTGCAGCTTCTCCCTCCCTTTGCTCCTCTCCTGGCAATAACCAGCAGCTGTTTAAGGGTAACGTTTCCATGCTCGCAGGAAAGAAAGGGAAATGTGTTTTTCTTCCCTGAAGTGGCAGATCTGGAGCCAGGTTGGCATGAGTTGGAGATGATGGGAGTAGGTCAGAGAGGGCCTTTCAAAGGTAGAAGACAACAGGTCTGTGCTCTGTTGGATGCTCATAGCAGAGCTGGGGAAGTAGTGAATATCTGGGACAGCCATTCCAGGCCCTCAAACCTCATGTGGCAGAATGGACAATGCTGACACAAAGACAGGGAATTTTAAAGCAGAATTGCTTTTCTGTACCCCCATGTGCTGCAGCTCAGCTTTGTACCAGCATTAAAGGCCTTACCTGGAAGGGGTGCCTGCCATCTTTAAGGTCCGTTCCAACACAGACCATTCTATGATTTTATGTTTTTGTGGTCTGGAATACTTGTCTGGCCGACTCTGGCTGCCAGCCCTTGGGCACCTTGGCTTCCTCAAAGCCCAGGAGTTGAGGTGGGAATCTCAGATTAAAAACTTGCCCAGCGACTTCCAGGTAGCAAATAAAAGGAGTTAAATGACTTCAAATGCAAGGAAAGGAGTTTGGGTTTGTAGCAGCAGCTACATCTGCAGGGCTCAGGGCATGTGTGAGCTGAAGATGTGGCTCGAGCATAAGGCTAGAGAGCAGAGCTGGCTGTCCCAAAATCTCACCCCTAAGCAATCCACAGGGAATTGTCTCTAGCTCCCATTCTGTGTCTTGAGAAAGAGAGAGAAATTGCACCCCACAACTACTTTAAAAAGGAAAATCAATTAAATCTTATCTTTTCTAAGCAGCTTTGGATTGGGTGGGTGTTTTGTTTTGTTGGATTTTTTTAGCAAGCAGTGAGTCAGTTTTATAATCAAGTAAAGCTAAGCCTGAGGAGTTGGCAGAAGAGATTTCATTTACAGCTGAGGACCTGATTTGCTGCTCTGGTGCCATGACATGGGGCTGGCCCTGGAAGGTGTCTGAACCTGACTAATTGTCACCAAGAAAGCAAGGAGAGATTTTTCATCCTTCCCATTTTAATGAATAAATGCCATTTCCTCTGTGTTATTTATTTGCTTTTGAATTTTAATGACTTGCTTTAAGTGGTAATTATCAAATTCTCCCCACCGATGCCTGGCTGGATAAGATCACTGTTCGATATTTATGAAGTGCCAGGATCCTCTAAATATAGAACTATTAAAACTATTTTGTTAAAATTCTGAAAAGCTGAGAGACAAAGGGAGAGGAAATGCCACTAATTCATTAAAATTCTGCAAATGAAAAATATCTTCTCTCTATTCAGCAGTTGATTAATCTGGTCCATTAATTTATGGTCATTCACATCTCCTTGCTTTCGGCTCTGGTGGAATTTTCAGTGCAGCTGAAGTTTCCCTGATTTGAGCAGAGTTCTGCTTCCTTCAGAGTAATGTGAAGAGACGTTCTCCTCTCTCCATCCTTCACACCTAAGCAGTTTGGATGATTTCCCGGAGGGGAAGGAGGACACGATGACAGCACAGTTTTGCAGGAGATGGCCGAGTTCTCACAAGCAGTGGGGAGCTCTGAACTGAAGGGTTCAAGTAGCCTCGAGCTCCTTTCTCTGTAATTTACAATCCATAACTTGAAATCACCCTCCTCAGGATCCAAACTGCTCTGTATTCAAAAGGGAAAAGAAGCATTTGAGGTGGAGGACTGAGCTCCTTTCATCATGCCCACTGGAGTAAATGTATGCATGCCTTCTAGAGAGTCCCAGGGAAGAAAATTTCTGGAATCGTGTCTGTTTGCAACCTGGAGGCTGCTCTCCCTTGTGTGATGAGAGGTGTGCAGGTGACCTGACCTGTAAAATTATGATGAGTATTTTTGCAATATTTTGTTGATGTTCAATAACACAAAGCTTTTGTTTCTGCTTCCCTTTCAAAAAACACTATTTCCCCCCTCATTCTCTTAAATCCTAAAACAGTAAAATGAATCCATCAGGGAGCAGGAGCAGCACCTGGGAGGAGCCAGTGGTGTGTGTGTGTGTGTGTGTGTTGCTGTTATTCTCTCCTTCACAGAGCCCTGCCTCTCAGAACCTGCTGTTTTTTCCTTTTGCAGTGCTGGGGCTGGGAGGACAGGGTGCTTTATTGCCATCGACATCATGCTGGACATGGCAGAGAACGAGGGCGTGGTGGATATATTCAACTGCGTGCGAGAGCTGCGCTCCCAGAGGGTCAATCTGGTGCAGACAGAGGTGGGTGCCAGCAGCTCTCCCTGCACGAGCTGCTGCTTTCCTGTCAGCTTCTCTGCCCGGCTATTTGTTAAGTCAACACTGGCTCACTCTGTGCCTTGATTATGCAGAACTTTCAGTGGCTAAACATGCCGGGATTTGCACTGAATCAATTCACTGCCAGCGACTCGGGGCCTCCAAGACAGGAGGGCAAACCTTGAAGTTTAGGTCTGTGCATTGCTGATTAATTTTATTCTCATAGTAGGAAAAAAGAGCTCCTGAAGCCTCTCATGACTCATTCATAGGAACACTGCAGGCTCCAGTAGTACCTAGTGTGTATCTATTACAAGCTAAGCAAAGAAAACATCTTTGATTCAAGCTTTGGGTGCTGATTAAGCAAGGTGCTCCATCACACAGTGTCTGGCAGCTGCACAAACTCCTGTGGAACTCTTATCCTGTTGCACAGGTTTTAATTGTGTCCCTTAACCCCTTCCCCTCCTGAGGGACAGGACAATAGCCTGGAACAGAGAAGGGCTGTTAACTTTGTTGGACTTCCCGTATTTACTTTAGGGGAACAGTTTACCCAAAATACCCAGAACCCAGAGTTCTGAAGAAGCCTGTTAGTTCTGTACAGTTGTGCCAGGGAAAGTTAAATTGTATATTAGGAAAAGTTTCTTCATTTAAAGGGTTGTCCAGCCCTGGCACAGGCTGCCCAGGGCAGTGGTGGAGTCACCATCCCTGCAAGGACCTAACAGACATGCAGATGTGGCACTTGGGGACATGTTCAGTGGTTAATTTGGTAGTGATGGCTTGGATTCAGTCATCTTAGAGATCTTTACCAACCTAAACAATTCTGTGATTCTCTGGTGTTATTGGAGGTCCATCCATGACCATTGCCCTGTGGACAGAGAGGTTTTACACCCTGATGTCTTCCTCAGCCCACCTCCATTTTGTCCCAACATTCCTGAGAGTGCCAACTCCCCATTTTCCTTGTAAATCTGAAATCAACACGAGACCTCACGTTTGACGATGGATGAAATATGCTCACAAAGCTGTCACACAGCACACTGTGTAATTTGTCTCCATGTGAAACAGAGCCAAATATGCATATTGGGCATGACTTAAGAAAAAAAGAAGAGCGATACTTCATGATCTGTATTAAAAATGTGATTTTAATATCTCCTCCCCTCCCCTGTGCAGGAGCAGTATGTGTTTGTCCATGATGCCATTTTGGAGGCATGTCTCTGTGGCAACACGGCCATTCCAGTCTGTGAGTTCAGATCCATATATTACAACATCAGCAGACTGGATCCACAGACCAATTCCAGCCAGATAAAAGATGAGTTTCAGGTAATTTCATATCTCTCAGTCACTTCAGTTGGTGTATTGGAGGTGTTTAATCAATTTCTGTGTGTTATTTTGTGATTTCCAGCAGAGCAGACAAGGGGGACTAAGCCAAGGTCTGATTTCAGTTGATTTTTGTTGTTGTACTTCTGGGTCAGGCAGAGGTTCGTTTTTGAGCATGGACTATTCAGCCTTCAGCAAGGAAAAAATTGTCCTCATCAGTCCAGTAGAACAAGGGTACTAATTTCCACATACATAATGCTGTACTTCTTATTTTAATCAGTATTGTGTTGTTCATTTCCTTCCATAACTTATACAGAAACATTTATGCCTCAAGGTGCCTTATTATCCATTCTTGTGGCTCATGTGGTGCTTCCAAGCTTTGACAATCAACTTGTTGACAACCTTCCACACAGGGGAGAGAGGGAGCTCAGTGAGCATCATTTTGGCCATTGTTAATTTTCAATTAAATGCCAATGGATCCCTCAGTTCACTGCAGGTGTTTTGCCAGGCACCTGGTGGTGAGACCCAAAATGATGGACAGTAAAACTCACAAGTGCTCCATTAGTGCTCTTTGCCCAGGGCAAGCAACAAAATAGCAACAAAATTCATTTGTTTCCTGTCCTCATTTCTTATCCCACTCTGGTAAATGGGCTTGGGACACTTCAGCCATGGGCCCTGTGCAGTTTTTCCTGTCACAAAGTGGAGAATTCATCCAGAGTTCTGAACACTGAACTAAGTTTTCCAGTCTTATTCCCCATGAATCTATAATTCTTTACTGTGAGGCTGAAGAGACCCTGGCACAGGGTGCCCAGAGCAGCTGTGGCTGCCCCTGGATCCCTGGCAGTGTCCAGGGCCAGGCTGGACAAGGCTTGGAGCAACCTGGGACGGTGGAAGGTGTCCCTGGCCATGGCAGGGGTGGAATGGATGGGCTTTAAAATCTCTTCCAAACCAAAACATTCTGTGGATCTATGATTTTGAGCCAACATCAATGGTAGAGAAAAACAAGACTGTAGGAAGTGTGGAGCAAGGTGAGTTTAATGGGGAAGAAAGAGACAGCTACTATTTGTTGAGGCCACTCAGAGTAAAAAGGTGGAGATTGCTTCAGTTATAGTAAATTCCCACCCCCTCTCCCAGGAAAGTGTCTTTTGCAGCAAAAGAGAATGTCTTTTTGGAGCCCCAGCCTGTGTCAGAGGCCTCTTTTCCTCCCTCTCTATGCAAAGGGAGAATGTGTGTCTTTTATCTGAAGCCTTACAGGGAATCATCAGGGTTGGTATAGTGAGATAAAGAATGTGGATCCCAACTGATGGCAGTTCAATTAAAAAAAGATCTGGTTCTATCAAGTGATAGCAGGTCTGTAAAAGTGTTTCTGGTTCTGAATGCTCAGCATGAAGGAGCCAGAGCTGAACTTCATCAAATGCTGTTTAAAAAAAACACTATTAAAAAAAAGCCACCACTTGCTGGGTGTATTTTGTCATGATATGAGATGGGATTTGTCACCTCTGTGCTTGTTCTTTTGAGCTGCCAGGGGCTGGCAGCTCCTGTGGGAAGGAACTGCTCCACTGTACTTTGCATAAGAGGTTGGGTGTCTGTCTCGTTGTAGAATCTATTTTTACAGGATTTTGGCTCAGAGCATTCCTCAGCCCTGATTGTCTGGATTTAATGCAAAAGCTGGTATCTCTGTTGCAATCTTTAGGAACCAGTTGCTATAACTATAGATCTGTGCTTGCAGTTTGTGGTATTTTGGTCCCACTGGCCCTGAGGTAAGGCTGGATGTATTCTTCATGCTCTACGTGTTGTCTGGACACACAAAAGCTCACTCTGGAGAGTTTTTGTAATCTGAATCAGTACAGGAACAAGGGAGAAAAGGGAGTAGCATAAAATAGGCAGGAGTAAATCACTAGCAAGTCACCTGCCTGATTATCTGCACTGTCAGAGATCTGAGATTTCATGTTGTTTCCCCAGCCAGACTCCCTGCTTTCCATCTCCAGACAATGTAGAACCTGAATAATTTAGAGCAACTATATTATTTCAAGTTTTATACTTTGACACATTCTTTTATCTTGGACTGTTTGACCTTCCTCTTTTCTTCGTTCATAACCTCTCTGTGGCAGAAGTCCAGCTCTTTGTAAGATTTTTTTTTAGCCCCTTCAATTTTGTATTCTTCTGGCTACAGAGAGTTCACTGTAGGGACTCCATGGGCTTTTCTCAGGAAGGGGAGATGTAAAAGTGAAAATACAAAGACATCAGGCAGCCACTGATCTACCACCACTTAAGCACTGGCGCTAAGATGCATTGACTTTGATTTCTAAGTTTTGATCCTTGTTGACCAACCTGGACTGGTTTGTCAGGAAGCCTCTACAATGGGGAACACAAAAGTAAAATAGATGTAAAGAAACATAGTCTGTCAAGCTGTGGAAAAGGCTGATGACAGTCAAAGACTGACAGCAAGGCCCCAGAGATTAGGTATGACTGTGTAAATAAAGAATCCTGTGTCACTTCAAAAGGAAAGCAGCAATCTAAATAATAAATGAAACAAATAGACTTTTCTGTTATAAAACCACAGAACAACATTTTATCTCAGGTTTTTATAAGATAAGTCAGTAGTTTGATGGATCACCAGAGGCTCTGAACACAGTCTGACCTGCTGGGTGCTCAATATTCAGGGTACACCTGCACAGGACCCACCTGAAGAGGGGGAAGGATTTGTGCTTCCATGTGCATGGTAGAAACAGGAGGAGCTTCCACTCCATCACCAGCTCAAAGCTGCATCTTTTACCTGTGATGCCTATTTCCAACCTCTAGGGAAGAACAGGAATGTTGTCTAGCCACTCTGTGGAGAGCTGGAAATGTTTGGGAGCTGTATAGTGCTTTCAATTTTTGCTCTTCCAACAATGTTTGGAAGAGTTCCTCAGGACAATGTGCAACACACAATGTGTTATAACAGCAACAAGCTGCTTAGTGCTTCTTCCTTTTTATCTCTGGGATGCCAAATGTTACAAAGCAGAAGGACACCCTTTATTGAGAGCCCTTTATTGCAAAAACCAGGCCTTTCTAAGCAGTCACCCCATAATCAGTTACATCCCATTTAAGCACAACAAATGCAATTCAACCAACCACCATAAACCACTATGTGAGCATGTAATAGTTCTATAACTTGTTTCTCTACCTCTGATTCAGCTGAGTCTCTTTCCCACAGTCCTTTCCTGCTTAGCTGAAGTAGATGGCCTGAGCCAAGATTTTACAAGGGTTACAAAGCCCTGATTCTATAAGGCTTTACCTATATGTTGCCATTAGTTAGGGATTAACCCTTGGAAAGGCGGTAATAAAGCACACAGCAACAGGGTCATCCTTCAAGATAGGAAAGAGACAAAGTTTATTCTAACACACCTCCTTAAATATACTCGAGTGCTACTCTGGGGACAGAATACAGCCCGTTGGTCAGGGCAGGCAGCACCTCTTGCACAGATGTTTTCCTTCTAAACAGCAGAGTTCTCACAATACACACTCTGTAAACAGTGGCAGGTGCCTTTGTTTGTTCCTGGGAAAACCTCTGCTCCCAGGCCAGCTCCTGGGAAAGCTCCGTGTTCTCACGAAGCTTTCCCATGGGCGACTCCACACCTATAGGCAACAGCCAGAGCTCTGCTGCTCTGAGTCTCTTTAAAATAACACGCCGTGCCTATGGCATGCATAGTGTTGGAGTGAGCTGTGGGGCTGATCCGAGGCTGTTTGTGTCCCTGTGCCCCGCTGCTGCCCTGCAGACCCTGAACATCGTGACGCCGCGGGTGCGGCCGGAGGACTGCAGCATCGGGCTGCTGCCGCGCAACCACGACAAGAACCGCGCCATGGACGTGCTGCCCCTGGACCGCTGCCTGCCCTTCCTCATCTCCGTCGATGGAGAGTCCAGCAACTACATCAACGCTGCCCTCATGGATGTAAGCACTGCCCTGCCACGGCTTCATCCGTGGGAATCCTCAAAATCTGGGGAAAGCAGGCCTCAGAAACAGCAGAAGTGCAGTTAGAGCTAAGAGGTAGCCATAAGATTTGTCAGCAGAAAAGTTATGTGAGGTGTAGAAAGCAAGGACAAATAAAACAATGGTTTTTGTATTAACCCTTGGCTAGAATAACTCTCTAAGCTGCAGAAAAGTATATCTGGCAAGATATTAGGAAGTTCTAAGTTTAATAATGGAGCTCTGTGCATTGAATTTTAAGGCTTGCAAGTAGATATTGTATTTGAAATAAGCAACCATTGTTTTAACCATTGTTTTAGGTACTCCTAGTGGTTGGATAAAACTACTGTCAATATGCTTTTGCTTTTTGTGATTGGTCAAAAAACTTTCAAAGTGAGTTGTAACACTGAGTTCTGTGGCTGCTGCTGAGGACATGAGCTGCTGGCATCTTCCCATTGTCCCAACCATGGAATGAGACTGATGCTGGAAATAAACAGCTCGAGAGACATTCCACAGCAGTCCTGTCCCATTTGTGATTCTGTGCATAAACACATGGCTGGCATTATTCATCCACTTTCATGACGCTTTTCTGGGAGAATGGAGCTAAGGAAAAAACTTAGTTAGCTAATTTCCGAGTCTGGTATCTCCAAACTGGGCAAAGCACATGAATTTTCATCACCAAAATATGTCCTCTAGGCTATGATTATCCCAGGGAAGTGGGCAGCACAAGCCCGACAGAGTTCAATAAGCTTTCAGACAATACTTTTGGGCACTCTTGGGCGTGGTGCTGTGCAGGGCCAGGAGCTGGACTCCATGATCCTTGAGGGTCCCTTCCAACTCAGCATATTCTGTTCCATTCTGTTACTCTGTGATCACACACCCTAGTTCTGCATCACATTGGTAGAAAATTTTTGGCAAAGGCATCCCTCAGTGTGCAGTCTGAGGCTGGATCACAGAAAGGTGGATGCATGAAAAAGTGGGGGGACAGCTCTGCCCATACATTGGTTTTTGTATCCATTGGGAAGAGAAATGTTTGCCAGGTCAGCTCTTTGAAAAGGATAATTTGCAGTGTGGAGCGAGTGATTGATTTGATCTTATGCAGTTAAGAATGTGGGAGTGCAGGGATCAGATGTGCAAAATATTTTCAGGCTAAAGGATGTGAGTTGAGCTGATGTGACTCTGTCCAAAGGCGTTTTCCCTCATTTTGTTTATAGCCTGGAATCTCACAGCATGGGTCATTTGTGGAGGATGAATTATGTTGATGGCTTTTTGCTGTGCTGCCTTTGGACACAGATGTCTTTAAAGCCCTAATTATTGCAGTTGGAGTATGTGTAAATATGATCTAGGGTGAAATGCCATCATTTTTTCCCTGGCAGCAGCAGGGTCTCTGTTTTTTAATTTTGTCTGTTTTTCAATCTTTGGGAAACAGTGATACTGTTGCATTTAAGATATTCAGTCAAATGGCCATAGAATTTATTTTAGATTTTTTTCAGCAAGATTGTGATGTTTTCATTGCAAACACACCTAAGCAAACTTCTTTTTTTTGAGTGTGTTTAGGGTTTTTGCACATCTGCAGAAGCACAATCCAGTCTTTGGTTTCTTAGAGATTGGGAATGTTTGTACATTTCAGCCCTCATTATCTGAAATAATTTTGGAAATATTTGTGTCCTTCCCCACAAAATTCCAGTGGATTAATTTTTTTTAAGTACAAAGCAATTTTTCATCTATCATTGAAATTCAGCCACTGTGATGTTCTTTGACTCTCCTTTATCTTTCTGTAAAGGATTCAGGAAGTTTTGGGGACAAAAATAATCACAGGGGAACAGCTAGTATCCTACATTTCCACAGTTGTTCTTGCTGAGGACAGATCTGTGTGTGAAGCCTTGTGCTGAGCAGGGACACTTAGAGGACACCCTCCATCCCATATTGCCTTGAAAGGAGCAAAACTGTCCCTCAGCTTCCCCCAAAACAATGGAACATAATCCTTAAAAAATGAGACTTAAGTCCCATCATGAGTGAAGCCATAAAGAAGTGATAATAGATTTGTGTTTAATCCATGGGGTTTGGAGAAAACCATGAATTTATGTGTCCCTGACATTATCATTGCCCCATAATCCCACACGTGTTCTCTTGCATGAGTAATGCACACCTCTGTGTCACCTTCCCTTGGACAGGACAGTCAACCTGGTTCCTCACCTGTAGCAAAGAGCTGGGGAGGGTTCCTTTTTCTCCCAATGGCAAACCCCACAAGCACATGTGACCTTCAGCCAAGAGTTTAGCCAGGTTTGCTGCTGGCACACCATGAAAAAACCATAGCAGGAGCATTCTGGTGCTCAGTTAAGAGATAAACCTCAGTGTTTTATCTGCCACTCTGTTGCCACCACTGGTCTGGTATACTTCACAACTTTTGTCCCATTCTGGTGTTTCTAGGTGTTGAATGCAGAGTGGGGGAAAAGACAAAAGAGATGAAAAAGACAAAAGTCTGTTCCAGACTAAAATTTCCCAGTAAATTACTTGCTTTTCCTTCTCTCTACATCATGTCCCATCACCCTTCTCAGGAGCAAACTCAGAAGATCCTTTTTCCCAGCATGGCCTGCCCAGCACTTCCACCCACATCTGCCTCACATGGAGGAGAAAAGGCAACCCCCCCAGAGTGGGCAGCTTCATATCCAGGATTTTATTTATTTCTTCACTTTAAATCCAAAATTTTATTCCGCTGGAGGGGTTTTTTGTGCTTTTTTGTTTTCTTTACTTCAGAATTAGTGTGCCTTTTGATTCAAGTCTGCTTCACAGATGTACAGCACAAAGGACTGTGCAGTTTCCAGGCTCATTTAAGCCCTGCCTGCTGTGGTTGGGAAGCGATAAAGTTTTCAGCTCGTTGCCTTTCGTCCCTGAGAGCCTCACAAACATTGATTAACTCAGCCCCACAGAGGTTGGGGGCACAGCTCCTCCCTTCTGTGCTTAGGGAGACTACGGTCAGGGAGCCTTTTTGAGGTGAAAGAATAACATCAGAAATCAAATGCCGGTGTCACAGGCTCTGAATGCTGCCCCATGAGCTCATAAAGGATGGCTGGGATCCAAAAGTGCCACCTCTGTCACACTGCACCCCCAGGCAGCCACAGCAGACAGGACTAATCCCTTCTGGAGCTCCTCGAGGCCACTGCAGCACAAAGGAGAGCATTTGCTTCCAGCTGTTTTCCTTCCAATTATTAATATTACTGATAGTCATAGTAGTAGTTATAGTAGAATTAGCATTATTTGCTGAGTCTCAAAATATAAATAATTGATTTGGGTAATCTCTGCTCTTGTGACACTTCTTTAATGAAATGTCTTTATTGGGAGCAAAAGAATCCCATTAGGAGGCGTTCATTCATTGTGCAGCGATAACAAGAGCAGGAGATGTGATTTGTATAATCTGGTTAAATGCCTCAGATTGCCTCCCCACAGCCTCCTGGGTATAATATTCCTTTGAATAAAACTTGATTGAATATATTTTTTTTTAACTAATCTTATTCTTTTGTTAGAGCCACAAGCAACCTGCTGCCTTCATTGTCACCCAGCACCCCTTGCCCAACACCATTGCAGACTTCTGGAGGCTGGTGTTTGATTACAACTGCTCCTCCGTGGTGATGCTCAATGAGATGGATGCAGCACAGGTGAGTGGCTCTTCATTCCTGCCATGGCATCCCTTCTCAAATCCAGCAGAGTCCCTGCTGCCATTTTCTGGTGCCCTCCCACCCCCAGAAATAAATGAGGGCGAGCTGGAAAGTAATAAGTGATGTTTTGGGATTTTAATGGAGAAGAAGTCCATATGCCTGGCTCTTTGTAAGCTAATTTTTATTGTAATTAACAGGGATCATAGAAGGCTTTGGGTGGGAAAGGACCTTAAAGACCATCATACTACAACCCCCTGCCATGGGCAGAGTCACCTTCCACTGTCCCAGGCTGCTCCAAACCCCATCCAACCTGGCCTTGGACATTTCCAGGGATCCAGGGGCAGCCACAGCTGCTCTGGGCACCCTGTGCCAGGGCCTGCCCACCCTCACAGGGAGGAATTTCTTCCTGATATCCCATTTAATTGGCCCTCCTTCAGCTTAATGCTATTCCCCTTTTTCCTATCAGTCCATACCCTTCTGAAAAGTCCCCCTCCAGCCTTCCTGTAAGCCCCTTTTATGTACTGGAAAGTTGCTACAAAGTCTCCCCATTTATTATATGAATACTTTGATATAAAATTATGTAAAATAGGTATATTTTAAAGTATCAAAAAGTTTTATATACATACTTTATATATTACAGAATTACTTCATGTTTTCAGGCTAAAATTTCCCTCCCAAACCCACTTTATCCCCTTCCATATTTCTGTGTTTGGTTCAGGAAAATGCTCCCTACCACAGTCCCAGGGTGCTTCACGCTTGCCTTTTTCACATGGCATTTCCAGAAGAACAAAACCAAGAGAGCTGAAATAATTTGAAGGATCTTTCCCCTGAGATTTCCACTATGATTCTGTAATACTGAGAAATGTGCTTTGCACAGTTTGAGGATAATATAGTCCTTTTATCTCTTTTTTTTTTTCTTTTTAATTCCATATCTAAGTTGGGTTTTGGCTACTGGTCACAGCATTATTTTTGGGATTTGAGCTTGCCAGGGAGGAGCTTTTGCCATTCCTCCTGCCTGGTGTTTCCAGCCACCTTGCTGATAAGTGGCAGAGGATAACAGCTTTCAAAAAGGAGTAATTATGCAATTTGTGTGGAGACTACATTTGGCATGGTTAGTTCACCCATTACAGCCCTTGTTCAATGACAGGAGATGAACCCTCAATAGTTGGTACTTCATGGATTTGTTTTTTATTTGTCTCTTTCCTGTCTTATCACACTTGAAGGCAGTGAATTAATGGTGTCTTTGCTGGATGGTGATGGAGAAGCCAATCACCCCAGTCCTTAAGAGGATGTCCCATCAGTGGGATTCCATTCCGGCCCCAGGGACAGCTCTGTGCAGCAGTGGGCTCTCCTGGTGCCCTGCAGAGTCCCACCACTCTGTGAGGAACCAGAGGTCCTCTGTGTCTTCTGTTTTCCTCTCCCATCCACCCTCCTTGATTCTGCATCTTGGCATTGAATCCAGAGACAAATTTCACCTTTTTCCTGACACTTCAAAGCAAACCCCATCTTTTTCTGGAAATGGCACACTTTCTCAGACTTGGCTCTGGGAAAACACAAACCTTTCAGCCCCAGCCAGTGTTATTCTTGTGACTGCCTTTCTGCACAAAGCTTAGTTTTTTTCCTAGCAAAGTTTTGCTGTTGTGATGTGGTTTGTAGGCACAGAAAAGGGGATTTGGCAGTGCATGAAGTCACTTTGACAGTTTCTGTAGCACGGTGTCACCTCCCTTGAGAGTGCAGCCAATGCCAGAACACCCAGGTGGCACTGGGAGTTAAGGAGGATTTTAAAGTTTGTATTTTATGAGCTACCAGGACACTGTGAGACAGTTTGATATCATAGAAGCATTTGGGGTGGAAAAGACCTCTAAGATCATCGAGTCCAACTGTTATCTCATCACTACCAAGGCCACCACTAACCCATGTCCCCAAGTGCCACATCAATACATTTTTTAAATCCTTCAGGGATGGTGACTCCACTACTGCTCTGGGCAGCTGTGCCATTGCCAGACCACTCTTTCAGTGAAAAAATATTCCCAATATCCAACCCAAACTTCCCCTGGCACAGTTTGAAGCTGTTTCCTCTCATGCTATCCCTTGTTCCTTGGGAACAGAACCTGACCCCTACCTGGCTGCACCCTCAGAGAGTTGTGGAGAGTGAGAGGGTTTCCCCTTGAGCCTCCTGTGCTCCAGGCTGAGCCCCCCAGCTCCCTCAGCTGTTCCTGGGGGCTCCAGACCCTTCCCCAGCTCTGCTGCCCTTCAGACCACACACAACCATTGTGTGATTGAGTGTCCTCAAGCCCATCAATCCAGATGTCTCTGCAGGTCCCTCCTACCCTCCAGCAGATCATCAGGTCCCTTTGGAGATGTGTTTTCTGGAGGGGCACTTGGCACTGTGCCTGCACTGTCCTTGCATGACAGTGATGTCATTACCTGTCTGTTCAGCAGTACCTGATCCCAAACTGTGCCCTGAGTACAGGGAAAAGGCAAATAAACCCCTGGGGAGGTCAGAGCACACAACAGGCAGTTCTCAGCAGTGTGTTTGCAGAGGTGGCCATTCAGAGACCTGCTCTGGGAGAATCAAATTTTCCATGCTAAGGAAAGGTTTAATCTTTTTCTGCTTTCCACTGCACCTTGAGGTTGTTTGCTAAAGCTCCTGCTTGGCTCACATCTGCCTGCCTGTGGGACAGATGCTTTGAGGGGAGATCACTCGGCAGCTTGAAAGTCTGAATGAAGAGTAAAGAAACCTTTCAAAGGACTTGCTTGTGTGGTCTTGGCTGGCTTGCTTAATCTTGAAAAGCTAACAAGGGCAAAGATGCCTAAGATTGTGTGAATATCCCACCCAATTTCAATCCTATATGATCAAAGGAAGAACAGGAGTGCAGAATTAATGCAGTCCCATGCACACACTCAACATTGTTGCTGGCAGTGATTGAACTTGAAAAGCTCGAGATCGAGTTCAAATGAGCATCTGGGGGTTTCAAAACTTGTACAAAATTACACTTGAAAATAGGAAGAAAAAAAAACCCACAAAGAAATACAATCTTAGCAGAAACTGCTAATGAGATCTCAAGCAAAGTATTTTTGCGCCATGATTTATTTCCAGCTGGATTTAAAATCCTTAGATTGTAATTTGTGTGCATAGGGTGCTTTTTGTCCTCCCAACTCAGTAATACCAGCACAAGAAAAAGACTCCCAGCCTGCTTCACAAACTTTAGAGGTGCAGTTGTGGTTCACGCTGAAACCAGAGTTGCTCTTGTTGCTCTCAGAACAAACTCATTCTCCTTCCCTTGCTTGCTGGTAGAGCCAGAAAACTAAAAAAATTATCTTACAGAAAAGAAGGCATTTCAGTTTGTTTGAATTAAGATTAATTTTCTTGGTGCCTGTACTGTTTCCTCAGTTTTACCAAGTCTCTATAGTTTCTATTAAATTTATCTACAGACACGAATCTTTTAATGTTCCTGTTAAACCTCTACCCTTACAGAAGCTTCATTTGTCAGCCACTTTCTCTGCACCTCTAGACCCAGAATTCAATCAGTTCCAAATTGTATTCATACAAAAATAAAGAGGAAGAAAAGTCCAGGCCCTAAAAAAACATTTCTTTTTTTTCTTCATATTCAGGATAGAAAATGTTTTACTGAGCTAGAATGAGATCTTCTCTGAACAAAACCACGATATACAAGATTGATGATGGATTTTGAGCTGGTTATAGATCCAAAAGGAATGATTGGGTATGTTAATAATTAAGATTTCTGTTGGGTTTTGTGTTTTTTTCTAGCTCTGCATGCAGTACTGGCCAGAGAAGACATCCTGTTGTTATGGCCCAATCCAAGTGGAGTTTGTTTCAGCAGACATTGATGAAGATATCATCAACCGGATATTCCGGATTTGCAACATGGCCAGGGTAAGAGAGGAGAAATACCACCCTAGTTCCCTGGTTATCCTCAAAAACACATTTTGGCTTGAGGAAGAGGCAGAGCCAAGACTTGTGGTTTAGAGATGCAGAATCTCTCACCTAGGAGTGAAATTCCACTGCAGCTACTTCCTTTAATTAACATTTAATCAGCCTGCATTGCTAAAGGACTCTTGGCTGAAGGCAGCAAGTGGATGATATGAGCTGAAAATCTGTATTTAAATGGTGAGCATTTTTCTGTGTATATTTGAGAACAATTCATCACTTAGTAGCCGATATAAAGCCATCAGTATTGCAGGAAATAAACTGGGATGGTGTCAGCAGCTTTCCATCTGTCAGCTCCCAGGCAGCATCTCTGAAGACAGATGCAATGTTTACTGGCTAGACTGGGATTCCCAATTGCCACTGCTTTCCCTATAAATAAGCAACTGCCATTTCTGTAAGCAACTCTTTGTCTGTGTCCCTGAGCCCCAGGACAGCTGAAATGATAGAAACAAAGTTTATCTGCACACTGAGCCCTGGCAATCCGACTTCAGGGCTGCAGGAAAGGGCTTCAGCAGAAGATTTTTCTCTCATTAGTTGTTTCCCAGATTGATTATGTTTCCTTTGTTGTTCCTCTTTCATTTTTCTAGTCAGAAATGGAAGCAGGCTCTGCAAATTATATTTCCATGCAGCTTAACACATCGGTGTCTGCATGGTCAGAGCCTGTGCGGCAGTTCAGGTGTGGCACTGCAGAGGGAACCTGGTGGACCAGCCACAGAACTTGAGAAACTGGTTGGATATTAGACACCTTCCTGTGTCCCAGGGAAAGCCTGGGGGTCATGAAACTGTTCAGACCAAGGTTTTGTGACTGCCAGATGGAGCTGGCCCATGGATGCAGGGCTGGCAGGGTGGGTGCTGTGCACTCCCAGCTCTCTGCACTCATCCATGTCCAACACCACAGCCACTGCCAGCAAATTTGTGAGGACCCTTTCCCTCCAAAATCCCCAGAGTATTTTTGATGGCTGCCTCTACTTCTTATGGCACAGCACAGTCAACCAGGAGAGAGACATTTGATCTGTTTGAGCAGTTTGATGAAACTTTATTCTGGAAACAAGGGTCCCATGCACTTGGTGTGTGCTTGGCTCTGTAATAATTGTTATCCAGGTCAGAGAAAAGCCCTTGTTTCTGCACTGTGCCAGGTGCCCAGCGTGGAGGAGAATTCCAGCACTGCAGGTGCAGAGGGGAGGGTGTTGTGTGAGCAGTGCTCCCAGCCCTGCCCTGTGGAGGGAGCAGAGCCCTCCACAATGCCTCCCTGGCAAGCTATTGCCTAGATAAGAATTGCTTAGTCATGGTGACTGGGCTAAGAGACCCTTTTCCCACCTCAGGACCCCCTTTTATCTCCTTGTAAGACTGTTGGTCATATTTCCTCAGCCCTAAATGACTGGCTCTTCTGTCAAGCCATACCTTCCCTATAAAAACCCCTGCTTCAGCCCAGTTCAGTGGAATGCAGCTGGCACTGGACCCCCTTTGCAGAAGCTGCCAATAAAGAACTCTGTGGAACAGCCACACAGCTCTTCCCATCTTTTGTTCCTGAGTCACCCGGGGTGCCATGTGAGCTGAGCTGAAATCACTCAGAGCTGAAATCACTAAAAGAGCTGAAATCACTAAAAGAGCCGATCACCTGAAGCCCAGGCCTTGCTTGCATTGGTACCGTGTGGCTGAGACTGCCTGGGACCCCTGGACAGGCTGTTCCTTGTGGGAATTCGCTGTCCAGGACATCTGTGGCAACTGGGGTCAGGCTGACCCCTGGTACCAGCCACAACACTGCCCCATGGCTGTGTCCCCAGCCCTGCCCCCATCCGTGTCCCCAGCCCTGTTCATCCCCTGAGCAGGCTCTGTGTCCCCATCCGTGTCCCCAGCCCCGTTCATCCCCTGAGCAGGCTGTGTCCCCATCCGTGTCCCCAGCCCTGTTCATCCCCTGAGAAGGCTCTGTGTCCCCATCCGTGTCCCCAGCCCCGTTCATCCCCTGAGCAGGCTCTGTGTTGCAGCCCCAGGACGGCTATCGCATCGTGCAGCACCTGCAGTACATCGGCTGGCCCGCCTACAGGGACACGCCTCCCTCCAAGCGCTCGCTGCTGAAGGTGGTCAGGAGGCTGGAGAAGTGGCAGGAGCAGTACGATGGCAGAGACGGGCGCACTGTGGTCCACTGCCTGTAAGTAGGGCTGGGAAACGTCTGCAGCCTCACGTGGTGCTGTGTGAACACAACTGGAACTGCAAATCTGGTGGTTTGCCAGGCTTCAGCTGGGGAAAATGGAGTTAAAGTACATTTATAATACGCTTCAAGTTGAATATTGTACTGCATTATAGTGTCCTGGCCCAGGGATTTTAGTGATTGCAGTGAGAAATAGCTCCAAGAGCCCTGGTACGTTGTAGGTCTCGTGACTGGAGCCCAGACAGAGCTGAAGGAGCCCTGCCATGTACCCAGCTCTGAGCACAGAGCTCCTGTGAGCCCAGAGCAGGGAATTGCAGCACTGCAGTCCCTGAGATACCCTGTCCCCCACTCCAGGAATCCCTTAGGCCTTCCATCCCTGCCCCTGTTCTACAGCTCTCCACTTCCACAGACTCACAGAATGGTTTGGAAACACCACTCAGTTCTAGTGGACACCCCTTCCACTATCCCAGGCTACTCCAAGCCCCAATGTCCAGCCTGGCCTTGAGCACTGCCAGAGATCCAGGAGCAGCCACAGCTGCTCTGGGCACCCTGTGCCAGGGCCTGCCCACCCTCACAGGGAACAATTCCTTCCCAATGTCCCATCCATCTCTGCCCTCTGGCAGTGGGAAGCCATTCCCCCTTGTCCTGTCACTCCATCCCTTGTCCAAAGCCCCCCTCCAGCTCTCCTGGAGCCCCTTTAGGCACACAAACCCTTCAACATCCATGAGCAGCCCTTACATCAGAGACCTTCCCCAGTGTCCATGGGCTGTGAGCTGTGTGTGCTGTCCTTCCCTCAGCCTCACCAGCTCCACCTTCACCTGTTGTCTCCTTCCTGCTCCCAGGAATGGTGGAGGACGCAGTGGCACCTTCTGTGCCATCTGCAGTGTGTGTGAAATGATCCAGCAGCAGAACATCATCGATGTGTTCCACATAGTGAAAACGCTACGGAATAACAAGTCCAACATGGTGGAGTCACTGGTAAGACTCTTTTCTGCTCATTCCCCTCCCAGTGTGTGCAAGGGACTTCAGGATAGGTAAGAAAATGTCAAAATGGCTTAGTTCAGGATGAATCAAAATGAATGGGACCATGAAGACAGCGGAATTAAAACTGGTCTTGTTTTAGCATGTTCAGTGAATCTTCTTGCTTCTCCTTTTAAGAAGAGGGGATGCCCTGGCAGAGATGGACCCTGTGTCCCATGCCCAGCTGCCTCAGGAGGTCAAACCCCACAGACCTGCCACCATGGCTGTGGGAAGAGTGGGATTTGTCCTCCTGTCCAGCCCAGTGCTGTGACATGTTTTGAAAGCAGGAAGGGAGAACAGTCCAGCCCCCAGGCCTGGCTCCTTGCAGCCCAGGAGATTAAACTGTCCTGAATTCAGTCATCTCCATCCATCACACTGAGTTTGTGCCTCAAAAGCAACACATGCAGTGAGGGCTGGAGGCAAATAATGAATTGTCCAGGCTGGGGCTCTCTCTTTGAGCGCTTTCTCTCCCACTGACAGCACCATCTCCCAGCCATGCTTGTTCAGGATCACTCAGAAACACAACCAGTGTTTGCCTGCTCCTGCCAAAGGGTATAAGAAAGAGGGAGGAGGTATTTTTGCTTGTAGAATGAAGCTCTGAGGAATTTTCCCATCTCCTAATGCCATTCCTTTGTGTCCTCTCTTTCAGGAACAGTATAAATTTGTATACGAGGTTGCACTGGAATACTTGAGTTCCTTTTAGCCCAGCAAAGGGAGGGGACCCCACGATGTGCCAGACCCCGAGCTCTGGTGGATGCTTCTCCCCTGTCCCACACTGGAAGGCAGTAACAAGTGTGGGAAGGAAAACTTCTCCTTCCTTCTCAGCAAGAGACTGAGGTTGCAGAGACCTCGCTGGAAGGAGGAGACGATGCCTGTGTGTGCTGCTGCCTGCTTTCTATTGGAACATCTACTGCTTCTTAAATAACTCACTGTAAAAATTAGCAAAATGGGAGACAGGCTGAAAGACTGGACTTTCTAATCCCCTCTGACTTCTCTCCTCTTTTGGATTGTGTTTTTGTTCTGCTTGCTGCAGAGTGGGGAAGGAATGAAACCCTTAGGAAATTCTCTTTTAAATGTCTTCTTTTTAATTTATAATTTTGTTCTGAAATCCCAGCCTTTTAATTTTTTAATTTCATGCAGCAGTCATTTGGGAAAAATGAGATAGCCATAGGGGATACATGAAATATTTCATTACAATTTGTCTACCTTATCTGTTTCCTTTTATTTGTTTTTCCAAATGAAAAGGCCAACACACACACACACAAAGAAAAAAGAAAAAAAAAAGGAGTAAAAGACTACACTGGAATTCTCTCCCCAAATGTAGTCCCTTTAAGCATGAAAATAGATGGTGGAGATGAGAAGCTGTTCATGGATTCACTGACTCCACACAAGTATTGCCTCCCAGTTTCTGCTCAACTTCCAAGGCTGTGCATGACCCAGTTCCATCCCTCTGGTCTGTGTTCTTTAGCTGCTGGTGAAGCTGTTGAGGAGTTTCCCAGCCACTTGAACCTGAAGGTTAAATATTTGCATCAAACAAATGGCATTTGTCTCACAACTTCAGTAACTTGATGACCACATTTCCCAAGTACTGGCTGGGGTGCAGTGTGTCCTTGACAAACAGGGTATGAAGTAGGTATTATTGCTCATATACTAGGTATGAATATTTTTTATTTATTATTTGTATTGCTGTAGAATTTAGGACCCCTAGTCATGCCAGGACCCTGCTGAACTAGGCACTGTGCAAGCAAACAGCAAAGGAAGTTTCTGCTCAAGAGTTTAATGTCTGAAGGTTCTTAAAACTGGGTTTGGGCAAGATTTCCTCACTATTTCCAGGCCCTACAAGCTTCAAAATTGTAACCCATTGGAGCTGTGGGAAAGGTGATGTACATACACAGAAACCTATTCTGACACCTGTAAAGAGAAGTGTTAGCCCAGCACAGCAACTTCTCTTCTTAAGCAAAATAGCTTTTGTTTTATTCTGCAAAAATGCCTGTGCAAGTCTCCTTCTCTAAAACAAACACCAGATGTGTTTTGCCACAGTTCTGGATCTCATTCTGACTTCTTAGCAGCTAAGAAATTGCTTTTCTGAAAAAGTATGTTTAAGTAGTTAATCACTAAGGTCTGCAGGGTAATCTTGGGGAAGAAATAATTGAATGAACAAGACTTTACAATAATTAGTATTTCAATTTAGCCATTTATTTATCTTGAGGATGTGGGATATGAGGTTGCTATGTGTGTAAATTAGATTCTGGGGTGTAGGGTTCTTCAAATTCAGACTTGCTAAAAGATAGACTGAAGGTAAGAGTTGAAGGAAACTCTAACTTTCTTATCCCCCTGTAGTTTTCCACCCTCAGGTAAATCCTCAGAGGCTGCTGGGAGCTCTGTGCTGCCCATGCCTGGCACAGAGCATTCCAGATGTTCAAAATGCTTTGCTAATTCTGTCTATGAATTCGAAAAGCACCTCTGCTTCATGGTCATTCTTTCTTCAATAGTCACACCCTCACCTTGACCAGGAGGGATGGAAATGAAATCTGGCAAAAGCAGCTCTAGACTCAGACACACCAAACCATTTTCATCCACCAGGACCTGCACCAGCCTAGGGAAGGATGCTTGGAGTTTCCTTTGTACCCCTCTTGATAAGCAAAGGATGCTGAACCACCTGGGGTTTTTCTAAGGAGCTTTGGATTCTTGGCTTTAATATCATTAAGGTCTTAACTGATCCTGAACCACCTTCTCACAGGAGTCTCTGTGCTGTTTCTGGTTGGTCCTTTCTGTTGCCTGCAAAAAAAAATCATGAAATCAACTTTATTTCCATTTGGGGCTGTTGGTGGGTGTCTGGCATCTCAAGGGACAGGCTACTGGTCTGAATTGTTTTTTTTTTTCTCTTTTTGCAACTGAACAACAAAATTTAGCAGGGAAAAAAAACCATAACTATAAGGAAAAGCGAAACTATGAGATAAAAGTGATAGGAAAAGTATAATACTGGTGTTTTGTTTACAGGTGGCTGGATGGAACAGTGTAGGTCAGGTGTTGGGAGAGAAAAGGCAAGAAGGAATTCTAATCCCTGGATGGGATTTTTCAACAACTGTGCAGGTATGAAGAAGCCACAAGTCAGCAAAGCATTTTTGACTCTGCTGACTCCAGAAAGCCAAAGGGAACCACTCCCTGTGGATACAGTAGAAATATGAATCAGTATTAATTAGTATTTAGCACTCTGTTAATTTTACATGGAAAGTAGCACAGTGACAGGTCTCCCTCGTGACAGCTGGGCTAAGGGAACAGAAAGCTGAAGGAATGCCAGTATCACTGAGGTGTGAAGTGTAGGAGGTAATTTAGGCTTGACTTAAAAGACAGTGGATTGAAATGCCAGGGTTAAGCCCACAGGAGGGGTGTGTGAGTGGGGGCAGGAGGTGTGGGATGAGCAGAGCAGCACTGGCAGTGCAGGGGTTTAGGGTCTGGAGGTAGGTTTGGATGTGTTTTATGATCTGAAAAACACTACTAAAGGGTCAGGTACCTGTATCAGCTGGCCCACAGCAACTCACTGTGTCCTCAGCCCTCTGCAAATGCCAAGTGATGTTGGCACAAACTGCAGGGAAAGATATTTAAGCTAAATTTTACATTTTATAGGAGTTCAATGCAAGTATTGGTTACCACAGCCCAACTGTTAGTCACAGCTTATTATGTAGCCACTTAACCATGTGTCTGAACTTCCTAATGTCCAGCCCAAAACCCATATGGAAAGATGCTCAGCAGACACTGCAGACTGTGTTGCCAAACTGTTCCAAATTCCTGCAGTTATGGTGCTTTTAGGAGACTGACCCAGCTCCAGTCTGTGTTGGCTCAGGGATCTTCATGCTGTTCCTCCCTGCACAGTACATATATGCCAAGTGTGAATTAATGATGAAGGGAATTGTGTGGAAAAGCTCACTTTAAATCACTTTATTACCTTGAGGTTGTTGAAACCCTAGAGAAAAGCCCATAGTGAAGTAGGTAATGTGTTTGAAGCAAGATTATAGGTGATGGGTTTGTTTTCATGGGGAAAGAAAGAAACCATGAGATGAGATAAAGGAGGTTTTCTCACTCCTAGAAGGATTAATAGTGAGCTTTTCAGCCTAAGCATTCCCTGCTGTGGATGAAAAGTGATAATGTGCAGTAAAAAAAGGTGAATTCCTCAGTGTTTGAATTTTAGGCTGGAAAAACTATGATATTGAGAATATTTGAATGGACATAATGAAGATGAACTTATTCCCATGGAGAGATCCTTCAGAGGTGATGGGGAGCTGTTTGTGATAGCACAGACTTGGTGTAGAGTTTGGTCTGAAATACAAGGAAGTAGAAACAGGTGGTTTGGGGTCACTATCTCATACAGGGGGTAACCAACATCTTAAATTATTAATGGATGTAATTGCAGCAATGAATTCCACTGGTTATCAATAGTTTATAACCTTTTATTCTGGAGCTGTAAACTCCCTGGGAAAAATAAAGTCCAGTAGCCACATAGACCCCACAGTAGGAGCTTTAAGCTTCTGGATGCTGGAATGGCTTTTCCATTTACTTTCCACTGGCCCTTCCTCAGTAGTTTGTGGGATTTCCCTTGGGAATCTCAAGCCAGGGATTGCTGGCCATTGCTCTTGGTGTGCTGTGGAGTGAGAGGAAGGAGAGGCTCCTGCAGCAGGTGGTTCAGGAGGCAGTTAAGCTCCTGAAGAGTTTCCATCTGGAAGAGAAGGAAAGGAGGAGAAATCTCCTTTGGGAGAAACCAAATGTTGGAGGAGAAGGCAGATGAAATGGATCCTGAATCAGGTAGGAAATTTGCACCTTGCTCTCTCTCTCCCTCTTGCACAGCTGCTCTCATCTCTCTCTCACTCTTCTGAGTTCCTGCCAAGATCATAAAAAACAGGTAATGCCACATTCTGTGCTGCGGAGATGGAGCACTCGGAGTGTGACAGAGGGAATAAATCCTGAGGGACAAAGATAAAAGATTTGCTTGAGAGAGAAATCTTCAAATATGAGGTGCTTCTATCTGTCACACTTGCAGAATTTTTACTAAAGTCATCACAGAGCAGTGCACAGTCCTGGAATGGTCCTTGATGTGCAATGCAGTGGAAAAGTTCCCCTTGGAAACGTCATTGTCCTGTAATAAATGTGAACAACCAACTCCATGACGTTGGCAGCACAGTTAATTTTTGTGATCACTCCAGCAATGGGCATCTCAAAACTTTGGTGTGAAACTGCTGCATTTTCATTTGAGAATCTTTAATTTATCTTAAGTGTACAAAAGACAGTCAACCCCATTTTTTTAGGAAAATAAAGGGGGCCATGTCGCAAAAGTGGCAACATTTATTCAGTATAACCACTGCCATTGGGTCAAAAATTCCATATTCCTGCTGAGTGAGGGCAGAACAGAGCATTGCAGCTGCCCTGACCAGACAGAGGAACAGGAGGAGCCAGCTAAGTCAGAGACAGATGTGAGTAATGAGGATTCTGTTAACCCTCCTGTGCTCCTGCTTATTTAGATTGCAGTCTTCTATAGCCATACATACAATAATATACAACTTCAATGCAAGTGCTCTTTCTTTTCCTGTTCCCAAAAACACCTACAGCTCTTTTTCCTGAGGGTGAGCCAACAGCATAGCGAGCAAAGCCCAATTTCTGCCGTTTTGGCAAGGACCACAAGGAAAATCCATCATGTGTTATCTGTTCATTGACTTGGAAAAGGTATCAATCATCTCCCTCATATGCATATTTGAGGAATGTACAATTTGCTCAAACTGTCAAGCAGAATCATACATTTTCATATACCAAGACTAAATCCTGGTGGTACGGAGTGTGATGGAAATTTAAAAAAAAAAAAAAAAAAAGACAAAAACTTGCTGACTTCCAGTGACCTCTAGTCTATAATCTTTATTTGCTGTGTTAAAATATTTTAAAAGTTTCCCTTGTGAAAAAAAACCAAAAATTATGCTCAGAATATCCTACAGTTTAATGTTGGACTAGCAGAATGTGAAAACCTGGCAGCTTTTCCAGTTTGTAAAAACATGAGGGATCTAAATTAGTCTTTCCATCCCCATCCCAGTTCATGCAGCAGATTTTCCACCACTATTCTGTTTTCAACCTGAGCCTTAAAAGACAAACTAATGCAGCAGACTGAATGCCAGATGCTGGTGTTCCCGTAGTGTTTCCTGGCAGGGGGGGAAAAAAAAGATGAAAAGAACAAGCTAAAATGGTTTTTCTTGGAATTCAATTCAATGAGCTGTTTCTGAGCAGTGTAAACATGAGCCAGTCCGTGCCACACTGGAGGTACAGGGTGAAGATGCTGTTGATGTCCCTTAGGGACCAATCCTGATATTTCATATATAGGTACCCCAGAGTGTTGTGGTTCCTTTAGTGGAGGCAATTGTCACAGGAGGAGTGTTTCAGTGGAGATCTGCTACCCTGAATGTCACTCTTTGGGACACCCTGTGAGACACCTCAAGTGTGCTGCACTCTGGAGATAGATTTCCTTGTGTGAGTACATCATCTTTCAGTGAGGACCTCCAGGAAATCTTCTTCTTGTGAAATAATGGGAAGGAGTGTGTTTGGGGGGATGGAAGAGGAAGAAGGGCTAGCATTTTACAAGCTTTCATGAATTTAGGTACCCTGAGACTCCCCAGACAAACACTGGTCAGTTTTTCACATTGCTGACAGTCAAACCAAACTTCACGTGCTGGACATCCGTGTACCTGGAGCAGAACTGGAATTGCCCCCTCATTGCCCCTCTAGCCCTTTCTTGCATTGCCAGCATTTCAACACTGTACTTCTATGCCAAAAGTTTGAGCTGCATCCTTAACACATCCCTTAACTCATCCCGACTAACCGCAGTGACAAAATTCATTCCCACACTGATTTAATCTCCTCCCTCCCCGCACCGAGCCTGTCGGAATCCGAATGTGGCAGCATCACTTCTTGCCAGACCTGCCAGCACTCGCCAGGGCGGTGCTGTGGCTGCCTCTGGCTGGCAGGGTGCCTGTGCAGCTCCCTGGATGTGTTTTTGGGCAGGGAGGAGTGCTGCATGAGAGTCTCTGCTGTTGCGATGCCGCCCCTCTCCTCCCCTCGGCCTTTATGGATTACTGGTGAAACTCACTTGTACAGTTTGGATGTTTGATAGATAAAGCACGTATGACAAAAAAAAGGAAAAAAATATAAATACAAAACTCTCAACACTGTGCATTCAGTGTCTTTTCTTTCTAGCTTAAAAGAAGGAAGGTAAATAATGTCAAGTCAATGAATATCAGATATATTTTTTGACTGTACATTACAGTGAAGTGTAATCTTTTTTTTACAACTGCGAGTCCATCTTATTTATTCTTGTAAATGTTCCCAGACAATGTTTGTAATATGGGCTGTGTTGCAAATCCATAAAATAAATCTGTGATCTGAGATTAATGTTTTACTAAGAGACTCTTGTACTTGTGCCTTTTCTTTGCATTTGGAGGAGGCAGAGCATTGTGAGCAGCACTGCTGGAAATGATGGGGTGATTGCATAAAATAAGACCAGCATCTTGTCACAGTGATGGGCTTTGCATCATGGTTGTCATTCAGGAGATGAAGAGCAGCAAAGAGAATTCAGCAGGCACTTCAGCCTAGCTGCAGATTTTGTGTCAGTCCTCTCAGAAAGCCTGTGGATGTGAGCTAAGTAGTTTTGAAAATTACAGTCTTAGCAGCATGGGTTAGAGCAAAGCATATTTTTGCAACTTTTTCTCTCTAGCAGGTATTACTGTATTGTTTCCTTGGTACTCAGTGCTGAATGACAATTGCTGATAGGTTCCTGAGATTTTTCTGGTGGTTTCTATAGATAGACTGTGCTAGTTCAGCTGGGGTGGAGTTAATTCCCTCGCCAGTGGCTGGTTTGGGGCTGAGGTTTGGATTTGTGCTGAACTCAGGGTTGATAATACAGATATTTTTGTTATTGCTGAGCAGGGATTGCACAGAGCCAAGGCATTTCCTCATACAGCCATGCTGGGGAGGCACAGCCAGGACAGGTGACCCAAACTGACCAAAAGCAAGTCCCAGACCATGTGACATCATGCATAAAGTGGGGAAGGAAGATAGAAAAGGAGAACATTTGGAGTGATGGGGTTTTCTTGTCAGCAGTGAGTGTTTTCACATGTTTCCTAGCACACATTTCCCATCTTCTGGTCTTCCATGTGTGTTCATCCACAGATACCCAGGGCAGTGCTTGGCCCCTTCAGTCAGTGCAAAACAGCAGACTGTAGGAGAGGGAGTAGATGATGCTGCCCTGCCCTGAGCACCACTTTATTCCAAGGACACAAGCAGCAGTGCATCAAGATTCACAGCTTAGGGTGTCTAAACAGGAAAGTCACAACTCAGCTGTGGTAAGAACTGCTCTTTTAGGCATTGGCCATTAGCCCTACTGAAAAAAAAAATAAAATAAGTCTTATTAACAAGAATACATAGCTCCTGTTTTTGTTAGAGGAGTTGGAGTCAATGATCCTTGTGGGTCCCTTCCAACTCAGGATATCTATGATTAAAGCACTGTACATGTGCCTTGGAAGTATAATTTACTATTCCTTTCTGTATCATTATTTTCTTTTGAAAATGCTTCATTTTAATTCTTCATTGCTGTGAAACAAAAGCTGTTTCTGTTCTGGGTGTTTGGCTCAGATATGGGTGTTTTGGTTTTTTTATTGGCCTGATAAAGCAAATGCCCCATCTTAATTGTGGTGAACATTCAGATACAACTGTTAGTTTGAAGAGTTCATTATGATGAGGTCAGACTGTATGAAACACCCTTCAGAGTTATTGTTATAGCACGGAGAGTGTTAGAAGATGTTGATACTAAAAAAAAAGCTCCTTACTGAACTGTCAGATTGAGGGGAAGTTTTACTGAGAGTCCCAACTGTGTAACAGAGACAGTTGTCTGTTCATAGTGATTAATTGCAGTTCAGCTTGGCACTTTATCCAGATTTATCTAAAATATTTTGCTGACACTTGATATTAACAACAGGTTGTATTTAGGGAAGGTAAACAGCAGAGACAGCTCTGCCATATTCCAGATGGTCTTATAAAGATCTGCTGAAGCACCAGCACTGAGAAACAGCCTCAAATTCACCTTTCTGTCCTCTCATCTACCCAGCACAAGGATAACAATGGGATAAAGCTGCTGGGGAAGACAGATGGAAGAGCCTGAAACCCACTGGGGTTCAAAGTGTTTCACACCCCATTCCTGCTGCTGTGGCTGACGTGTGCCAAGGTGTGAATCCACAGGTATTTCATCCAGGTCAGCCTCTGCCTCCAGTCAGCAGCTGCTTTTCCATCCATCCATGGCCTCAGCAGCCAAGATCCATCCTGCTCCTGCTGCAAGGGCTGTCAGGTTTGACAAACACTCTCTGCCTGAGCTGCAGATCTTTGTCTCGCAAGCTGAACCTTTAAATATCGGCTCCCACACTGAGCTGAGCGTGCAGCTGTTGTTTTCCAGCAAAACTGGGACTTGGTTGCTTACATGATAGTTAGAATCACAGAATTGTTTAGATTGGAAAAGATCTTTAAGACCCTCAAGACCAACCATTCCCCCAGCACTGCCAAGGCCAGCACTAAACTGTGTCCCCAAGTGCCACATCCACATGGATTTTAAATCCCTCCAGGGATGGGGACTCCACCACTGCTTGGGGCAGCCTGTTACAGGATTTGACAACCCTTTTCCTGGAACAATTTGTCCTAATTTCCAATCTAAACCTCCTCTGGCACAACCTTGAGGCCATTTGCTCTTGTGCTATCACTTGTAACGCAGGAGGAGACACCAAGTTGTCCAGCTCTAGAGAAGGAATATAAAAAATGACCTTGATGGTGAGAAAAAGGTCTCCCCAGAGGGTGAGTCTGCCTCGGATAAAGCAGCCTGAGGCACAGGGTTGGATTGTCCCTTGAATGGGCCTGGTTTGCTTCACTGTTTGAGTTAGCTCAGGGACAAACACCAATTCAGGCAACTCATTCTGAGATGGCTGCAGTGAGATGTGAGGTGCTCCCTCATCAATAGATACCTGCAGGAAAATGACCTGGGTCATAAATGAAATGGCATAAAGACAGAAGGAACAGATTTAATGCTTCTTGTTTGGGCTTGGAAATTCTTCTGATCTATCTATCTTGGCCATTTCAGGTTCTCTTCTTCTTTTGTTGAGTCACATATTTGAAAATCAATTGAAAAACCTCTTTATTTATATTATTTTATATTTATTTTATCATATCAATTTAAAATTCTACTCTGTGTTAATTTTACTTCTCTACACTGAGGTAGAACTTTAATTTGCAGGAGCTGAACCAAATAAAAAGACTTTTAGTCTTTCTCATAATGACCTTGTTTCCCTGTGAGTTATTTCTGTGTCTATTTGGGAGTGTGTCATATTTCTCACTAAGAGTGTTTTTATTAATGGCTTGTAAAGGTTTATCTATAAAGTGCTTATATATATATTGTGAATCAGTAGCTACAGGGCTTTTATGTTACAGGTCAATGGGGTTACTTAAAAATCTGTAACGTTTACTGATGTGTTTATAAACACCAATAATGTACCCTTTATGCCAAAGCCAATATAATATTTAGTACCCCTTTATTAGCACATTGTAAATGATAGACTGTTAAGATAAACTATAACCTGATGGAATTTTCAGCAACGTGGTGAAATAGCTTTTTTATTGCATATATAAATGGTTGTCTCTAAAACAACTGTGAGAGACAGCCTGGCTTGCGTAGAAAAATCAGTGAAGCATACAGAACCTGATTCTGGAGATGGATAAATCCAGAAGTTTCCAGCAATAATCTTCGCAGAAGGATGGATGGGCCTTGGTCTGTGTAGGATCAAGAGACTGAAGAACTTGTACTAAATATCCTTTTATTTGAAATTTCCAGAGGTGTTCCTGGGAACACCCTTTCCCTTATGTATCATGACTGAGTGTGCTGAGAAGATGGCAGAAACCAGCAGTTGTTTCCTGAGTCTGTTACATTGGAGACACTGAGTTCAGCTCTCAGATTCACTGTGGATTTATCATTGGTTGTTGAGACAGTTGTGTTGTTGGTACACAAAATGCTGAATTTACAATGTCCTTTCCTGGTCTGGTGCCTGAGCATGGGATACCACAAATCTGATACCTGGATGGATTTTTCTTCCAAGTAATGAAGAACAGAATTTGAACTTGGCTCAGACTTTTTCCATCCAGACAGTCCTTGTAGGACCTCTAAACCCCCAGATGAGCATGCCAAGAGCACAAACAGAAAGAATCTCCATCCATGATTGACACAGCCCAGTTCTGTGCATCATTCTTGGAGATGAACCTGTTAGATCAGCAAAGTGGGGAAGTGATTGTGTGTGTGACTCTGTGTGTGTGTGTGCACTCACCCGTGTCTTCTGACCAACCTGGCCTAGTGGACCCCACTTTTTGCAGGGATTAGGTGGCCTTTAAAGGTCACTTCCAACCCAAACTATCCCATGATTCTGTTACCTCCTCCCAAAAGCTGAGCATCTAAACCCAGCACGATTACAAAGCTCTATCAGCAGAGATTGCACAGCCCAGAGTGCTGACAATGAAAGAATGGGTTGTCTGGGAAGATGCTGGTGGAAGTGCAAAGATCCAAAATTATTGTTTATTCTGGTGCTGTAGGAACAATCTTGCAAAGAAAAATAGGCTGTGACAAAGGAGGTAATGAGCAACCCCAGTTCTCTGTGCCTGTGTGTACATGCAGTTGAATTATAATTGCACCACACGCTGAATGTGCACATTCACCACTTGTAAGCAGCCAGTCCCCAGCTCAGGCTGTAATAGGAGAACATCACAACACGTGATACTGGCTCCTGTGTCACTTGGGATGTGAAGGATTAGCTACAGCCTGAGTCAAAATTAATATTAAAATCCCAAATAAGCACTTGGTTTGCTTTGTGTCTGCTCTGGATCCTAAGGAAATTGCCTTTTTTTTTTTTTTTTGTTTCCAGAAGAGTTGTGTGTAGAAATTATGTTGCTTTTTATGGATTTGTTTTTTGCTTATTCCATACCAGTTGTAGGACTGTCTCCATTGCTGCAGAGAGAAACTTTGCTGAAGAATTTTGCGTGGTACAGGAGAAAAGTTGGTTTGATGTTTGGGGAGGGATTTATTTCTTCCAGTCATGCCAGTCATGCACACACCCTGTAACCCATCTTCTGCACAACACTGAGAGCTGCTGCTTCCTCTTGTGTTGCTGAAAAAGAGCCAAGTGCTACTATTCTGGTTTAGAAACATTTCACACCAAAGTCTAGAGCCTGGAAGTATTTTGTAAAGAATGAGACCTGCTATGTGTGTTCACTACTTGCTGTGTTACTGGTGTGTAAACCTTTTGCTTGAATATGACTCAATTCAGGCTTCACTGTCTAAAAATGCCATTTTCCTACCAGGTGTTGCAAAAAAACCCCTGCCTCTAGAATTCCCATCACCCTGCAGCTGGGTCAGGACTGAAGTGTGATCTGGAGCTTGGCCCAAGCTCAGGGATGGAAAATGCGAAGCAAGGGGGTCTGGGGAGGAGGGCTGTGCCCACATCAACTCCCTCCACACCTCTCAGGTAAGTTGTAGCCTCTCAGCATCCTCCCACCCTCCACCATGGGCAGGGTCCAAGGCAAATTGTCCCCTTCCCCCATCCTCCCACCCCTTTTTTGGACAGAACAGCTGCAAAAACTTTCATTGTGCCACGGACAAGTATTAAGTCAAAACTCAGTTTGGGCTGTAAACATGCAAATAATTCTCTTTGACAAACTCCTGCTGCTGCTGCTGATTACATGAATCAACTTTGCAAGTCTGGAGATTTAATTTGTGCAAATTGCAGCTGGAAAACCATAGGACCAGGCTAAAAAGACAGACTTACACTGCAGAAATACAAAGCAGGCAGTAACTTGCTGGAAGAGAACAGATCTCTGTCAGAACCTGTTCTTTTAACAATTTTGGGGCTGGAAGGATGCTGAATAATGTCACAATTGTATCTGCATTAGGACATGGAAAACAATGCCCTTTCTTTGATGCTGCTATGTTTTCTGTTTCGTCTGCTGCTTTTAAAGTAATTTTCCTTCTGTGGTCTCCGTGTGAAAGTGCAGGAGCAGTGGCAAGCATTGGAAAGCAGGGTCCATGAGGAGATCAGAGAGGAACGTTTATTCCTGGGAATTGTACTGGCTTTTTAGGGAGATAACTCCATCACTTCAGGATGTAATTATTTGCAATTTTCTCGCTCTTTCACAGACTTGTGAAAAAAGGAGAGGCTTAGAAGTTATCAGTCCCAAAGCCAGCTCTGAGGGGTCGATAAGAACACGCTGCACCCTTTCAACCTGAGGGGCAACCTGAAAAAAAAGGGTATTGCAGATGGATTTAACCTGTTTGGCAAATGCAGTGGAAAGATGAAAATGAAATGTTTTCCTAACGTGTTCTATCCAATTTGAAACAACCTGAGCGCTGAAATCACTTTCTGGTGCTTCTCCCTTCCCTGGTTTGGTGGTCCTCACTGGAAAGCCATTTTCTTTGGTCATTGTGTCCTTGTGGGAAGCTGCTCCATTGCCCAGGTGCTGGGTCAGGAATAACTCAGCACTGGGTGCTCCAGCAGCCTGGGAGATTCCTGGACATTTGGATTAAATATCACTTTCTTCTTGCCTTCTGCACCTTCACTTTGGGGCAATTCAGGCTATTTGTTTATTTACAGGTTGTGTCAGGATGTCTATCTTTATGTTCTTTATAGCTGTGTGTCCTAGATACATGTATGGAACATATATAACTTCAAACCACTACTTATATATGTGTATAGATGTGTGTGTGTGTAAATAGATTTTATCTACTTGTAGTTTTATCATAAACATACAACTTGTTATACAGCATACAATATATATCTATATACAACTTGTAAACTCTATTTACACATATATATGTATGTATATATATGTAAATACTGTTATGCTGCTTCCTGTGAGGTTATCCAGCAAGAATGTTATCTTGGAAAGGTGTTATCCAGTCAGGATGCTCACTGGAGTGATACCTGGTTGAAAAGGTGTGTGGGGGGGGGTTTCCTCATCATGACAAAAGCCATATTGTGATGTCTTGGGAATTTTCTCCCAAACCTTCCCAAACTTTGCTGTTTATTCTGTGTGCTTCCCCTAGCAATATCCACACTCCTGACCCACAAGGCTGAATCCCAGTGTGCCAATATCTTGTAATCACAATGTAATACACAAATGCAAGTCTGAAGTGTCCTGCACACCTTTATAGTGTTAAAAATCAGTATTAAAACAGGGCTCAAACTCCCAGATATATTTAAATAGTTCAGGATCAGGTTAACCCAGGATGGGTTAACCCAGGATGTGCCAGTGCTGTGGCTGCTGAAGTGACAGTGAGTGAGTTTTTCCTACAATCTCACATCTCAGTTGGGTGTGGAACATCACAAAAGCCTTGACTCCTTTTCCCTTTCTGCTATTCCCAGTGCCCAAGCATTTCCCTCAAGCTGAAAGCTGGGACTTTAATTTACACCCCTGCTTTTGGAGGAATATCTGTGTTTTAGTAGGGGGCTGTGTTTGTACATCAGCATGGTGGGAACTATGTGCTGAGCAGCAGAGGAGGCTACCAGGTGGTAAACAGAGAATTTAAATTTCTGAAAGCTCTCCTAAACCTGTTCAAATCTCTGCACTGTGCAGATAAGGCCAAGCTGTTGCATAAGCTGACACAGTCAGAACAAACTTCTGGCATATGCACAGCAGTTACAGAATTAGAATTGTAAAACACCTATTCTCTCCCTCCTTTTTTTTTTTTTTT